>CM076575.1:965270726-965681233 GCA_034641835.2 Pinus albicaulis
AGGAATCATGTTCAAATTGAATAATTGCAATGTCAATTTAGATTATAATTAATAGCCAGTAGGCTCTTGATGTCGTTATATTGAAACTCTATATAAATAATGCTTCATACAAAAGTGAATGGATACTCCTGAAGTTGATTTGAATTTCTGAACTATTATTATTTTTTCAAACTCTATATGCAATACAGTAATATAATATCAATTATGAAGAGCTTATAATTTATGGTGGTTGATTTAATGGCATGTTCTGAAGTTTACATTCACTCATGCATCTTAGGAGGGCTCCTTACAAAAGTATGAAATAGCTTAGCTTAGTTTGTCATTGTTAATTAATTTCATTTTCAATACTTTGTCTTCATTAGTTTTTTTAGATTCATGCTTTCTTTTCAGTTATGTAGTCTTCTTTATAAGTCAATCGCTTGAGTAAAAACATAAAAATAATAAAAACTTTTCTCTTGATTTAATCTTCCATTCAATATTTCATAAGGTTTTATTAGATTTTAGACTACACGAATGAACTCTAACTGATGTGCGCACTCACAAGATTTACATACTTCCAATCTTTTCAATCACTCTTAGAATAAGAACTTGATTGATTTTTAGAATAGAGTTGGTTTCTTATTCATTAGAATGCAAGTTTATTGCTTTCTCGGTAGAATAGAACTTTATTGTATTTCTAGAAATAGGAGTTTCATTTCTTTCTTAGAACAAATTTTTATTTCTTTTTAGATAAAATGAATTTCTGTAGATTAGTTTTTCTTCCATGTTCAATAGAATAGACTTAATTTATGTTCAATAGTATAGATTTTCTTTCATACTCAACAAAATAGATTTCAATAAGAATTAGAATAACATTATCACTTCAATTTAGTAGATTAAAGAATTTCTATGCTTTCTAGTTTAGATTTTACAACTTTCCATAGATTACAATTTTATTGAAGTCTTGTCTTGTTTTAGGAAATGCTCTATGTATAGATTTTTGATATTATTTTGGAGATATAATTTCATTTAAATTTTTACAAATTCATTTCAATATACTATATTGTTTTTTATCTCAAAAGCTAGTTTTGTAACATATATATTCCAAGTGTGCTTCATAATAAAACAAACCTTGGATTGATAATTTAGTGCAAGTAATTTAAGAGAATAAAATTACCCAACAATATTCACCCTAAGTTTCCTCTAGGATTCCCTCTTACACCAACTAGATGAGCCTTGGTTCCTCATCCTAATAAACCTTTGGATTCTAACTCATTTGAGTCTTCTATTAGTTCATCATCTTATATATGAATCCACCCAACCCCAACCCGTTACCATGGCTAGTGTCAAACCAGGCAGTAATATTGGTCCCATCGTGGGAGCAAACAATGACAGAAATGATGGTGCTAATATCGGTGATAATGTGGGTCCTTATCTTGGAACCAATATAGGAGCACCTATTAGAACCACTATTACTCATTTGTTTCTCCCTTCCATGCCTACCTTGATGTTACCATATTTAAGCCATATCATTAATGATCCTCTCCTCCATGATCTAACATAGACCCCTACGCCAAGAAAACTTCTCTTCGAGATCCCCATATTTGAGGGGAATTTTTGAAAATATCCTTCTAATCATATTTAATATTCCAACATAAGTTTGTAGGGGATAATTCTTTCTAGCTCAACATTCCACAATTCCTTGGAATCCATCTAGTGTTCAATGTGGACCTCCTGCGACCATACTTTCCACCATTACTAGACATATCATACATTGCATAATAACTCACACCAAAACAGCTAAACCCAAATTACATGGAATATTCCACAACTGATTGGATCATGGACACGTAGATCAACCAAAGTCATCAACAGAATATCCAACTGTATTGGGTTATCAAATTTGGCCAACTCTTGCGGCCAGGCAAGTGGCTCACTAGGGACCAAGTTTAGGAGAATTTCCCCCATCTCATGGAGGCATTCAACAAAATGGGGACCATTTCTTCCTAAGCGGGGAGGAATTATCTAGGTGGATATTGGTGGCCACCCCCCTATTCCACTTGGTCCTCCACCATTTTTTCTTTCAGTTTTTGGTTTCCTTAATTGTAGCACAATTTACTATTTTTGGATATTTTTTGGGTCCTGAACTGCCAAAGTTGTTTTCAGACCCTAAACGATGTTTCATTTTTTTAAAAGGAAATCACTAGTATTTAATTGATTTATGTAATCGAAATTGTATTCCTCATATATATATTTCTAACTAGGCATCATGTGCGTCAAACGAAGATCGTATGCCAAAGGTACAACCTCGAGAAGTTGAGGTACCAATTAACAGGGCTTGTAGTTTTTGTGATTCATCTCATAGGGTTAGGTCTTTGGATGTCTAGGGTTTTCCATTATTTCTCAATAATAAATATGCCTTTGTGCCTCATTGTAATAAAGTTTATAGCCATGTAGTTACCACATCTCTTCTCATAGATAAGCTACCATCGCCCAATGTAGTTTATTTACATTCTGTATGTAAGCATATTTTAGGTCTTTGATATTAATGAAATGAATTTTTATTTCTACTTCATATTTTTGCTTATGTTTATATATATATATATATATATATATATATATATTCTATTTCGTTCTTGAATAATTCTGAATGAGAATATTATCTTCCACTTGTAGAGTTTTCATATAACAATGTGTATCAAGATTCCTTGAAGATGATTCCATTTGAGGCTCTTTACGGACAAAGTTGTAATGCTCCTATCAGTTGGAGCGATCTAGTGAACAGGGTGTTGACTGGACCGTACATGTTGAAAAATATTGAATAAGAAATTCAAGTTATTAAAAGGAATTTGAAAGTAGCATAGGATAGGTAAAATATTTATGCATATCGGAATAGGAAATTCAAGGAGTTTCAGGTTGGGGAACATGTGTACTTGCACATCAAGCCCAAGAGGAGCTCCTTGAGGATTAGATCATGTGAAAATATAGAACCTTGATATTGTGAGCCTTTCAATATCCTTGACAGGACTAGACTAGTGGCCTACCGACTTGCACAGCCTCTGATAATGAAAGTC
Organism: Pinus albicaulis; assembly: GCA_034641835.2. Taxonomy (NCBI): domain Eukaryota; kingdom Viridiplantae; phylum Streptophyta; class Pinopsida; order Pinales; family Pinaceae; genus Pinus; species Pinus albicaulis. The sequence continues at coordinate 965,273,780 of CM076575.1, forward strand.
CATGATGTTTTCCATCTTCCATTTCTTAAGAAGTATATCTAGGATGTTCATCATGTGATTGAATGGTATGTATTATGGGTGGAACCAGAGGGAGAATTCTAGCTAGAATCACAATGCATATTGCAGTGGAAACAATTGATGCCTCAGAACAAAGCAGTCGAGTAGGTTAAAGTATAGTGGAAGCACTTTGGTCCCAATGAAATTACATGGGAGATGGATGATGAGTTGCAGGGGTTTTATCCCTCATTATTTTCTATTTCGAGAAAATGAGTTTCTAGTAAATGTATATGTATACATGGATTTTGTTGTAGATAGCACAATGAGTTGGGTTATAAAGCTCCAACAAGCAGTATGATTTTCATGTTTGTTATGTTGGGCATGGTTTTCAATAGTTGTTCATTGTGAATATTGCATCAACCTATGTTATAAATCTACATTGGTTGTATTTTTTGTTCTCAACGATTTTTTGGTCATAAGTGTCATAGAAAATTGAGAACGGTGTTCCGCTAACGAGGAGGGGTTTGTAATAGCCCTGGATGATTTTATATGTAAATAAAATAAAACCAAATTCACACATATTCCAACCTGAGTGTTGGGAAAAACACAGTGATGGGTATCTCTTATGATTAAACAATGGCTATGGAAATTGGCAAAGGCAAAGAGGCATTAGTTCGCATTTATTTATGAAAATAAAGGAAAATAAGAGAAAAGGAAGGTGAAGAGACACAAATATGCAAGAGAAGAAAATTGAAGGAAAATGAATAAAATAGAGGCCTGAATGATAAAAATTCTTTTATAGATCAATTCACATCTTTTGGTCATTTTCAACTTTTGTCAGTCTAGCTTTGGAGCTCTTATTTCATTCTCTCATTATCTCACACTCTTGCACACTTAGATAAATATTGGAGCATTCTTGGAGAACTTGGACATTCATTTAGATTGGAGAAAGAAGGAAAATGAATGCAAGAATATGCAAAGGAATTATTGGATCAAAAAATACAACCAAATTTCTTTGAAGGTAACATGTTGCATCTTTGGTTTCCTTGCTGATTTCTGGATGTGTGGTATATGCATGTGATTTTCTGGTTGATTTTTTTCATTCGGATGGATAGTTTCTTGGATTGATGTTGGTTTTAGCCTTTCCTTTCCATTTCCTCGATAGGCATGGTGTTGTGTATTTTTTCCACTTGATTATTTTTTCGATTGGTGCTCATGTTCCTTATGGCTTTGGGTTGGAACATATTCCCTTGAATCACTAGAAAAACTTGGGTTGAGTTACTAGTCCTAGAGCTTAGGTCGGGAAAAATACTCTATAGCCCTTGGTGGGTTGAGTTACTAGTCTTGGAGCTTAGGTTGGGACAAACACTCTATAGCCCTTGGTCGGTTGAGTTACTAGTCCCTGGTGTCAGGTTGGACAGATTCATTGGAGCCCTGAAAGCTTGTGGGTTGAGTTACTAGTTCCTGGGGCCCTAGACAACTTGGGCAAAGACTAATTTGGTTGATTTTAGTGATTTTCGTACCATAGAGGTGGAATCATTTTGGATGAGGGTTGAGGTTGTTTGGCCTATGGAAGCCCTGATTTGGTTTATTCCATGAGATCCCACATTCATTCTTGGAATATGGGATGACGGTGATTGGATGAAAGAGAGATTTGGTTCAACCCAATATATGGTCGGGTGTTACCTTGAAGTTCATGGCTTGGTTGGTATTTCATATATTAATAAGAGCTATTTCTCTACTTTCATTCATGAATATTTGTAGTGATTAGGATGGTGATATTATGGTTGCGTTTCCATGACCTCTATGTTGGTTATTTGCTAGTTAGATGATGTATGTTATATATGGATCTTGTCATTATTTGTTTACTTATATAATGGTTGATGAATATATGGACTATTAAGTGTTTTTGTAGCTATGTGGAGATGTCATATAGCCTTGTTGGTGAGTCTCAGAAAAATATCATACTTTTAAGATCAAATATCCATTCATGACCTGTAGCTTACATGTTTTCCATATGTTTGATGAAATTTCTAGTGTGTTCTAGGAATTTTAGGTCAAGTTTTGGCTTAATGTTTGAATTATTAGTATTTTTTTTTATCAGAAATATGATTTTTTAAAGTCACAGGAATTTGTGGGTAGTGGTCTAGAGACTAGCCTAGAAAAGTGGCTCAAATCTCGGGACTGCAGGCACAAAACTGGATATCTGAGGTCATAACTGCATGTAGCAAGGATTTTGAGTGTGGTTGGAGGCTCACAACCACATGGAGGAAATGTAAAAGATGTGGTTATAGGTCTAGATCAGAGAAAATTGATTCTCGCTAAGGGACTGGTCACTTACGGTGGTTATTCAACCTTTCAATGACCTGTGGCTCTTGAGGAAGTTCAGTATGTATCATATTTAGGGACCACTTCCTTAGCTAGAACTAGGAGGTTGGGTCAAGTCATATTAAAAATCATCTCATTTTTACCCTGGAGAGCTTCTGAAATTGGGTAATTGTGGGAATAGATGTTTACAGTCGTTAGACCAGTAAAAATGCTTCCTGGTACTATGTTGTTGGCCATGTTTTCCCAGATCTTTGGTTAGCTACTATTCTAAAAAACTATGCTATGTTTGGAAATACCGCCAAACTAAACTTTCTCCAAAGGTCCTCCAGCAACATTAGCTCTTTTCATTTTACTCTGGGGTCCTCTACTTTGAATGGGAATAATTGACAATCTAGGAGGCCATTTTTTAACTTCTACATACCACTGGAGATCTATTTCAAATCTATATCAGTACAAGTGGGTTCCAATTGCCTTTAATATTATCTATTGCACAAGAAATTTCTCCCAATTTCACTGCATTTTAACAAATTATCTCCACCACTATTGTTCACCATTCCGCTTACAAACATCTGATGTTTTCCTTGGCCATACATGTGTTCATATTTCCTCTTCTTGCAATCTTCTTTTATTTTTCCGTTTCATTACCTTTGATATATATACACCACCATTGATAATAATTTTCCAAAACCTTTGACATTTACAACATATCCATACTTGGCATCAATTACGTGACATCAATGAGCACCTCGTTTGAAAACGTATTCTAACAATCTCCCATCGTCGTCTTTGCCTTTTCCTTCATCCTCATCACCTTTTCCATCATTGAAAACGAATTTATAACAAATTATTCTATAGAATGATTCACAAGTAAGGTTATATTAATGTATATTATCCATTTTATACTAATTCTACAACAATTTTTTTCAACACCACATCTCAATCTTGTAACTCATAGTTAATCACTTCTTCAATTACTTAGTTTTGAAACAAATAATATAGCTAATTCTAATACTTAACATTGTTAAATTGACATAAGAACTCTTTCTCCATGAGAAGAAATTAATAAGTATGAAAATATCCAGAAGCATGATCAACTATGCTAATTTATAGAAAGAACTGTGGGAAAAAGTAATATCCACTACTTGTTATTTTGTAAATAGATCACCTTCAAGTACTATTAATTGTAAAATTCTTGAAGATGTTTAGATAGGTAAGCCTTGTGATTATTCATACCTAATAATTTTTTTTCGTGGTTTCCATGCTCTTATTCAAAATAATCAACTATAAGTTACACCTAAAAGAAAAAACGTTATGTTTTTTGTTGGTTATGATGATGTTGTGAAAGGATATAGGTTGTGGGATACTTATATGCATAAGATTATAATTAGTAGACATGTAACATTTGATGAATCTTATTTTCTAAAAGAATATGTTTAAAGATATGAATAGGAACAAACATCGTGAAATCATGAACTTCATTTGGAGACTCAACCATTTTTGGAAAATCAGAAGCAAGAAGAAGGTTCTGATGAAAAAGACAAAGAAGATATAAAGGAAAGTGTAGAAGTTCAACAACTAGTCACTCTCGGGAGTTACACAAGGGAAATAAAATCTCCCAAGAGGTACAAAGGTTCTGCCTCATCTGTAACTCTGATTACTAAGGATGGGGAACCTTCTTGTTATGTGAAATCAATGAATGATGTTGATAGTAAAAAATTTAGCAATACTATGGACAAGGAAATGGATTCCTTAGCCAAGAACAAAACCAGGGATATTGTAGAAATTCATAAAGGGAAAAGTGTTGTTCGATGTAAATGGATCTTCAAATTGAAGATAAATGTTGATGTAAATATTGAAAAATAAAAATTTTGGCTACTAGAAGAAGCTATTAACTTTCATGACATAATTTGATAGTCGTAAAATTTGTTTCTATTCGTATGGTGTTAGCACTAACTACATTAATTGACCTTGAGTTAGAGCAGTTAGATGTTAAAAAATAATTTATTTATCAATTTGGATGAGGAGATCTGTATGGAACATACATAAGGTTTTGTACAAGATCGTAATAGGAGATTAGTTTGCAAGCTGAGGAAATCATTGTACGTCCTACAACAATCACCCAAGAAACGGTACAGGAAGGTTGACTCCTTTATGGTGAGACAAACTTCACTAGAAATGAATCTGAAAATTGTGTGTATTTTAAAAATTTCAATGCTATATTCATTATCTTGCTTTTGTATGTTGATGATATGCTTGTTGCAAGAAAAATAAGTGAATATATTAATAGGTTAAAGACTCAATTTTCTAAGGCATCCAATATGAAGGATCTTGTGGTTGCAAAATAGATCTTCGGCATCGAGATAAATGAAGATAGGAAAAACAAAGAATTTTGGTCATCACAATACAAGTATATGGAGAAAATAAATGTAAATTTTGGTATGAAGAATGTGATATATGTTAATGTTCCTATAGCATCCCATTTCAAGCTTTTTTTTTGGTTTAAGTCCTAGTACTAATTAAGAAAAGGAGTATATATCTCATGTATTATATGAAATGAAAATGCAATAGGAAACTTAATCTATTTTATGGTGTCTACAAGACCTCACATTTCACATGCAATTGGAGTTGTGAGTAATTTCATGGAAAATCCAAGAAAATAACATTGGTAAGCATTAAAATGGGTGCCTCGGTATTTGAGAGGCACAAGTGACCATTGTATCATCTTTAGTGGTTGCAGTGATTTAGTTTGTGGATATGTTGATTCAGATTATGTTGGTGACTTGGAAAAGAGATCTACTATAGGATTTGTCTTTATTCTTGTAAGTGGAGTGATTAGTTGGATGTCAAAGATTCGGGAAACAATTTATTTTTCCACTACTAAGGAAGAAAATATAGCTTCTTCACTTGTCTCTAAAGAAGCAATCTAGTTGAAGAATCTAGTAGGTGAGCTTGGAAGGATGCCAGAGAAAGTTAATGAATTACATGACAATAAAAATGTTATTCATTTGGATAATAATTATGCTCATCACAACAAAAATAAACATATTGATCTAAAATACAATTTTGTAAGAGAGCTAATTGATGGCGGCGAAGTGGATCTCAAGGTCCACACACAGGAGAATTGTGCAGATATGTTCATGAAACTAGTTTTGTTAGACAAGTTGTGGTGGTGTTTGGTTTCTCTTGACTTGTAGAAAATATGATGAATGGGCATGGGAAAGGGATTATGAAGATGAAAATTCTTAAAAATTACAATAATTGATTTATTTTTTAAATTTAATTACGACCTTAGTAAGTTTTGTTTTACCAATCAGGTTGTTGTGTAACGATAGTAATGGTGCCTGCTGATTAAAATGTTGTAATTCAAGAGGAACTTGTTTTGGAAAGTAATTGTTGACCTTGATTAATTAAGCATTCCAATCCCTTGCCTTGTGGAGGTTTCCTTGACACATTATTAGGGTTTTACCACATAAATCCTATGTTTATTTGTATGAATTTAGTTTTGCTTATTTTTTGCATTTTCCTTCTTGTTTAATTAAATTTTAATTAAATTTTACAAGCTAAAAATACCCAACATACAATCAAAGGTGATACCAGCTTGTGGGAAGTGACCACCTGTCAAAAATTAGACCATGGGGGTGATGTCATTGTAGATTGCATCAGCAAAGTTAATGCAATCAATAAAGGAAGAGGGGGAGTTGTGTTTCGATGCATCTTGTTACCAAGGAATTGTAATGAAGTAGCTAATAGTAATTGGTAAAGGCTCTTTAAACAATTATGGTGCCTTCTATGTCGAGATTAAGGTGTATGACAAAAATATACCATAGACTCATAGTTACATCACTGGCCTTGATCATATCGTGAGATTATCTTCTCCTCTATGATTACATGCCCAATGGAAGCCTCGTGCAGGTGCTCCATGGAAACAATGGAGGACTCCTTTTGATATATATATTTAGGTAATTTGTTATTTCATTCTTTCTCAACTTTTAATTTCTATGTTCATATGTATTTTTGTTATCATCTATTATAAACTCGATTATATTTTAACCTAGAGATAAATTTTTGCATTAATATAAATAGAACTTGTACGTTAAGCTTTAATATATTTCCTTCTTATCAGAAAATTTGAATTTATAGAGTATGCATACACTCTTAAAGTGGACCAGGAATACCCATTTATATATAGCATTGGCATAGTTCTACATTAGCTTTAGAATGATTATGTTTGAGATGATTATGGGTAAAAGGCCAGTTAAAATGATTCTTCTTGAGATGATTATGGGTAAAAGGTCACTTAAATAATGTGAATTCGAGGATCGAATGAACCTTGCAAGTTAGGTTAAGAAAATGATCAAATTCAACAGAATAAGATTTATGAAGATTATAAATATGAAGGTGAGAAATGTACTTGTGGAGGATACTATGCATACATTCTTCATGGCTCTTCTCGGCATACAAAAACACCCCATCCACAAACCCAACATGTGCAAGATAATGTGAATACTCACATCAACACGTGATGCAACACTTTTCATATTGGCACAAAATCTTTTGTGAAAATTTCTTTTTACACAACTTAAATTTGACATTGTGAAAAAAAAATCAAGATACTTGAATACAACTTAGATTAAAATTCAAATTTAATATCACAATATAGATTTGTGGTTGCACCAAGTTTCAACCATGGAGAAATTCAACCAATAAATATTTCCTGAAAACCTGATTTAGTGTGCAACTTAGAAATCCTTGAAAGAATACCCCACTCCAATTAAAAAAATTGATCCATGAGGATCTTGCATCAGTTCAAGAGCAACAAGGAAGTCCAGTCGCATGTTGAATAGAACACCAGGATACAACAAAGTCTTCCAGTTGTCTAGTGGTTTTGGATGAAAGAGAATCTTCATTTTACCTATGGTGCAAGTTTTGAATTTTAAATGGTTCATGGTGATTATGTATATGTGTAAAGTGGTGATATAAATCATAGTGAAAATACCTTTGGTGGTCGAAATTTATGGTTATAAACCATATTATATCAGTCTAACCACGCCGAGGAAGAGTTAGCCATTGGGGGAGTTGACCGCGGGACATATAAACAGATTTCAATGTAGATAATAACGATTTGTTTGGGAATAAGAACACAGAGAAAAACGTCATAGGTTGAATGTTAGAGTTGTCACATGGATGTCTGTCGAAGATTCCGTAGCTAAATGTCTAGGTGGAAGCCAGCCAGTAGATCACTGGTCTACAACCTGTCACATGGAGTCAAAACGCTAGGTTGTTACAACATTTTCCCTGAACGTCAGATTATTTTTAATACAAAGTCTAAAGTGGGTTGTTTTTTATTAATGTGGAGTTTTAGTTAGACCACCATGTAACTAAAATGCTATGTGTAATACGTCAATTGCACCGAAAGCTTCATCACTTTAATTCAAAAACCATATACCTTCTTTGGCCCGGGTGGTTCGACCTTGAACCTAGCCTGAACCTTATAAAACTAAACCATTGCTGCATGGAAAGGGGGAGTGCTTTCGGAGTTTGTATTCATAATTATGTAAGAGAGGAGGCATTTTTCTTTTCAATTTATCTTGGCTATCCGGAGGCAGAATTTGGCGCCGAGATAGTCATTGGAAAGCTAGGAGGGAGAAATTTCTTTTGGTAGTGACCATAGGAGCCTGCGAGAAAGTTCAGTCTAGAGATTCTTGATGTAAAACTTTTGTTAGATAATTTTTTAATCAAACGGATGCCCATCTTGAAAGCAAACCCAGAGATGTAGTCCATCAAGTACGAACTATGTAATCAATGTTGGTTGTCTTCTATCTGATTTGATGCAAATTCATGTTTAATTTTTTTTCTTAAGTTCTAGGTCAAGTCATGAAATCAAATTTATTTTCCAAGAAACTGATATAGTCAGTAATCTAAGTTATATTCGCTTCTACTTTGTCGTTTATTCAATCCTATTTTAGATCATATTCTAGTATCGTGAGTTGGTGTTTCATTTTGTAGGATTTTTTCTAGTGAATGGCTAACGATGTAGCTATACATGGGAGAACAATGCTCAAAGAGATAGACCTGTGAAGTTGAAAAGTATAAGTCGCTCAACGATCGACAATGGGAGGATTCGATGCGTGTGAAGCTCCCTAAAGTGGTGTCACAGGGTAATGATAGCTTTCATGCAAATGTTTTTGAACATGTAGAGGATGTTGGGAGAACCCTCATGAAGATAATATGATATAGATGCACTTATCTTCGAATGAGCCACAGAAAGTAAGGCATGAAAAGTTGAGGCCTCCTGCTCAAAATATCTTCATCATCATCTTGTTCTTCTTCTTCTATTTAGATTCGAAATGGAAAAGAAACCCTCGTAAATCTTCTTTGAAACTTGATGTAAAATTTGAACTACCTATTTATGATGGAAAAATGAATCCCGAAATTTAGGTAACCAGGACTAGATGCGCTAGGAAGTGTATTGTATAATTCGGAACATTTCTGATGAAAGAACAAAAATTTATTTTTCTACACTTAGAATGGGGGAAAAACTTTAATCTAGTGGGAAAGTAAAACTTAAGTAGATTTAAAGCGTAAAGGTAAATTCATCTCTTCGTGGTCTAAGTTTCTTAAATCTCTTAGAAAAAAATTATATCCTTTAGGATACATGCAACAGGATGTTATTGATTGGCCGCATTTGAGGCAAGGTAAAGGACAAAGTGTTCATGAGTTTACTCAGGAGATCAGGAAGAAAGTTTTGGCACTTGGTATTCCATTGGATAAACATGAAACTTTATTAAATTACATTGGCATTTTACATTCTTATTTAGAAAATACATTATTGATGTTTAATCCCACTAAATTTGATGAAGTGTGTTCTCAAGCCATACATATTGAATCAGGTGGCAGATCGTTCAAGTTTTCAAATAAATCATCCAAATAGTTGGAAATAAATGATTCCAATGACAACAAGGGGAAGATAAGTTCGAAGGGAAAGAAAACAACGACAACTCAAAAGTAAATTCAAAGACCTACTTGTTCTCACTATCATAGAATTAGACATGATGAAGCCAGATGTTGGAAACTTCACCCAGAACTCAGAACAACGAAGTTCCAGAAAAATAAAGGTGAAAATAAGTCTAATAAAAAAATCCAACAATATTTGGGCTCCAACTCAGGTGATGAAAGTAGAGTAACTAGAATAGTTTCGACAGGTAAAACTTCTGACTTTAGTTCAAGTTCTAGTCCTTTCACATTTTCTTCAAACATAAATCATATGGATGAGGATAAAAGAGTCGAATTATTTCACATAAGGATAACTTCTAAGCACACAAAAATAGACACATTATTTGATAGTGGATCACAGGAAAATTTAATATCTAAAGAATTAGTTAAGGAATTGGGTTTGGAGACAAGGAAACACCCAAGACCATAACCATTAGGTTGGCTAAAAGAAAAGACTCAAATAAATGTCACAAAGAAGTGTCATTTAAAATTTTCCATCACAGCTAATTACATTGATGAAGTTGATTAATATGTGATTCCATTAGACATATGTGGAGTAGTGCTAGGAAGTCATTACCTTTATGATCATGATGTTGTGTTTCATAGGAAAGAGCATGAATATCACCTTAAAAAAGATGGGATCGAATACATTGTCAGGGCACATAAAATCAAAACACACTTGGATTTAGTTACTTATAATTAGATGAAGAGGCTAATAAGTTCAACTAAAATATATGTACTCATGATTGTAAAAGAACAACATAAGGATCAACACGATTCTTTTTTGTGTTGTGAATCTCAGTTTAAAGATAATTTGGTTAAAGTGTTAGATTCTTTTCAAAGTCTATTTAAAGAACCGGAACATCTTCCTCCTAAACGGGAAATACAACATGAGATACAATTTTTGGATGATTCCCCTCTTCCTAATGTGGGAATGTATTGCTTGTTAGTCATATAAAATTAAGAAATAAAGAAAAAATCCAAGAGCTAGTTGAGAAAGGTTTCATTCGACCCAGTTCATCTCCATGTGGTTCACCATTAATTTTGGTTCCTAAGAAATATGGGACATGGAGAATGTGTGTCGACTTTAGGGCCTTCAAAAAATCACTATAAAGAAGAGGTATAGAATAGATGATTTACTTCACCACTTCAAAAAATTTGTCTATTTCACTAAGTTAGATTTCTGTAGTGGGTATCATTAAATTCGCGTTGTAGAAAATGGCATCTAAAAAACTACATTTAAGACTAGGTCGGGGCTATTTGAATGGTGAGATATGTTGTTTGGTTTATGTAATGCTACAAATAATTTCATGAGAGTTATGAATGATGTATTTAGTCTCTACATTGATAAATTTGTCATAATCTACTTATATGATATCCTGATATTTAGTTCCAGTATGGAAGAGAATTTTAGGCATGTTAAACAAGTCTTTGAAGTTTTACAAAGGGAGAAAATGTATCTTAAACTTTTAAAATGTGAATTTTGGAAAACTTCATTGGTGTATCTTGGTTACATAGTTGGAGGTGGTCAGTTGAAAATCGATCCAGCTAAAATCGATGTGATTGTTAAGTGGCCAAGACTACAAAATGTGACTGAAGTTAGGAGTTTCTTAGGTGCAGTTCAATATTGTAGGAAATTAATTTCTCATTTTTATTTGATTGCATCACCATTTCATTCTTTAACAGGCTCTAAAGTTTCCTTTCAGTGGGGAGGGAAAAAACAACAAGGTTTTGATTCACTTAAGTAGAAAAATGTCACAACACCAATCTTAGATTTACCAGATCTTCAACAGCCATTTGAAATTGAAACAAATGTTAGTGGTTATGAAATGGGTGCAGTCTTAATTCAAAAATGGAAACCTATTTTTTTCATTCAGAAACTTTTTCTAAAGCAGTAAAAAATTATCCGACATATTATAAAGAACTGTTTTTTTTGGTTGAAAGTGTAAGGAAATGGAAATACTCTCTAGTGGGTAAGGAAATAGTGATTCACATATATCACCGGCCGCTTTAGTACCTTCAGTCTCAGACTAAGTTGCAACAATATCTCGATTATAGATGGATGGGATTTCTTCAACAATTTCAATTAGTAATTAAGTAAAAGAAATTTGTAACAAACAAAGTAGCTGATATGTTGTCTAGACCATGTTTGAATGCTTCAGTAATGCTGCAGAATAGTTATTTAAAACATGAAATCTATTTAAAACAATATAGTACATATGATGATTTCAAAGATATTTATGAATCACTAACTCATGGTACTGAGGTGGAAGAATTCAATTTTCGTGTTCATGACAGGTTGTTATATCATGTGGGTAAGTTGTGCATACTAGAGATAGAAAGGGTGCATGTTATTCCAGAGGCACATTCTTCTCTCATTTCAAGAAGTTTTGGCGTAAGAAAGAAAATGGCACAAATTCAAAGGTATTTCTAGTGGCCTCACATGTATGAAATAGTTGGTAAGTACATTAAAGGATGTGTTATGTGTTTGACTAGAAAACCAAGCAAATGAAAGATTAGCTTGTATATGCCACTTCCAGTTCCTTCACGACCATAAAACAGCATATCCATGGACTTTGTTGGAGGACTTGCTATGTCCAGAAGAGGGCATAATTACATGTATGTTTTGGTTTATCGTATCAGCAAAATGTACATTCTTGTTCCATTTAAAAATCAAGTGATTTCTAAAGACACTACACAAATGTTCTTTTAGCATCTATGGATTAATTTTGGGTTACCTACTTCCATCATCTCTGACTGGGACACTCGCTTTGTAGGAGTGTTTTGGTCCACTTTGTGGGGACCCATGGAAAAAAAAATTCAAAAGAGCACAAATTTTCATCCATAGACCGAGGGGCAAAAAGGAGTGGTAAATAGGATAGTGATGTGTACTCTCATAGGTTACTGCAGAAAACACCTAAGTTGTGACATGAATATTTACCTTGTGTGTAGCATGCTTACAATCGAGACTTATATTCTTCGACTAAGTGACCTCCATTTGAAACATGTTTCGGGTATCTACCAAAGTCACCAGTGGATTTCATGTTTGGTGAAGAGGATAATGTGGATGGACATGACGATTCAAGTAAATAAGTTAAGTTCATTCAACGGATACAACAGGTACATGAAGTAGTGCAGGATCAGTTAGATAAGAGTCATTCCAAGTACAAAATGAGTTGTGAAAAGCATCGAATGGATCATCATTTTCAGGTCGGTGATCAGGTATGGTTGTATATTAGTAAAGACAGATTGAAAGGGAAAGGTAAGAAACTAAAAAACATCAGGTATGGTCCATTCAAGATTGTGGAAAATATTGGAGATAATGCATTCTGGTTAGATTTACCTCCTTACATGCACATTTATTTAGTTATAAATGTATAAAATATGAAGTTGTATGAGCCTTCGATGATAATTGACCTAGAGGGAGATACAAATATCCTTATAGTTGATGATTTTTCACCTGAGTATATGAATGGGTTGCAGGAAGATACCATCTTAGAGAGGAAGGTTCACACTTCAAGGCATGGAGATGTTGAATATATGCAAGTGGGACTCAAAGGCATGAATCCAAGAAAGGCGAGGTGGATGGAGATCGAAACAATGAGGGAGATGTACCCTCACCTCATGTTTTCTTAAATCAAACTTTTGGCCGTCCAAATTATTTCAAGTGGAGAGGCTTAATCAAGGAGGATCTTGCATCAGTTCAAGATCGACAAAGAAGTCCAGTCGCATTTTAAAAACAACACTAGGATCTAGCAAAGTCTTCTAGTACTCTAGTGGTTTATAATGAAAGAGAGTATTCATTTTACCTATGGTGCAAGTTTTGAAATTTAAATGGTTCATGGTGATTATGTATATGTGTAAAGTGGTGATATAAATCATAGTGAAAAGCCCTTTTGGTGGTCGAAAGCTATTGTTATAAACCATATGTATGATCCAAAATTTTGTAGGAACATAATAAAATACAAAAATAGACAAAAACATAGAGATGCAATGGAAATAATACTTCATTTCATTAATATCAAATATTTGAAATATGTTTACAGAGAGAATGGAAATATTAAACTATCTAGGGCGATGATAGTGTATCTCTGAGAAGAGATGTGGTGGCTACGTGCCTCTGAACTATGTCACAATGAGGCTCGAAGGCCTATTTATTGTTGAGAAACAATGCAAAACCCTAGACATCCAAAAACCTAACTACAGGAGATGAAGCACCAAAATTATGGGCCCCGTTTGGGTAAATTGGTGTTTCAACTTTCCGGGGACGTAAATTTGGCATACGATATCCATTTGACAGACATCATACCTCGTTAGAAGTATCTACCCAAGGAGTAAAACTTTTGGTGTGAGAAAAATCGGTCCAAAAATCCATGTTTCTCCCATTTTTCCAACAAAACGTTGTTTATGGCTTCAAAACAGCTCCAGAAGTTCAGGACTCGAAAAACTGCTAAAAATAGTAAGCTGTGCTACAATTGAAAAAATGAAAGAACTGATGGTGGCATTTCAAATGGAATAGGTGGGTAACCACCAATATCCTCCTGGATGATTAGGGCCTCCAAAGGGCTCTGAAAGTTCAGGAACCAAAAACCTTCTAAAAATATTAAGTTGTGCTGAAAGTGAAAAACTGAAGGAACTGATCGTGCGGGTCCAAATGGAATAGGTGGGTGGCCACTGATATCCACCCGGATCATTCCTCCCTCTTAGGAAGAAATAATCCCCATTGTGTTAAGTTCCTCCATGAGAGGAAAATCCTATTGAACTTGGTATTGGATTCATCCAGGGTATCATGGACCTACTGGCGGACGTGCTGGGGGACATGCTGGATGCGATAAAAATACTTGGCTTCCTCAAAAAGTACATGTGTGGATTCTATCTGTGTAATCGCATGAGGTATGGAAATATCGAGTGGCGGTGCGCCGGGGGTCAGATCGATGGAGTGCTTGTCCTGACAGTCTAGAGGAACCTCTGTGGGTGAGGAGAAAATGTCCTCGTATTCCTCCACGACTTTGTCCATCCGTAGAAGTCGTGCAGGGGAGTCATGTTTTGAGGTTGTGGCCAGAATCTTCTTCTTTCCCTGTGAGTGATTTCTAAGGAAAATAAATTTCCTTGTTTTGGAAACAATCTTACTGTGTTGTTTTGCAATAGTCAAGGAGATGGGAGGCGGTACTACCTCTGGTATCCTGTACAATTTATTTCCCAAAGTAATAACAACCGAATGAGGCCTAGACTCATACACAACATGTCGCCTCCACAAGTATGGTTGGCCCAATAATATGTCATCTACATCAAGAGGAGCAACATCATACAATACTTCATCCGTGAATGGCTTGATGTTGTACGGAAGGTGGCGCTGTTGGTGAATGCGGATATCTTTCCCTGGGTGAAGCCACCCAATGGTATACGGTTGTGGGTGTGATATGGTCGGTATGATGAGCCTCTTCATGACCTCTGCTGAAATGAGGTTATTTTGGCTTCCACTATCGACAAGAAATTGCAGTGGAGAACCCTTCACCCACATCTATGAATGGAAGAGGTGCTCCCCCTCCTCTAGATCCTTGGGATCCTCCCTTCAGAGCTTAGTGGTGGAAAAAATGGAACTGGGGTCTGCATGAATGATTTGATTCCGTTTTTACTCTCCCTTACTTGGTTTTGGTTCAGGATTAGAACATGCATCTGATTTGGGTGCCTTCAATTCGGCCACCAGCGACTGTTTGGTCTTACACTCTGTTGTGTTGTGAGTGGGGTTGTTTTGGAATTCACACCACTTCCCCATTTCCTTCTTTGGATTTTTGGTGGTGTTCTTAGTCACCCCGCTTTGGCTCTACCCCTTTTTCTGTGGTTCGGGAGCACCTTTCCCTGGCTTTGGATTCGGGATCCAAATTCTCTCTTCTTCTGCTTAAATTTCTGCTCAATCTTGGTGGCATAGAAATATGTTGTGCCAAGCGAGGTAATGTCGAGGAAATACATTTGCTCCTGAATGTGTCTATGCAGATAGCTATGGTACTTGAGAACCAAATGTCTCTTCGAATATTTAATACCCAACTTTGTGTCTAGGGTATGGAACAAATTCGCCAGTTCGTGCACATCTTGATCCCTTTGCTGTTGCATCATGGTCCATTGGATGTACTTGTCCTCATAGCTCCCCACAAGGTAGTATTGTTCCTTGATTCTATCCTAGAGTGAATTCCAAGTGGTTGTGACCAAGAACAAAGAGGGTTCCCCCTCGTCCTTTTTCTCACAGTAGGTTTCCCACCAATGTTTGACACGGGGTTGGGCTTTGAGAAGTGTAAAAATAATATTTTCTCGATCGGAGAAATATTGGAACGAGAAATACCCTTCTATCAAATTCAACCATTTATCTATAGCCTCTACATCTATCTGGCCTTCAAATATAGTAATGTCAAATTTTACCTGTACCTTAAAGGGAGTCGTGCCTCCAAAGTGGTTACTGGATGTAGATGCGCCGTAGGTGGGCAGCTGTTGAAGGATTTGAGAAAAGATATCCATCATCACGTTCCTTTGTTTCTCGAGGGCCTCCTCGAGCAATATTTTTATAGGATCTCCTTCTCCCTCATCTTTCTTTTCTTCTGCCATGGGAGGTAGTCGGGGTTTGCAAGGCTCATATTGCAAGGGTTCAACCAGATCGGGCCCTAACTCCTTATACCCTGACCTCGTTGGGGATATATAAAGAAAAACAAAGAAATAGTTGACTGCTCTGATACCACTGATCCGAATTTATGCAAGAACACAATAAAATACATAAATAGACATAAACATAGAGACATAGTGGAAATAATACTTCATTTCATTAATATCAAATAACTGAGATATGTTTACAGACAGAATGGAAATAAACTAGTTAGGGTAATGGTAGCATATCTCTGCGAAGAGATGTGGTGGCTAAATGCCTCTGAAATATGTTAAAATGAGCCTCGAAGGCCTATTTATTGTTGAGAAACAATGCAAAACCCTAAACATCTATAAGCCTAACCGTAGGAGATGAAGCGCCAAAACTATGGGCCCCATTTGGGTAAATTGGTGTTTCAACTTCCTGGGGACGTAAGTTTGGCATACGATATCTTTTTGATGCGCATCATACCTCGTTAGAAATATATATCCAAGGAGTATAAATTTTGGTGTGAGAAACATCCATCCATAGACCGATGTTACTCCCACGTTTCCCAAAAAACATTGTTTAGGGCCTCAAAACAACTCTGGAAGTTCAGGACCCAAAAAATTGCTAAACATAGTAAGTTGTGTTACAATTAAAAAAATGAAAGAATTGATGGTGGAATTTCAAATAGAATAGGTGGGTGACCACCAATATCCACCTGGATCATTAGGGCCTCCAAACGGCTCCGAAAGTTTAGGAACCGAAAACCTGCTAAAAATAGTAAGTTGTACTGAAAGTGAAAAACTGAAAGAACTGATGGTGTGGGTCCAAATGGAATAGGTGGGTGGCCACCGATATCCACCTGGATCAATATATAAACGATATTATATCAGTCTAACTGAGCTGGGGAAGAGTTAGCTTTCGGGCGGAGTTGACCATAGGACATATGAAAAGGTTTGAACGAAGATAACAACCAACAGTTTGGGAATAAGACCGCAGAGAAAACAGTTAGAGGTTGAATGTTAGAGTTATCACATGGACGTATGCCGAAGCCGCCGGAAATGTGAAGCCATTGGAGCTAATCGTTGAGGTAGCAGCTAGCCACTAGATCGTCTATCTACAACTTGTCACATGGAGTCGCACTGTCGGGTTGTTACACCGTTTTCCCAGACCATCGGATTATTTTTATTACAAAGTCTAAAGTGGTTTGTTTTTTTATTACTGTGCAGTTTTAATTAGACCACCATGTAACTAAAATTCTATTTTTAATATGTCAATTTCACCAAGAGCTTCATCACTTTTATTCCAAAACCATATACAATCTTCGGCCCAAGTTGTTCAACCTCGAACCTGGCCTGAGCCTTATAAAACTAAACCATTTCTCCATGGAAAGGGGGACTGCTTTTGGAGTTTGTATCTAGAATTTTGTAAGAGAGGAGGAACTTTTCTTTTCAGTGTACCTTGGTCGTCTGGAGGCCGAATTTGATGCCGAGATAGTCATTAGAAAGCTATGAGGGAGAAATTTCTTTTGTTAGTGACCAGAGGTGCCTGCGAGCACGTTCATTTTAGTGATTCTTGATGTAATGAATTCCTTGGATCAATTTCTAATAAAATTGATGCCCATCTTGAAAGTGGACTCAGAGATGTACTCCATCAGGGACGAACTCCGCAATCAATGTTTGTTGTCTTCTCTCTCTTTTCTTTACTACAAATTCATGGTTAATTTTGTTTCTTAAGTTCTGGATTAGGTCGTGAAATCGAATTTCTTTCCTTTAGTCAACCACACTAAGTAATCTAAGTTAAAAGTCAGTTCTACTTTTACGAATATTCAATCCTATTTCAAATAAAAAATTGTCAAAAACCAAAACACTACCATCTTATAAATCCTTGACAGAATATGCCACTCCACTAAAAAACTTATCCCAAACCAAAGTACTAACCTACCAGTAAAATGAGATATGAAATTTTGTATGGATATAGAAGAAAAGGCACATTGTGATATAGGTGGATGTTAGTGGCTACCTGCCTATTGCGCCTAGACTTCTAATGGGTTTCATCAATTTCCTTGTTTATAACATAATCAACTATTTTTTGCAGTTTTTCGGGTCATGAACTTCTGAAGTAGTTTTGACCCCATAAATGACATTTTTTTGAGGTTTGATGCATGCCCATATACATAGGCTATTATTGTTGCAAAACATGTAATACTTGCAGAGATATTTCCAACAAGTTATTGTATGCGCCAAACGGAGATAATATAGCCAAGTTATGACCTTCAGAAGTTGGCTTCCCAACTAACCCTAATGTGGCTCACAAACCCTTGGCGTTCCATCTCTTGGGGTTATTGTTTTTGTTTTTTATAGATTTCCCTTGTTGTAAATAATAAAAAGGCCCTTGATACTTGTTATAACACAGTACAGATTGATCCATGTGGCTTGAGAGACACACACAGGACAAGGAGGGTTTATGAAAGTTCAAAAATCAAAGTGATGGAAACATGGCAAACTCAGTTTCAGGTTGAATATCTCATCGTCCTGATCACAACGGTATGAAAAATACATCAAATCGATTCCGTGTGGAGAATCTAGAGCTGGTTAAAGTTCTAGGGTTGATTGGGTGACTTGGCAGGTTAAAGAACGCACAATTTCACCAAAATCCGGCCACCGGATTCTGCCCTGCTCTGATCAAAATCTAGACGAAATTTTGGCCTCATTAAAAAGACTCCTACGGTCTATTTTTGGATATTTTGAAAAAATGTGGTTTGTTATAATAAAAAATCAAAAATATATAAAAAAAGGCAAGGGCATGCCATGGCCCCCGCGCTTACCCCGATCACATAACAAAACATATGGGTCGGTGACCATGACCTCGCCGCCCAACCGTCCTATCAATACCATATTATAATAATAGGGTGGTGCGGGGGTTGTCAACCCCGCTGCCCCTACCCATATAACATATATGTCATATATATTCAAATGACAGCAGAAAGACCGGTGGGCGGGCCCAACCTGCCAATTTAAAACACTTTTCTATATATTAAAACAACTAATGCCTATTGTGGGGGGGGACAAGGTTTGACCACCCGACCTCCTCCCTCCTATTTTGGATCTTAACCGTTGGGCCAAGCAGTTCCCTTGGGGAGTCTGCCCAACCCAACATTATCTAGACATTCATTTCAGAAGTGCACCTAGGCCAGACTAGGGAAGTGAGGGAACAATTCTCGAGGAAGAGGCAGAGGAGGCAGAATGAGGACATGGATTTCGAGACAAAATCCTTTTGATGTTTGGAGAATATTTTTTATTCCAAGGAGGTAAAAATTTTTTGTGTCACAATGTATTGAAATTTATATGCATTTTAACAAGAAATTTCGTAGGGAACATAATGGTAGGGCCGGATTTGCCTTTTGAGTAGCGGTTTTATAGATTCCCTATAGAGGAGAATATTCAAGAACCTTGAGGGAATCTTTCAGATTCCTTGTAGGCCAAAATTTTCTAGTGTCAGAACGAGGTCAACTTTATACTCATTCTTCCCATAATTTCTCAAGGATCTCAATGGTGAGATCAGATTCCTATTTTGAGTTGCAGATTTATAGATTCCCTGTGGAGCAGCATATTTGAGGAATCTATGGAAAATCCAAAAGATTCCCTATGGCCGAAATTTCAACAATTTCAGAATTCAGCATATTGACAGTCGATCCTAGACCTCTCGGCGAAATGAGTTCAATAGCACAGTCGGATTTTCCATCTGAGCCTTATCTTTTTAGGCCACTTTTCAAAGTGGAGTTGTAGGTGTTAGTATTCAATGTGTGAGCAGTTGTTTTCATGATATTCGATGCCACAAGATTGATGGTACAACTAGATCTAACAATTTATCATCCTTTTCTTCAGATAGCTCCAGTAGGTGAGGTATATTTAGTGTGATCATGTACTCTTTATATCTTTGCTATGAGATGCATTGTGATGTATAGATCCATGTTTAATGTTTGATGTGGGATCTTGTTTTGTTCTTGATGTGAGATGTAATTTCTATCATGGATTTTTTTTTATGTTTTTTAAGATTCCTTTGTTTCCATGTTCGGGAGGATATTCTTAATCACCATTGAGTGAGATTGTTATGCTAATAGGAGTCTTTTTTGTGAATGAGAGTTCATGTAGCGGAACATCTCGTGGAGAGGTCCAACCACTCCTGTGTGTGGGAATTTTCCTTGTATGACAGAGAAAATAACATCCATGTACATCATCACTTTTTCCAGCACTTAATGCAGTGGCCTATACCATCTTAACACCGAGGCTTGGAGACGTAGTCCCTCCTGGACGAAATGCATTATCAATATCTTATGTTGATAATTATTGTTATGTTCCTCTGATTATAGTTGCGTATGTGTTCCTTAATTCTTTTAATAAATTGTAATTCTAACACATCAGCCGAAGTAAAAGGTCTTGGTTAAAATGGTATAAAAAATTTACTAGGATCAAGTGGTATCAGAGCGGTCTTCTTGTTGATTTGGATTGTAGAGGTGAACCATTGAACGTTCACTGAGTTGATCAATGGAGGATGTCAAATACATGTACGAGACCATGCTCAGGGTGTCTAAGAAAGTGGACATGTTGTATGAAGCTTATGAAAAACAAGCAACAGAAAACATTGAGTTGAAAACACTTCTACAAGAGGAGAATGAGGACAAACATCTATTGCAGCTTCAATTTCAAGCCACGACAGAGGCATTGGAAGAATTGAAGCACAACAATGAATGTCTTGAAGTAGATCATGAGGCATTGAGGACACTCCTACAGGAAGAGAAGGAGGAGAAGTAGCAATTGCAGATTCAGCTACAAGCCACGACAGAGACCTTGCAGGAAGTGAGGTGCAATGAAGGCTTAGAGAAGCCTTCTTCACCTGTTTCAAAATCAATAGCTAAGGTAAAAATTGTTCATTTCTTTTCAGTTTCATCTTCACATGATATCATTTCTTTTGGAATTGTGGAGATACCCATTACCGGAACCGGCATGAGGCTCCTTACCAGGATGGGGTACAAATGAGGAGGACTTGGCATTCATGGCCAAGGCATAACTCAAACATTGGAGGTTTTGCAGATACCTCACTACGCAGGATTGGAATACACTGAAGGAGAATGCTCAAAGGTGTCATATGACTCCATGACAATGTGGAAACCATCAAGGAGAGAGAATTATGGGAACACTTCACCATCATATTATGACACCACATATTTAAAAAAGAAATCGAAGGTGAGCTCTCATCGCCATCAGGACGTAAAAGGGAAATAGACATTGTTGAACTCACCAAGGAAAATTATCAATGGGTACACTTCATCATCACCCCATGGAAGTGCATGTTACAATATAAGAGCTGATGCAAGCTCTCATCACCACGATCGCACTAGAGAACACCAGGAAAGGTATAATAAGTCTCGATATTCGCAAGTTCATTTTGATTATAAGCATGTTTCTAATCATGAACATAAATCATGGCATAAGAAAACTTGTCGTTTTTGTGGTTTACATAACCATGTCATTACTAAGTGTTGGAAAAGAATGGAAACAAAAAGGCGGATGAGACATGGAAAGCCTTCCCCATGACAGAGAAATAAATTGGTTAAGCAGGTTCAGTTTGCATCCATTTCAACCAAGGTGGCCATCAAAGAGCCAGGTGTTCGCGGCGCCATCCAGAGCAGCACCTTAAGGATGAAGCGTTGGTGCACGAACTGGTTGAACCAAATGTTCGACAAGAGAACGTGTTGTGGGGAGACGATCCGTTCACTTTGATAAGTGAGAGGTGGTTTTTCTAGATGTGGTAGTGTATCAGGGCCAGGTTTGTAAATCATATGTTGCATTTTTAACTATAAAAGTGATGATTTTTTTTCCATCACTTGTTAAGAAACCATGATATTTTTTTCCTTGTTTTAGAAATCATGTGTTGCATTTATTTCATGTAAAAGTGATGATGTGTTTTACATCGCTTATTAAGAAACCATGATAATTTTGGCCTTGTTTTAGAAATCGAGTATTGCATTTCTTTCATGTAAAAATGATGATATGTTTGCCATCACTTCGAAATGCGATAATGATTTTTTTGGCCTTGCTATGATAGTTGACGTGTGATATCCATTTTGATGTAAGCTTGACCACCGAGTATGTGTTATAAACTCCTGGAAAGTATGGAAATTTTTGGGGCATATTTGGTCATATTTGAGCATGTAATATGCAAGAAATTGTACTACAATTTTGCAGGGGATGCAGGTGTCGGTTCATCGCTTATGGCTCCGAAGGGAAAAGGTGAAGGATAAGGAAGGGTGACCTATTTCAGGACACTTGTGGTGTTGATATTGTACACAGCAGTTGCAGATTATTGTTGATGATTTTAGAGGACCAAAACCTCCTCAATGGGGAGGAATGATCCAAGTGGCTCTAGAGACACACACAGGAAAAAGAGGGCTTATGAAAACTCAAAAATAAAAGTGATTGAAACATGAAAAAATCAGTTTCAGGTTGAATATCTCTTCGTCCTGATCGCAACGGTGTGAACAGTTCGTCAAACCAGGTTTGTAAGCGGAAGTCAGAGCCGGTCGAAGTTCTAGTGTTGACCGGGTGACTTGGCAGGTTAAAGAAGGCACAATATCGTGAAAATATGACCATTATATTCTGACCAAGTCCAACCAAATTCCAGGCTAAATTTTGGCCTCATTAAAAAGACTCCTACTGCTTATATTCGGATATTTTGAAAAAATGTGGTCTGTTATAATAAAAAGAAAAAAAATTATAAAAAAAAGGCAAGGGTGGGCCATGACCCCTACCCTTACGCCGAGCACATAACAAAACATATGGGTCGGTGGCCATTACCTCACCACCCAAACATTGTATCAAAACCATATTATAATAATAGGATGGGGCAGGGGTTGTGAACCTTGCGG
The DNA here is from genome assembly GCA_034641835.2 of Pinus albicaulis. Classification (NCBI taxonomy): domain Eukaryota; kingdom Viridiplantae; phylum Streptophyta; class Pinopsida; order Pinales; family Pinaceae; genus Pinus; species Pinus albicaulis. The sequence goes on from CM076575.1 coordinate 965,296,642, forward strand.
CCCGTACCCACATTACATATATTTCATATATATTCAAATGACGGTGGAAATACCGATGGGAGGGTCGCCCGATGTGGGCTCAACCCACCAATTTAAAACACTTTTCTATATATCAAAATGAATAATTCCTATTGCAAGAGGGGGGGGGGGGGGGTTGACCGCCCCACATACATCCTTCTATTTTGGATCTTAATTGTTGGACCAAGTGGCTCCCTTGGGGAGTCTGCCCAACCCAACATTATTTAGACATTCACTTTAAAAGTGCGCCCAGACCAGAACAGAGAAGTGTGGGCATGATTCTTAGAGGCAAAGGCAGAGGAAGATGAATTATGGCACATATTTCGAGATAAAATCCTTTTGATGCCTGGAGAATCTTTTTGATTCCAAGGAGGTAAAATATTCTTGTGTCAGAATGTATTGAACTTTATATGAATTTTACCCAGAATTTTGTAGGGAATGCAATGGCAAGGTCAGATTCAACTTTTGAGTAGTAGTTTTGTAGATTCCCTGTAGAGGATAATCTTGAGGAATCTTGAGGGAATCTTTCATATTCCTTGGAGGCTGAAATTTTCCAGTGTTTGAATGAGGTCAACTTTATACTCATTCTTCTTAGAATTTTGCAAGGATCTCAATGGTGAGATGAGATTCCAGTTTTGGGTTGCAGATTTCTAGATTCCGTGTGGAGCAGCATCTTTAAGCAATCTATAGGGAATCCAAAAGATTCCCTATGACCCATATTTCGATAATTTTAGAATTCAGCAAATAGACAGTTCATCCTACACCTCTCGGTGACACGAGTTCAATAGTGTAGTTACATTTTCCATCTAATTCTTATGTTTTTCGGCCACTTTTCAAAGTGGAGTTGCAAGTGTCACCGTTCAATGTGTGAGAAGTCTTTTTCATGATATTCGATGCCATGAGATTGATGGTACAACTCGATCCAGTAGTTTATCATATTTTTCTTTAGATAGCTCCATCATGTGAGGTATATGTAATGTGATCATGTATTGTTTGTCTCTTTTCTATGAGATTCATTGTGTTGTATAGATCCCTATTTAATGTTTTGTTAAACATGCATGGTAAATACACATGAAAATAAACACACATAGACCGAACTGAAGGATAAGTGTGAGATTATTTACTATTAACCATAGATGTGATTTTAGATTACATTAGGTGTGACCCTTGGATTCTGCATTCCAAGGTCACTTCGACTCTATTTGGGACTATTCACCTTCCACACCTACCCATAGAATACTAGGTGTCCAACATTCCTCCCCTAATCTGAAGGGGTATGTGTGAGTCCAAGAAGAGATTTGTAATAAAAATCTGCAAAGTATGCATGGCAACACTTAGGCTAAATCATCTCTCTAAAATGTTGGCATAAAGAGGTGGTTTAAGGATTACCACCAACATTGGAACGCAACGCTTATTGCAATCCTGGAACTCTTCCAAATCTGGTAAGAAGCTGAGGGCTTCTGCTAGAGGAAGTGTCCCTCATATTTGAAGAGGGAGACCTTCAACCTAGAAAAAGGGAGGTCTACAACATGTGATGGTTGAAGGATGACCACCAACTCTGGAATTCTTGATGCATTTCCCGAAACTCTACCATGGCTAGCAAGAAGATGAAGTATTATGCTAGAGGAAGTGCTCTAAATTCTTTGAAGAGGAAGAATATGAACCTCGTATAAATGGTTTAAGGCTCTCCACCAACCAAAGGCATGCTCATGAGCATCCATGTCTCTGGCTACAACTCTGAATCTGGAATGACAAGTTGTGGCTCAGGCTCGCTTGAAGTGTTGTGTATCTAGCTCCAACTCTGAATCTAGAATGAGAGATTATGGCTCAGGCTCGCTTGATGTGGTATCGAAGCTTGTAGATGACCCCCATTTTCCCCCTGTCAGGTACAAGGTGAGATGATGGTGAAAACCCAACTGCAAGATTGTTCAATATTCAAGAAAAATTTCTGACATGTGACTTAAAAATATTCTTTGCTGTTGATTCCCATTGCCAAGAAACGATCCATCCAAGATTAATCTTTGCTCTTTTAGGAGGCTTGTTTCTAAAGCATCTGTGTGAAGAATGGGTGTGCCAACCACAGTGCTTGCATGGGTGAAGATCGAAACAGTGACCTTTCATATGGCCAACTCGATCACAGTGTTGGAATTTTTCAATTTGTTGTTGCTACTGTGGACGAGGAGCAGGATCTGGAACAACTAAATGTGAACTATCATAAAGGAATCTGACACTCTGAAATTTGATGGGCTTGGAGTAGTCTGGAATATGAAAGGAAAATTCCTTGTCATATCGAAGACCTGTTTTATGCTTGTTATGGAAAAGCCTTCCCAAGGTCTGATGATGGGCTTGGGAAGTGCAACTTGAATTGCTGCATCTGCATGTAAATATGCTTTTGTACAAGGAACTGAATGTGAATTGACTGCAACTTTATATTCATGTTGCTAATGGGAGTCCCTCTCAATTTTTTGAACAGAAATAGGTTCATAATGATGAATCCACTGCTGTAATTATTTTTGTTGGAATTGAGATTCTAGCTTCAAAAACTCAATCTTGTCTCGTGCATGATGCAGGAAAGTGTGAATGTCAAAGAGAGTGTGTTTACTGATTCGGATTGTCATCAATAGTATATTGTATCAAATTTTCCAAGGACTATAATACTTCATAAAATTTGGCCATTTTCCAAACAACTCAAGCTCAAGAAATAAACGATGTGGGCTTCAACCGATAATGAACCCATTTACAATGCCTTTCAAAATAAAACAAGTGACTTCAGACACCTTTTAATATTTCTTGAACTTCCAACTATGGAATTCCCAAAGGAAAAACTCTGCTACTCAAATTATGGAGGACCCAACTCAGAAAATAGAACTAACTTAGACTTTTAGCAAAGGGATTATAAACAAATGGTTCCAAATTCTTTCTCTTTTAATGGATAATTCCCGTGGAAATCATATAAAGAAAGAATATTGAAAACTGAGATATTCAAGAACTAACAAAACCAGTGGTGCAAATATGAACTTTGAACACCTGAGACTGGTATCTGAACTTGTTGATGTGGGTGCCAAAAGGGAGGTTGTTCTTGCAACATTTCTTCAAGAAGAGCGTGGCTCTTTCAAAAAAAAGTTCCAACTGGTGGGGCCTATTAATATAACAAAATTCAAATATCGGTATGATGTTGGTAAACGCAAAGCACTTGTTTTATATAGTGTTGGTGTTCACAAGGCTGAGGGGCTGACAGCAATAAGGGGTCGCCTGGAATCTTCTGGTCTGAGGACATTAGATTTGACAGACAATGACTTGGCTAAATATCATTTGTGGCATCTAATGGGTGGGCGTTCAAACTTGAAAAATGAATTGCTTTACAAATTCATTTTTCCTGAGAGGCCAAGTGCATTGATGAAATTTCTAGATGCATTCAGTCCTTGCTGGAACATAAGTATATTTCATTACCGTGCACAGGGTGAAATGGGTGCAAATGTACTAGTTGGCGTACAAGTTCCAAAGAGGATGAAGAACAATCTATAGAACAAGCAGAATCTCTTGGTTATGAATACAAAGATGAAAGGCAGAATAAGGCTTATCGCCTTCTGATGCATTAATACAATATAGAAATTTATTTTTGAGTTTTAAAATTCTAAGAGTACTCTGCAAAGGACCATTATGTGTGTTGAGAGGGACCGGTGGCAGCGTGGGGAGGATGAGAGGTAGGCGAGCGGAGGAGGTGAGGCAGTGTGGGCGATGGCGGAGAAGTTGCAGGTGCGGAAGGCTACAGTGGACGATGTGTGGGAGGGACACGGCCAGCGTTTGGGAGGATCATGGTGGGAAGCGTGTGGGAGGACTGATAAGTATGGAAGCTGGCTGTGAGATGTCGAGGGATGAGGTGAGAGTGAACAATGTGGAGTGAAGCAAAGAGCCAAGGTGTGGCGACGTGAGCGGAAATTATATGGGACAGAGTGTGAGGGAGAAGGAGCCGAGGCCTGTGGAATGTGGAGGAGGCAAGTGTGATAACGCAATGGCCATAGGGAAAACACACAACATTCATGTTTTCACTTCAATGCCCATCAAAACGCATAACAATAGAACTCCTTCACATGGGATGTAGCACAAAATCTTGCAGAGAATATGGTAGAGAAACTCATTTATGTTTGCAAGGTGAGACTGACAAAGTTGCAGCACTATGTATAGGCAGATTGTTCAACCTACGCCAAGGGAGGAGAGGAATCCAAGGGCGATGAATATGGAGCTGCCAACGTGACAGAGGGAGGTGAGTTCCCTGGAAGGTATGAATATTAATTGGAGTTGGAGCAACGCATGGAGCTGTCAGAGACCAGCACATTATGACAGATTCCAGAATCAGATTCCACCAGAATTTTATCCTAACACCAGTGCTTTCAATGTAACGCATAAATGCACAGAGGAAGGCCACTCATCATGGCTCTGATACCATGTTAAACAGGCATGGTAAATACACATGAAAATAAATACACATAGACCGAACTGAAGGATAAGCGTGAGATGCTTTACTATTAACCATAGGTGTGCTTTTATAGTACGTTAGGTGAAACCCTTGGATTCCGCATTCCAAGGTCACTTGGACTCCATTTGTGATTGTTCACCTTCCACACCTACCCATAGAGGATTAGGTGTCCAACATGTTTGATGTGGGATCTTGTTTTGTTCTTAATGTGAGACGTAATTTATATCATGGATTTGTTTTATGTTGTTTGAAATCCCTTTGTTTCCATGTTTAGTGGGATACTCTTAGTAACCATTGAGTGAGATTGTCATGCTGATAGGAGTCTTATTTGTGAATGAGAGTCCCAGTAGCGAAACATATCGTGGAGAGGTCTAGCCACTCCTGCATGAGGGAATTTTCCTTGTATGACAGAGAAAATACCATCCATGAACATCATCACTTTTTCCAGCACTTAATTCAGCCGCCTACACCATCTTGACACCGAGACCCGGAAACATAGTCCCTCCTAGATGAAATTTGTTATCAATATCTTATGTTGCTAATGCTTGTTATGTTCCTTTGATTATATCTTCATATGTGTTCCTTAATGCTTTTGATAAATCGTAATTCTAACACATCAACCAAAGTAGAAGGTCTTGGTTAAAGGGTATCAAAGATTTACCCAAATCACAAAGGCATGTAGCCACCACATCTCTTCTCAAAGATAAGCTACCAGTGCCAGAGCTAGTTTATTTCCATTATGTATGTAACATATTTCAGTTTTATAACATTAATGAAATGAAAAGTTATTTTTGTTGCATCTCTTTATTTATGGTTATATATATATATATATATATATATATATATATATATATATATATATATATATATTGTGATCATGTTTAAGTATGGATCACATTGTAATTATCAATTTTATACTAGTTAAGTGTACAGGCTTGGCATTAAGGTAGGTGATAAATTCCTTGGGATTTGTGCAATAAAATAAGGAATTACCATATTATTTAGGAGGATATTTTATTGTTAATTTCACAAGGAAATAGGAGGATTTTGGGACTTTGAATTCGTGAAGTTTTGGCTGGAGCAGGACAGTCAGCAGGAGCGCAGGTTTACAGTGCAGGGTGTGCTTCGGTACTGAAGCAAAACATTGTAATAGTTTCTCATTATCGTATGATTAATGACAAGTAGTGAAGGGCTTTTCCCATTTGGGTTACCCCATAAACTCATTCTGTTATTTTTGTTTTGATGGTCCAATATCATTGCGTGTGTTTCTAAATTGTGATTTCCATTCTACATAATTGTAGAGGAAACTTGTAATTTCTTGTTTTCATTTTGAATTCATCAGTAGTAGCAATTTTCTATTAATTTATACAGAAAATGCTATTGATTCATGAACTTAGAGATGTATGTGCTACTATTTCCTTTTGGAACTTATTTACATTGGTCGTTTATTGAAATTTATCTTATATGTGGGTATTTTTATGGCTAATGATCTTCGTGTTGAATATCAAATTAAAGGAAATAACATTATGTTAATTATAAAACTTTTTGAAGAGGTTTTCCTAGGAAATCAATTTTAAGTATCTACAAAAATACATTGAAGAAATGTTCGCTAATGTGAATGCTTTTTCAATGATTTTTTTCCCAGGAGTTTCTCTTAGAGTTCTTGAAGATTTTAACTAGGTTCAGCCTACATAAATTATATTTGATTCAATATTTATTGCTCTTGTCAAAATAATGAAGAAAATAATTTATATTATCATTTATTTCATTATTAAATGACTTATTAAAGCATAGGTTTCATGCTTGGGTCTTATTTAGATTAAGTTCCCCATTATGGACTTTTAGTTTAGTCATTACATATTTAAATTGACCCATTCTGGGCTTTTGAATCATGTAATTATGTCAAGTATTGAGTCAAATATGGTTCATGGAGCCTCCACATCAATTCATCCTTCAAGTGATCAAGTTGGCCTCAAGTTCAGTAATTATAACCCATCATAATCCTATAAATACTGGGATATTGAATTCATTTGCAGAAACATCACTCACACACAAAAATTAGATATCTTTTGTTGCATCAGAGAAAATCCTGAAGTGAAGGAAGAGGTAGTTTGGAGTATGGTTTTGGTCAAGCTAAAAAATTTGAATAAAATATAATTTTTTTTGCTACTATTTCTCCCTCTCTCTCTCTCTCTCTCTCTCTCTCACTCTCTCTCTTGTCTGCTATAGTTTGGAAGATCAAAGTTCTCCATCATTTACTACATCAATTTTTGCATTAGGTATTTCCAGTTACTACTTCCAAGTGAATAGTAAGTCGAAGTTGATTCTACAAAAATTTTCTACCTTGAGAAGTTGTATTGGATCAAAATTGAAGTTCTAAAAGAAATATCGAAGTCTTTCCATCAAAATCGAAGTTCCAAAAGAAAGGTTGAAGTTCCAAGTCATATAAAATGCTACATAGTGCTATTACTGATGTTGTTGCTGCCAGATTGAAGAAGGATCAAAAGGAAGGCTGACTTAGTGTGGATGAATTCCGAGTCAAGGTCTAGAGTCTCAAGAAATACTATTCAAGGAAGAATTACTGACTAAGTTTTCCCCGAGAGTGGCGTTTTTCCTTGGTTGTTGACCTACATCTGCTGTGCTTGATCTATGTGCATTTGATTTGAGATTTTATTGATTAAATAAGAAGAAATAACTAAATAACATCAAAATTAAATAATAAAGAATAAGTGAATCTTTCTACCTTTTTTATTTTCTAACATGGTATCAGAGCTTCAGTGAAAGAAGAAGCAAAAGGCAGTCTCAAGGATTTTACTAAGGAGACATAAGAATTTCATTAAAGGAAATAAGTCTTCACTACCTTCAAGGAAGATGTCTAGCACTATCAAAGGAGAAAAAAATCTTGAAGGAGCTTCAAACTATAGATCTTGGAAAAATAGGATTGACCTCCTCCTTGAAAAGAACAAGGTCTCAGAATTGGTGAGAGGAAAAGTGAAGAAGCTTTCAAAAGAATAAAGTGATGTTGATAAGGTAAAATTCATAGAATTGGAATTAGTGGCTATGAATTTTACGGTGGAAGGCATAAAGGACAACCTTCTCCCATTCGCAGAAAATATTGATCATGTCGAGGAAATTTATGATGTCTTGTCAAAACTATTTACCACCAAGAATATTGGAAACATGCAATCCTAAAAAATTAACTAAGGACTACTAAAATGACCAAGGAGGCTATTGTATCTACTTTCTTTGTGAAGATAGAAATAATAAGATATGACATTATTGTCATTGATTAAATAGTCTCATATAAATAGCTTGTGATCACAACCATACTAGGGCTATAACCTACTTGGGGTGCATTTGTTGCAGGTCTCAACTACTTGAATTAAACTTTCACCTTTGAGGAACTATGCATAGCCCGCATTCAAGAATAGTTAAGAATTTCAATGGTATCCAAAAATGAAGCAGTATCAAATTCTTATGTTTCTCATCACAAGGGAAACTTCAAGAAGAAAGGGCCAAGAAATAAGGTTGATATGTCCAAGATTGAATGTTATCTTTGTCACAAAATGGGGCATTATAGAAGTGAGTGTCCCAAAAATACTAGAAGTAACAAATGAAATAAAGCACATGTGATTGAGGAAGTATCGTCTCCCAAGAGAGAAAAGTCCAAAGAGAATGAAATAAGGGATGTACGTTACTAAGCCCCTTTCTCTTAGCTTTAGATATTTTATTTGTATATTTTATGTTTAGTTATAGGTTTAACATCTTTTTGGAAAGACATTTTTCTTATTTCATAGGTATTTAGGTTTCCTGCAAAGCACTTTGGAGGGATCCCACAACAACTCATCAAGATAAATATCTCATTCCCTCTCTAGTTTTTTCATGCACTTATTTAAAATTTTGTTTATATTAAATACTAATCAATTTTCTACCTCTATTTTCTTGTCTAAGAATTAACCTACTAAATTCTCAAGAATTCTAGAAGAAGGCCTCAAGAATTAAGAAGGAATACCTTATGAAGACAAAGCATTGGAATTAAAAAGGTTTGTCAAATAATCAAAGGTATGCCCGAGATTATAAATACTTGTTATTCTTTTTGCTATATCCATTCTACATTACTAATTTTTGTTGTGTCTAGCTCTCATGAATCTTAAAATATTCTTGTTTGGGATGATTCATCAACTGATGAATGTACCAACCTTATATACCTCAAATGCTTTGCATAAATAGAACCGTAAAAAGGTTCTCTAGAAACCATAACCTAAGGGTATGTTGATAATGTGTTAAAACCTAAACCTACTTAGGGATATTAATGAAGAAATTTCTATTGTGGGTAATATATTGATAATGTCGTGTTTGGGATTTTAATATGATCATGGGATCTCTAACTAATTAAGGTTGAAATGATGTTGTTTGAAATCTAGAACCTTTTAATTCTTTATAGAATAAAGGTTTACTTTGACATGAATTGAAACCCTATGTTTTGGTTAGGTCTACAAGAAAAATCCTTGTTATGAAAATTTATGGGAATGAAACCCTAGATACATATTTCCTTGTTAAGTCGCTAGCTTAGTCTAGGTCGATGTATGTCTGATATATTAAATATTTTCTAATCATATGATATGATTGACCATGATGAAAATATCCTAGATATATGTCTTGACCAAAATTCTAATGGTGATAAGTTCTAGGGTTTGGAATCAAGCTCTAGTCAAAGTTTGATGTTATAGGATGATGTTGGAAAAGTCTAGGGTCTTACATCTAAGCCCTAGTAATGTTAAAATTCTCTAGTATGTGTATTCATCTAAATATATATAATGTTTTCTCAGAATTTATAGATGGAATATCTAGGGTTTACGTCGAACTCTAGTAGAATTTATTTATGATATGCATGTTCTAATTGAAGTCTAGGGTTTACATAAAACCCTAGTAAAATATATTCATGCCAGATTTTCCTGATTGAATGAAATCTATGGTCTACATAAAACTATAGTAGATAATATATGATATGGTTTCCAAAATTTATTAGATACCTTTATTTTTCTTTTAACTTATTCTAGGGATATCTATATGAAACAACTAATCTTATGTCATATTAATTTCCTAATATGATTTAGGGTTTATATCAAACCTAGGCTAGATGATTGAAGTATCGAAGTATAGCCTCTTGTTAGTTAACAAAATTATAAATTCTTCTGCTACTATAAAGTTTTTTTATGACTAACTACATTCTTCTACATAATTGGTTTTACTTTCTATCTAAGTTATGCAATTACATCATATTGGTGAAGAAGTCCATAAGAGAAGTTAAGATGATGAGAAGGAAGGAAGCCATAAATATTATCCAACACTCAAGGAAGAATAACTCTCCTGAGGTTAAGAGGGAGGGCACAACATAAGTCATGATTGGATAATATATGATGGAATAGATGTTTCTACATAGGGAAAGCAATCTTCTCTCAAAGATTCAACTAAAATACCTACTAGTTGAAGTGCAACATCGAAAGCCTTGAAGTTTTATTTTGTTTATATGTTGTTTATTGGGGTTGTGTTTTCTCAGGTGAATGTATCGGAAGTTTGGATAGTATTTTGGTTACCAATTATTTTGATTCGGAGAGATTGGTTATCCTTGATCTATTGTATCAAGGGCGTTAACGCTTTGTGAGTAAAGCATTGCCTGGAAAGACATTAGGACGAAACTTTGTGTTGATTTCTGCTAGAGAGGGTGGAATCAGGTGGATGTGAACCTAGTTCCCTGGATTGATGGTTAGTAAGCAAACCTTATGGTACCTATATAGGCTAAAATCTTTACTCCATATTAGTCCCATTTGGATATATTGCCTTGGCCAGAAATCTAGTCCATGGCATTGCGGTGCCTAAATTGTTGAGTGACCGATGGATATATTTCCTTAGTGAGGAGTCTAGTCCATGAAATTTAAATGTCTAAATATTATTCATAGTTCACATATTTTAGATCTATTTTGTATTATTGTATTATGAATACCTCCCTAGTTTAGAGGGAGTGTTGAAGATTGTAACTAGGTTCAGTCTTCATAAATTGTATTTGATTCAATATTTATTATACTTGTCAAAATAATGGTGAAAAGAATTTATGTTAACATTTATTTCATTATTAAATGACTTATTAAAGAATGGGTTGCATGCTTGGGTCATATTTAGATTAAGTTCCACATTGTGGAATTCTAAGTTAGTCATTACAGATTTAAAATGACCCATTCTCGGCTTGTGAATCATGTAATTAGGTCAAGTATTGAGTGAAATATGGTTTATGGGCCTCTAGATCAAGTCGGCCTTCATGTGATCAAGTCAGCCTCAATTCTAGTCATTCAAATCCATCAAAATCCTATAAATATAGGGAGATCGAATTTATTTGGAGACATCTCACTCACACACATAAATTTGATATCTTTTGATGCAAGTGCGAAGTGAAGGAAGATGTCGTTTAGAGTGCAGTTTTGTGAAAGCTAAAAGAGTTCAAGAAAATCAAATTTTTGGTGCTACTCTGTCTCTCACACATGTTATAGTTTGGAAGGTTGAAGTTCTCCATCATTTATGATATCAATTGTTGCATCAGGTGCTGCTAGTTGTTGCTTCCCAGTGAAGAAGAAGTTGAAGTTGATTATGTTGAACGTTTCTGCCTTGAGAAGTTCTATTGGGTCAAAATATAAGTTCTAAAAGAAATATCAAAGTCTTTCCCTCAAGATCTAAGTTCTAGAATCAAGGTCGAAGAAACTACTACATAGTGCTATTGTTATTGTTGTTGTTGCCAGATTGAAGAAGGAGAAAAAGGAAGGCTGATTGGTGTGGAGGAAGTCTGAGTGAAGGTCTACATTCTCTAGAATTATTATTTGAGGAAAAATTATTGACTAGGTTTTCCTTGAGAGTGGGGATTTTCCTGAGAGTGGGGTTTTTTCCTGGTTGTTGGCCTACATCTTGTTTCCTTGATCTATGTGCATTTTCTTTGATATTTTCTTGATGAAATAAGAAGAAAGAACATAAGAATAACATAATAAGAACTAAACAACATCACAAGTAAATAATCCAAAATAAGATAATATTTCTTCCTTTCTGATTCTCTAACGAGAGTATTATTCAAAAAATAGCGTTAAATAGTTATTGAAATGATATATTATGGGAATTGTGTTTGATATATGTAAGAAATTTGTTTTACATTTGTGGCACTGAATCTAATTCTCATGAAAATTATGAACTAATGTATATTGTGGTAATTAATAATGGTTACTATAATTACACTAACAACTTTAATAACTAGCACTTATGATGAATATTTTCTAATCTCAAAATTCTCAAAATTAATGAATGCTCCTAATGAAAGCTAATTAGGCCGTCTTCAATATTCCCCATAAAAAGACACGAATCTCTGGGTAAGGTTATAATTGTGAAGCATTTTAGGATGTATTTATCTAACCACATGATGGTTGATGTTATTAGGTTTTAAGGCTACTTCATTGAATTGTTAATATAAATCTCTTGATGTTCTAGACTGTAAAATGCTTATAGAATTTAATAATATCTATACTTTTCTTTAATTAAGTTAGAGTCAAGAATATTTTACTCAATCGTAAAATATGTATTTTACACATCAGTATTTATTTGAAATATTTAAGACATCACTATTCATAATTTTTTGAGATTTATATAATAATTTTTTTAATTGAAAAATGTTTTTCTCATATATTGATCGTTATAAAATGAAGTATATATTTATTCAAAAAAATATGCATACACTTAACTTGTTTAACAATTTATTCCATAATCTTATCTATATCTTCCACAATTCCTTGTGTTATCAAAAATAAAATAAAAAATTTCTTTTATATAAAATTTTGACAAAGAACAGATAACTATTAATATTAAAACATGTATTAATTTTATAAAACATTAAAGACCACACGCCCATACAAAAATGTTAAATAACAAAAGCTCTTTGAATCAAAATATAAACCCGCCCTTCAAATTTTATAATAATCCTCTACTATACACACTCTATTTTCATAGGTCCATTGTTTGCCACCATTTAGGAATGAAGTGACGGTGTTTTTTAATATGGTTTTCATGGTAAGGAGAAAAAAATGCATCATTTATGTTCTTATAAGCAATTGCTTCTTCTAGAGCATGCCTTGGAATCATTATGCTTTTCGAAATTAAAAATCAACCTTGAAAACATATATATCTAGAAAAAAAATCAATTTTTTTATCATTTTATAAATATTCTATAAAAATACGATTATTTAAATTAACTTAATAGATTTGTCTATCATTTAAGCAATGTCAGGATTTTAAACATCCCAATCCAAATTTCTTAAAGAAAACCACTATAACATTACAAGAAATATTTAAGAAAAATATTCACAATCTTATAAAGATTTGAAAAAATATACAGAAGTATTGTTACCATCCTAGATCTATCTATGATCCAGGTGGATCAAACAGGTCCAAGTACAAGTGGCTTAAGTATAAAGGCTCAAAAACCAAAGTGTCTGCAATGTCGAAAACTTAATTTCAAGTTGAAGATCTCATCTTTCTGACTCCATTAGGGGAATTTTGAGGTCTAAAATGGGCCTCCTAAGGAAATAATAAAATAATAGCTAAACCAATAAAATAATATTTATGAATTTTCAATTCACTTTTTGCACCACTATCAATGTAACCATAGTTAAATTCAATTCAAAAGTTGTACCAAATAAAATTAATAAAAAAATTGTATTGATGTGACTATAAATAAGAATAAGATTTTCAAGAAAAATTCATTATCATTGAACAACTAATGCATTTGTCTTTTGTACTTAAATAACTTCAAATAAAATATAAATATAAATTTATAAATTATTAATTATATTCTATGCTATTAATCAAAATTTATATTATTTAAATAGTATAATAAAATGTAATTAATATACTATATAAAAATAATATAATATAATATAATATAATAAATGTATAGGGATATACATTGTTTCTTTCAAGAAATATGAAATGACAATAATATATCTTTATTCAAAAAGTGTGAAATGACATTTATTACGAGTACTTTATTTTGACTTTAAAAGTACTTAGAGCACTACCAAGGTTAACCATGAGTTTTTATCCACCATTGAGAATGTGACAAGTAAGTAACTTTAACTCAACCAATGCCACCTAAACCATTAGTGATGATGTCATCCCCTAAAATGTGATTGGTTCTCATAAGGTGAATTTTGATTGTACATTTTCCTTAGGAGACCCATTTTAGACCTCAAAATTCGCCTAATGCGACACTCCATTCTGAGTCAGTATGAAGGAGTGAGGAGAAGTCAAATTTTGAGGCTAGCTAGGCGCACTTATGAAATGACTGGTTTTTATATTAGAGAGCCGGCCTGACTCCCCAAGGAGCCCACTTGTTGAATTGGTTTAGATCCGCATTTGGTGGGAGGGGTTTGGGTGGTCAAACCCTGCCCCCTCCATATTAAGTTGAAACTTGTTGTTTTAAAACCATGCATGATTAATTTTAAAACCCACACATATTTTTTTAATGTGAAGTGGTTGGGAGGTTGGTGAGTTGGGGGACCAAACCCGCATCGGGCAGCCCACCCATAAATCCCACCAGCATCATTCTAATAGGAGGCGTGAGTTGTAATGGGTCGGGGCCGCGGGGTGTACCGTTGGCCCCACCTTTTATACGGTGGCCATTCTATATGACATGGTCGGGTGGTCGAGCAATGGAGTCACGACCGCTATTGACCCCCATTAATAACTCTTTTGTTATGATATGATTTTTGGAGGGGTCGAAGAGGTTTGGTCACCCTTCGACCCATTTTTTTATATATTTTTTATTTTCATAATAAGAACAAGTCCAAGTACAAAGGCTCAAAAATCAAAGTGTCTCGAATGTGGAAAACTTAATGTTAAGATGAAGATCTCATCTTTATGATTCCAACGGCATAAACGACTATCAATTCCAAGTCTGTATGAAGGATTTAGGTGCAGTCAAATTTTGAGCGTTGACTTGGTGACTTGGCAGCTTAAGGAGGCAATAATTTTGTAGAAACTTGACCGCCAGATTCCGGCCAGCTATAGCTAGATTCTAGGCGAAATTGTGGGGTCATTAATTTGACTCCTTTGGTGAAATTAATGATTTTTTCAAAATTTGTGCATTTTTATTATGAATATATATATATATATATATATATATATATATATATATATATAAAACAAGGGGTCGATGGGTGGCCAAACCCCGTCGACCCCTTCGCAGATCATATCATAACAAAAGGGTTATTAATGGGGGTCGGCAACGGTCATGACTCCGCCGCTCAACCACCCAACCATGTCATATGAAACGACCACTGTGTAAAGAGTGGGGCCGATGGTACACCCTGCGGCCCCAACCCATTACAACTCATGCCTCATATTACAATGATTCCAATGGTAGTTATGGGCAGGCCGCACGATGTGGGTCCGACCCCCCAACTCACCAACTTCTGAAAAACTTCGCGTTAAAAAAATATGTGTAGGTTTTAAAATTAATCATGTGTGGTTTTAAAAAAACAAGTTTTGACTTAATATGGAGGGGGCGGGGTTTGACCACCCGACCCCCTCCCACCAGATGCGGATCTAAACCAATTCAACTAGCAGGCTCCTTGGGGAGTCCGCCCGGCTGTCTAATATAAAAAATAGTTCTTTTATAAGTGTGCCTAGGCAGCCAGGAGTGGGCACATAAATTAAGACAGTGGAACCATGACCACTGTGTTGAGATTGCAACAAGATGATGAGCTTAGTGGAAAGAAGTCACCTTCACTATGTGGGCCCGCAGGCTATTTTTGGCGCAAAGTCTATTTTTAGACTATGTCTATTTTTAGACATATGGATCATATTCTATGAGTTGCAGGATGCTATTTGTGGATGGTTGGTCAAGTTGGAAAAATAGATGGACTTCCTGTTTTAGACATACTAGCGGAATCTATTTTTGGGTGCCGAGTCTAAAATAGTGCTGTCGAATATTATTAGCTCTCTTAATAATATTTGGACTATAAACATTATCTTATTCTCTTGGAGCACTTCAGCTAAGTACCCACCGGATGGCAACACGAGGAGCTAACGAAGGAATTACGCTATTCCTAGGGTTAAGTGGAGCTGTGCATGGATACTTCTCGAGTTAGAACTCATGTGACATTGGTGACGGTTTTGGTGGAGTTGATTGAGGAGATTAATGGAATTGTGTTCCAGTTTAATCTAAACATAGTTAGACAAGATTGTATTTAGTCTAATACAGTTAATACACTAGTGAAGAGTGGTGTGAATTAATTATTAATTAATTCACTAATTATAAACTCATTAATCAACTAAAGAATACATCAGTTAACTTCAGTGCATGGACAGTTTCATTGGAGACCAGTGAAGATATAGGTGAAAGAGCAGGTTAACTATCAATTGTGACTATACTGTTGCATATTTGCAACAACCAGTGATTGGAGGAGCCCATGAGGATTGTTCAGTACAAGACAGGTGGTTCAAGTTATTTAATGAGCCATCTTACAACATTGATTACACAATAGAGGCTGGCTATCAGGTGGCAGAGATTGGAGCATGTGTTTTGCTAGATCTAGCTTGATTAGTGTGTAGTAATTGGAGGTTGTGCTGAGAGCTTGTGAGGAGCTTTGTAAAATGATTGTTACATGATCTCTATGAAATATAATATACAGATAGTTGGGGTTTTTAGCTTTAAGCTTTCCCATGAAATATTGTGTTCATATGTGTGATTGTTTATGGTTTTAATGTGAACATGCAATTGATTTTATTTCCGCATGTAATGATCAATGGTAGAAGAGATTCTGCATTGTGCATGAGGCTAAAATAGTGTGTGATCAGGAGAATCTCGGTGAATAATATATTAGTTATTCAAAATTTCTACATGGTATAAAAATTTCTACAGATTGCGATTGGAGTATGACCTTGAGGGCAACTCGAATTATATTGCATGGAAGGACAGGATGGAGGCGGTGTTGGATGACAATGGGTTGAAGGAGTTCATAGATGCAGAAATTCCAAAACCTACTTCTAGTGATGCTACCGTACTTGACGCATGGCAAAAGAAGACAACAAAGTGTCGAAGGATTCTGTTGGAAGGTGTGAAGGATCACATAGTATCTAGCCTTCATGGTAAAGCTTCTCCATTCTTGATGTGGAAAGCTTTGACAAATTTATTTCAAAGCAAGAGCGACCAGAGGAAGTTGGCACTCAAGGATAAACTCAGAAACATAAAAATGGAGAAAGGCAACAGTATGCCCAAGTACCTCACGAAGTTCATCCAATGTAGTGATGAGCTAGGAAGTGTGGGGGTTACTGTTGATGACGAGGACTTGGTGAGCTTGGCTCTCCTTGGGCTTTCGAAGAGTTGGCATTCCTATCAGGACTCTATCAATTGTCGGGAGAAATTTCCAGGATGGGAGCGACTTTGGTCAGATCTTGTGCAAGAGGAGATAAGGCGAAGTACCAGGGAGGGATCTTCATCAAAGAACTCAGATGAAGAAAATTGCACTTTGGTTTCCAAAGAAAAGAAGGGGAAGAGCAAGAAGCACGCTTCTCAATCTGGTGTGAAAGGCAAGAAGTAGGACATGTCCAAGGTGAAGTGCTTTCATTGTCACCAACACGGACATTACGCCACTAATTGTCCACAGAAGAAGAAAAATAAGCAGGTTGCTGGATCTGTAGCTGGAGAGGTCTTAGCCTCGCAGTTCGAGTTTGATTTTTTGTTGATCGCATGCTTGGTCTCAGGTGTGATGGGTTCAGTGTGGTTTATTGACAGTGGTGCATCTTTTCACATGACAGGAGATTGAGATTTGTTTACTGATCTGGATGAGAAAGATCTTGGAGTGCACATCGAGATGGGCGATGATGGTAGATACAGTGCGACCAGTATCAGTACCATTTCCTTTGAGAGGGATTCTGGTAAACCCTTTGTATTGAAGGAAGTGATGCATGTTCCAGGATTGAAGAAGAATCTGATCTTTGTGGTGATGTTAGAAGACAAGGGATATGATGTTTTATTTAGTGAGGGAAAGGATTTCCTGCACAGTAAGGAAACTAGTGAGACCCGGAGGATAGGGGTTCGAGTTAAGAAACTTTATCAATTGCAAGTAGATGGCTGCGCAGCAATGGCAGGCAAGGAAGAAGGAATGGTGAGCCGAGATGATGGCGAGCTGTGGCACTGGATATTGGGCCACCTTCACCATGGAGCTTTGAAGATACTATAGAGGATTTCTTCTGGGCTTCCTAAGGGTACTCTTGTGCAGTCAGATCAGTACAAGGGATGTACCTTGGGAAAATTTGTGAAAGCCACCTTTCACGAGAAGGATAGTCACACCACGACGATCCTAGAGACAATTCAAAAAGACGTGTGTGGACCTTTCTCAGTAGCTTCGACATCAAAGCACAGGTACTATGTGATATTTGTTGATGATTTTTCTCGGAAGTGCTGGATCTTCTTCATGCAGAAGAAGAGCGAGACATACTCAAAGTTCTGTGAGTTCAATGCATTGGTTGAGAAAGAATCGGGGAATCATGTGAAGGCTCTTAGGAGCGACAATGGTGGTGAATTCATCTCTGGCAAATTCAAGGAATTTTGCAGCGCAGAAGGAATTCGAAGAGAGCTCATAGCACCTCATAACCCACAGCAGAATGGGGTTGTTGAGCGAAAGAATAGAATGATCGTGGGTGCTGCATGGGCGATGTTGCATGATCAAGGCCTTCCCATACACTTGTGGGCTGAGGCATGCAATACTGCAGTATATGTGTAGAACCGTTGTCCTCACAGGATACTTGGCATGAGTACACCCGAGGAGGCGTTTTCTGGTAAGTGGCCTGATATTTCCCATTTGAGGATTTTTGGTTCAAATTGCTCTCGTTGTTGTGACGAAAGGGCCAGCTTTCAGTCATTTAAGGATGCTCAAGAAGCTGGAGCTAGTCCGTAGAGGTTGGGATATTTGCGGGGCACACCGATACACCCCACAACAATCATGTGTATTTTCCAAACAACAAGTAAGACTAACAAAGGCGGGATATCAAATTTCATGAGAGAAAGCCATGAAGTGTTTGCTTGAGAGGGAGCCACACTTAGTTATTGAGGAGCTATTAGTTCCTAAGGATGAGCTCTTGGTCCGGGATCAGCCACAAGAGGAGGTTCATGGAGTGGAAGAGACCACTCATGCCTACAACCATCGCAGGGGCCAAGATTGAAGATCGAGCGACTAGCTCAAGATGCAGAGAAGGTTGTAGGAGCACCTACAGCACAGCGCAGACAGAGACAGTCACCTAATCGGTATACTGGATACATGGCTCTTGTGAGCAAGTGTATCGTGACAGAGCCATCCTCTTTCGAGGAATCTGTGGAGGATCCCGCATGGGTAGATGCCATGGTGGAAGAGTATGATTCGATTGTCAGAAACAGTGCATGGGAGATTGTCCCAAGGCCGAAAGGGAAATCAGTGGTGGGTTCAAGATGGATCTACAAAGTGAAGCATGCAGCTGACGGGAGTGTGGAGAAGTACAAGGAAAAATTTGTTGCCCAAGGCTTTTCACAGATTGAGGGGTTCGATTATGAGGAGACCTTTGCACTTCTCGCAAGGTATTCTTCCATACGGACGATTCTTGCTCTCTCAACGCAGATGGGGTGGCACATTCATCAGATGGATGTGCAGACTGCGTTCCTCAATGGAGTCATTGAGGAGGAGGTGTACATGGAGCAGCCCGAAGGTTTCGAGATCTTCAACAGTGAGTCGCATGTGTGCAGGCTCAAGAGAGCGTTGTATGGGTTGAAACAAGCACCTCGTGCTTGGTACACACAGATAGACAGTTATTTTACTGGACTTGGATTCTCCAAAAGTGAGGCGGATCCGAACCTATACCAGATAGTGGTGGAGGGTAAGTTGCTGATCATCGTACTTTATGTAGATGATTTGATTTTGATAGGTGATGAACTATTGATACTCTCATGCA
This sequence comes from Pinus albicaulis, assembly GCA_034641835.2. Classification (NCBI taxonomy): domain Eukaryota; kingdom Viridiplantae; phylum Streptophyta; class Pinopsida; order Pinales; family Pinaceae; genus Pinus; species Pinus albicaulis. Next base: position 965,316,152 of record CM076575.1, read on the forward strand.
AGGATGATCTTGCAAAAGAGTTTGAGATGAAGGACTTGGGCCTCCTTCATTATTTCCTGGGATTGGAAATTTGGCAGTGCAGTGATAGACTGTTTGTTTCTCAAGGAAAGTATGCCTAGGAGATACTGGAGAAGTTCAACATGCATGGCTGCAAGCCTGTTGATACTCCTCTTCCTGGTGGATGGAGGAAGGAGGATGCTACTTCGGCAGAGGTAGTAGATGCCACTGTTTATCGACAGTTGGTGGGGTCGCTTATGTATCTGGTCAATACACGACCCGACATATGCTATGTTGTTAACAAGCTTTCATAAGCTATGGTTAAGCCTACCAAGCTCTATTGGAAGGCAGGCAAGCATGTATTGAGATATCTCAGAGGCACATCGGGATATGGATCATGGTACAGACAGGAGGATGAGTTGAGGTGGCATGGCTTCACGGATCGGTATCATCATATCAGAGATTGTGTGCAGCGGAAGATCATGTTACTTTCATACATTCCCACGGAGGATCAGGATGTTGATATCTTGACGAAGGCGCTCACCAGGAGCAAATTCGAATACCACAGGGGCAGGATAGGGGTTGCAGATAATCCTTATCTTATTGAGAGGGAGTGTTGAGATTGCAACAAGATGATGAGCTTAGTGGAAAGGAGTCGCCTTCACTAAGTGGGCCCGCAGGCTATTTTTGGCGCAAAGTCTATTTTTAGACTATGTCTATTTTTAGACATATGGATCATGTTCTATGAGTTGCAAGATGCTATTTTTGGATGGTTGGTCAAGTTGGAAAAAATAGATGGACTTCTATTTTTAGACATATTGGGCGGAATCTATTTTTAGATTGCCAGTCTAAAAATAGATATGTCGAATATTATTAGCTCTTAATAATATTTGGACTCTAAACATTATCTTATTCTCTTGGAGCACTTCAGTTAAGTGCACAGATGTGGCACAAGAGCTGATAGAAGGAATTACGCTATTCCTAAGGGTTAAGTGGAGCTATTGCATGGATACTTCAGTTAGAACTCATGTGAGAGAGTTTGGTGGAGTTGATTGAGGAAGTTAATGGAGTTTTGTTCAGTTTAACTAAGCTAAACATAGTTGAGCTAGTTGTATCTAGTCTAACTGATTGATACACTAGTGAGAGTGGTGTGAATTAATTATTAATTAATTCACTAATTATAAACTCATTAATCAACTAAATAATACATCATTTAACTTCAGTGCATGGACAGTTTCAGTGGAGACCAGTGCAGAGATAGGTGAAAGAGCAAGTTAACTATCAGTTGTGACTATACTGTTGCATATTTGCAACAACCAGTGATTGGAGAAGCCCATGAGGATTGCGCAGTACAAGCCAGGTGGTTCAAGTTATTTAATGAGCCATCCTATAGCATTGATTACGCAATAGAGGCTGGCTATCAGGTGGCAGAGATTGGAGCATGTGTTTTGCTAGATCTAGCTTGATTAGTGTGTAGCATTTGGAGGTTGTGCTGAGAGCTTGTGAGGAGCTTTGTACAATGATTGTTACATGATCTCTATGACATATAATATATAGATAGTTGGGGTTTTCAGCTTAAGCTTTCCCATCAAATATTGTGTTCATATGTGTGATTGTTTATGGTTTTAATGTGCGCATGCAATTGATTTTATTTCTGCATGTAATGATCAATGGTAGAAGAGATTCTGTATTGTGCATGAAGCTAAAATAGTATGTGATCAGGATAATCTAGGTGAATAATATATTGGTTATTCAAAATTTCTACACACTGTGCAGGAGGGGGCGGAACCATGATCTGAGCCATTTCCAGAGGGGTCAGATTTTCACTTTGTCAGATTTAGGAAACTTTTATATGGATTTTGCACTACTTGACGTGATGAATGCAATTGTGTTTTCCATTTATTTATCAGATGTCTGCAATTTTCGGGAACTTTCAGCTATGGAGGTATAAGGGTGTAATTTCTGATTTTATACTTGTACTTTCATTTTTTGCCACTTAATGAAAGAGGGCCTCCCCACTATTTGAGCAGGGCCCGAAGACACAGTGTCTCCTGGATGAACTCCGATATCAATTTTGTGTCTTCTTGCATGATGTTAATTTCCTCTCTCTTCTTTATGCATTTAAATTTTCCTCATTAAAGTTGCAATTTTCACATGTAATTCTTTAACACATCTCAAGAAAATGATTCTTGGATAAGTGGTATGAAATAAGGTGTTTGTAGATGTGAATTGCATGCTTGTATGCTAACTAGAAACAGGCTACGAAGAGGCGAAGGGACACTACAGTCTTTTGATCCTGAAGTGGGACGTGCACATTGTAGAAGAAACATCAGTAACGATGCTCGACACGAGGAAGAGCACAACTTCTGCAAGACCTTCTACACCATGGAAGACCGAGTTGAAAATTTGTTCTCTAGACTTGAGAAACTAGAGAAAGCAGGGGAGAATGTTTCAGAAGGACAAGGTTCAGTGCATGGAGATGGTGGAGGAGATCCACCTCCTACTCCTCCATCAAGTGAAAGTTCTTCCTCCTCTGCTCACCACCATCATAGGAATTCTGGAAATGCATCTAATAAACCTTTGTTTATGTTAGATGTCAAATTTGATCTACCAATGTCTAATGGTGAAAGTAATGCATAAAAACTTAACAACTGGATTAGGAAGCTTGAACTCTACTGCAGGATTCACCAGATTGTGGAGGATGAGGCAAAGATCTAGTTGGATTCTTTTCGATTGAATGGAACAACTCTCCTTTGGTGAGAGCGCAAAATTCAATGTAGCAGTAATTTGGGTACCTTCTTTCCTCATGGTCAAATTTTATTGTTGCACTTAAAGATCAATTCTATCCCTTTGGTTATAAGAAAAAAGCCTTAATGGAGTGATAGTACCTAAGGCAAGGTAAAGGACAAAACATGCAAATCTTAACCGAGGAATTTAGAAAATACGCACTAACTTTGGGCATTTCATTAGATTCACCTGAAGTTGTAACTAAGTACATTGGGTGATTACATAGTTACATTAGACATTCATTGTTAATGTTTGAACCTACTACCATGGACTCAACCAGTGTAAAGGCCATTCATCTTAAAAATAGGGGCATAAATGATAAGGATGATCATTCAAATAAACCACCTTTCAAACCTTCAAATGGAAAATTCAAAGGGAAAGGAAAAGAAGATGACATCAACAAAGAAGGATGAAGGAGAAAAGCCTTATTGCACTCACTGCAAAAGGGAAGGTCATGATGACGATCATTGTTGGAAGTTGTACACAGAAAAGAAGCCAAAGAGATATGGAGGAAAGGTTAAGAAAAAATACGGTAGCAACCACGCAGCAGGACCTTGGATCCGACTTTGGCGATGAGGCATTGATAACAGCAGCAGGCACAAAAGGTACTCACTCTCTTCATGTTAATTCTGAATCGCGTGAAAGCACTAGCTCAATAGATGAAACTCTATTTGATTCAGCCTCTCAAGAAAATTTAATCTCATAATCCTTGGTTAAAAATTTAGGCTTAGAAGTTAAGCCTCATCCAAAGCCTTATCCACTTGGATGGATACATGACAAAATAAAACTAAATGTAACCAAGCAATGTAAGGTAAAATTTGTAATTGCTTCTAAACTGGTGGATGAAGTAGAACTGTATTTTATACCATTGGATATCAGTGGTATTGTGTTAGGGAGTCCCTATCTTTACGACAGGAAAGTTGTTTTCTTTCGACATGAAAATAAATACCAGATCACAAAAGATGAGGTAGAGTATTTTGTAAGAGCTCATCAAACCAAGGTTGGTGCCAGTCTTGTAAGTGTAGAATAGATGAAGAGATTGGTGAATTCCAGAAAACGGTGTTTTCTCATGGTTGTGAGAGAAAAATATGCAGAAACATCTGATGCTTTCCAAGGATGTGATCTGGCTCATAAACATGAACTATCTGATTTTATTTCTAACTATGTTGAGTTTTTTCAAGAACCTAGAGGATTTTCTTCGAAACATGAAATCCAACATGAGATCCATTTGCAGCATGATCCTCCATTTCCAAATATTGGTATGTACAAGATGTCATCTATCGACTCGATGGAGGAGATCAAAATTCAGGTACAGGAATTGTTGAACCAAGGTGTCATTCGGCCAAGTACTTCTCCTTGCGACTCGTCGATCATGCTAGTAACCAAGAAATATGGCACATGGAGGATTTGCTGGATTATCAGGCACTAAAAAAAATCATAGTGAAGATTGATACCCTCTCCCTCGCATTGATGATTTGTTAGATAAACTAAAGAATTCTACTAATTTCACCAAATTGGATTTTCATAGTGGTTATCACCAGGTCATAATTGCATAGCAGGACGTGTAGAAAAATGCCTTCAAGACCAAATAGGGGTTGTTCGAATGGATGGTGATGCCACTTTAAATGTGCAACACTCCAGCCACATTCATGAGGGTCATGAATGATCTTTTTAGGCCTTTCATTGATGAATATTTCCTTGTTTTTTTAGATGATATTCTTTTCTTTAGTAGGACTTGGGATGAACATGTATGTCATGTAAAGAAAGTGCTTGACGTATTAAAGAGGGAAGAATTGTATGTAAAATAGTCAAAGTGTGAGTTTGGAAAAACCTCTTTGGTTTACCTTGGTCATATTGTCGGTAATGGTCAATTGAAAAGATACCCCTGCAAAGTTGAGGTTATTGTAAAATGGCCTAAGCCTACCAATCTAACAGAGGTCTGTAGCTTTCTAGGTGCAGTACAGTACCGGAGGAGATTCATTGACAACTTCTCCATTATTGCATCGCCCTTACACACACTGACAAGTATAAAATAAGCCTTTTCGTGGGGATGAAAGCAGCATAAGTCCTTTGAAGCACTGAGAGAGAAAATTAGCACCGCACTAATCCTGGCTTTACCCGATCTCCAACATCCTTTTGAGATCAAAACCGATGTTAGTGGATATGCCATGGGAGTTTTATTTTTACAGCAGAATAAGATGATATGTTACCATTCAAAGAAGTTCTCCCAAGTTGTCATCAATTACCCCACTTACAATAAGGAATTGTATGCCTTGGTCCAAAGTGTGAAAAAGTGGAAACACTACCTCATCGGAAGGGAAGCCATTATCCATATGAATCATCATCCCTTGCAATACCTTCAGTCATAGACCAGGCTACAACAATCTCGTCAAAGTAATAAAGTAGTTTCATCTAGTAATAAAGTATAATAAGGGCACTAGTAACAAAGTAGCAGATATGCTCTCTCGCCCTCCTATTGCGGCTTCTATTAATTTGCATAATGCTTCATTGTCTTTTGAAAGTTATGTTGAACAACACTCTAACGATTATGATTTTAAATAAATATATGAAAAAATAACTCATGGTTCACAGGTGGACAACTATCATTTGCAGGGGAAGCTATTGTATCATCTTCGAAAATTGTGCATATCCATAACAGAAAGGGTACATGTAATTTTAGAGGTGCATACCTCTCTTGTGTCTGGTCACTTTGGTGTCGAAAAAATATTATGTCATTTGAAAAGGTTTTTCTTTTGGCCCCATAGGAAAAACATTATAACCCATTTTTTAAAGGGATGTGTAATGTGTTCTGTTTCAAAGCCCTCTAATAGAAAACTCGAGCTCTAGACACCACTCCCTATTCAAGGTCGTCCATGGAAAGTATATCGATGGACTTTGTAAGAGGTTTTCCTATGTCTAAAAAGGGTCATGACTATTTGTATGTTGTCATCGACTTATTTAGTAAAATGTGCATATTAATGCCTTGTAAAAATCAGGTCACTGCTGAGTAGACTGCTTATATTTTCTTTCAGTATGTTTGGGTCCACTTTGCATTGCCCACATCGATTGTGTTAGATCAGGACTCTCACTTCCTTGGATATTTTTGGACCAGCTTGTGGCATATGATGGACACCAAGTTAAAGAGAAGTACGACATTCCATCCACAAGCCATTGGACAGACAGAGGTTGTCAACCATACCATGGTACACTTTTTGTGGGGCTAGCTATTGCAACAAACATCCCAAGTTATGGGATGAGTATCTTCCATATGTGCAGCATGCCTACAACTAAGTAGTGCATTCCTCTATGGGAGGGATGAAGATGCTAGTGGACGTGATGACCGGGACAAAGAACTGTGGTTTATCCAATGGATACAGAAAATTCACTGAAGCAGTCCAAGAACAGTTGGAAAAGAGTCAGGCTTGATATAAGGCCCGACATGATAAGCATCGATTTGACCATCAATTTCAAGTTGGTGACAAGGTGTGGTTCCATATCAGCAACGCTTGGAATGAAGGAGGAAGGCAATAAATTGCAACTAATCTGGTATGGTCCATTTACCATATTGGAGAAGATTGGGAATAATGCTTTCTGACTCGATTTGCCCATATACATGCATATGTACTCAGTCGTGAATGTCGAAAATATGAAGCTTTATGAACCACCATTGATTATGGACACTCAGGAGGTACGATCAGTGCCTATAGTGGATTAATTTGCACCAAAATATCTTGATGAACTTCCAAAGGACATCATTCTCAATAGAAAAACCAGGACTTCACGATGAGGATATGTGGAGTATGTCCGTATTAGTTTCAAAGGGATGCACCCAAGTAAAGCTAAAGGCTTCAAAAGGAGAAGGTGAGGGATAAATTACCTCACTTGGTTGTATATTGATAATTCTTTTTGGGTCCAAAAGCTCTTTAGTGGGGAGGAATGATCCAGGTGGATCGAACAGGTCCAAGTAAAAGTGGCTTAAGTACAAAGGCTCAAAAATCAAAGTGTCTGGAATGTGGAAAACTTAATTTCAAGATGAAGATCTTGTTTTTTTTATTCCAATGACGCAGATGACACTCAATTCCGAGTCTATATGAAAGAGTTATGAGCAGTCAAAGTTTGAGGGTTGACTTGGTGACTTGGTAGCTTAAGGAGGCAATAATTTTGCAGAAACCCAGCCATTGGATTTTGACTAGCTCTAGCCGGATTTTGAGAAAAATTGTGGGGTCATTAATTTGACTCCTTCAGTCAAATTAACAATTTTTCAAAAGGTGCATTTTTGATATGAAAATAAAAATATATATAAAAAAGGGGTCGATGGGGTTTATAAAAAAATGGGTTTATTGGGGGCCAAACCTCGTCGACCCCTCCGCAGATCATATCATAACAAAAGGGTTATTAAGGGGGGTCGACAGCAGTTGTGACTCTGCCGCTCGACCACCCGAACATGTCATATGGAATGACTACCATATAAAGGGTGGGGCCAATAATACACCCTGTGGCCCCAACCCATTACAACTCACACCTCATATTACAACGATGTCGACAGGAGTTATGGGTAGGCCACCCAATGCGGGTCCGACGCCCAACTCACGAACCGCCCAACCACTTCACGTTACAAAATATGTGCGGGTTTTAAAATTAATCATGCACGGTTTTAAAACAACTTGACATAATATGGAGGGGGTGGGGTTTGACCACTCGAGCCTCTGCCACCAAATGTGGATCTAAACCAATTCAACCAGCAGGCTCCCTGGGGAGTCTGTCTGACTCTCTAATATAAAAACCAATCCTTTCATAAGTGCACCCCGGCAGCTAGGAGTGGGAAAGAAAATCGATATGGTGGAACCATGAGCACTATGCAGGAGGGGGCAGAACCATGATCTGAGCCATTTCTAGAGGGGCCAGATTTTCACTTTGTCAGATTCGGGAAGTTTTTATACGGATTCTTCACTACTCAACTCCACGAATCCAATGATGTTGTTCATTACTTCATCATAGTTCTGAAATTTTCAGGCACTTTCAGCTATGGAGGTATAAGGGTAAAATTTCTCATTTTATACTTGTACTTTCATTTTTTTCCACTTAATGAAAGAGGGCCTCCCCACTATTTGAGCAGGGCCCAGAGACGTAGTCCCTCCTAGATGAACTCCGATATCAATTATTTGTCTTCTTGCATGATATTAATTGCTGCTCTCTTCTTATGTTTATGCATTAATGTTTATTATTTAAATCTGCAATTTTCACATGTAATTCTTTAACACATCTCAAGAAAAATATTTTTGGATCAATTTGAAGCTCGGATCTATCAAGCACTGAGAGAGATCCTCCAACTTCTCTAGGTGCAAGCCTTTTTTTAGTGTAAAAATTGAGAAAATGTTTGCACCTTGAGATATTTGATCCCTCTCAGTGCTTGATAGATGTGGGGTCGAGATGGATCCATATTGGTTCCCTCTCTCGCTCTCTCTCTCTCTCTATGTGTGTGTGTGTGTGTGTGTGTGTCTATTTCTTGTTCCCTCTCTTTATCTCACCCCCCAAACATACACAATCTCTCTCCATATATATATCTCTCTCCCTCCCTCCCTATCCATCTATGCCTCTCTCTATTCCCCTTCTCTATCTCTCTCTCTTCCCCTTCTCCCCTTCTCTCTGTCTTCCCTCCCACTCTCCTATCTCCCTCGCCCTCTCTTCATCGCTCCCTTGTCACTCCATCTCGAGAACTCCCTCTCTCTCTCCACCTTTCTCCCTCTATGTACATCTTCTTCATTTCATCTCTCCCCACCCCTCCAACTCCATCTCTCTCCTTCTCTCTCTTGAGTCCTCTCTCTCTCTCTCTCTTTCTTCCCTTTCTCTCACCTCCTCTTCTCTCTCTTCCTTCCTCTCCTCTCTGCCTCACTCTCTCTCAATATCTCCCTTTTCACTCTCTCTCTCTCTCTCTCTCTCTCTCTCTCTCCACATATATATATTTATGTATTTTTTCTTTCCTCCCTCTCTTTCCCCCTCCAAATCCATCTCTCTATGTCTCCGTCTCTCCTTCTCTCCCTCCCCTATTATCTTTTCCTTCTTCTCTCTCCCACCTTCCCCTCTCCCCCTCACTTTGTTTGTTGTCATCACTTGGAATCTTAGTTAATATGAATCTATGTTGGTTATTACTAATAATATTTATATTATATAAATTTCACATCTTTAAATATAAAATTATTTTCATTTTAAATTTAATTAAAACATTAATTTAATTTGTATGCAAATATTTTTTTTGTTTTTTTGTAAATTTCGTAATACCTTTCTATTTTCATATTTTTAAAGAGCAAGTTTCTATACAGAATGTATCATTTACGGTAACCTCAACCTGCCCTAAGGAAACAAGGTTTGTTGGCCACCGCAGCGAGTTAAAAGCTAACCAAAACATAAATTGTCTTTTTCTTATACTTACAACTGTAATTACTTTAGTATGTCCATAATATTTGCAAGTGAAATAGAAACTATTACTAATATCCACCAAAAGCATGAGAAAAAACTAAGAATTTAAGAAAAAATATCATCAGAAGAATCCACTAGTGCTGGGTCTGTGGCAGTGACGCCCAACAACTATTCACCTCGTTGCATACTTTGAAGCTGATGCTCTATCTCTCCAATTATGTCATTTGTCTGAATTTGAATCTTAAGCATCTCATGTATGTCTTGTTTCATTTGCTGGAGTTCAAATAGAATAGAAGAATTATCTTCCTTTGCTTCCTTTCTAGCCATTGCCTTTGCAATAAGGCATTTCATTTTCCAGTATGTCTTAACTGATTGCTGGAAGAGGGATACATGACCTTTGGGGCTTCCTGGGTCTGATATGAAGTCCATTTTGGAAATATGTTCTTTCATATCTTCATCATCACTATCAGTTTGTCTTTCCCAACCTTGAATTTTATTTCGGATATGAACCAAATTCCTAGATTCATACATCTGAGCTATGTTCTCCAGTACTTGCTTATTTTTTTTCCTTCCTCTTTGACTTCGTCCTGTAGATTGATCACTTTTTCTAGTGCGATTAGCTTGGCCATTTTGACTTTTAACCATGATGAGAAAACAAGAATCTAAGCCCAGAAATCTGGAAAGAAACCCAATCGATGATCTGCCAATGTCGCCTGTTATCCTACTCCAACCCTGCACTGCTCTTCCTTCTCAATAAACGCTGCTCTATATCACTGTGGCTATTCAAGAGACTAAATTCATAATAACCCTCTGCACACTGCCAACCGATCTTTCTTAAACCTCCTAACATATTCCAATAAAGAATGACAGCTCCTTGCATGCGCATTTATTTTCAATAATGGAAAGGACCGCCACCATATTGTTGCCTTAACTTCCGAATTAAGGAGTGTAGAGGTCATCCACCAAGTGGAGTCCCACACCCTGTCCTTCCTGCCTGGCACCCCGATCGGGGATGATATCTATCTCTTTCTAAAATAATTTGTAATGGGTGAAGTTCTACATTCCAGGCTCGATGAGAGTGATTAATATCAAGTTGGCGCTCAGTATTCTTTCAAGCCCAATTTTCCAAATAATCAGCTGCCTCATTGCCTTCACGACGCACATGTTTGGAGATAGCATATCATATTTGGGAATAATTTTTTAGTAGTAATGCTAAATTAAATTAAATTAAAATAATTTTATTGTTGAATAAGTTATGCTTTATGGGCATGTGGTATCGATATGCCATGGTACTCGCCCATGGTATTGTAACAAAGCCTAATTTTTACAAGTTAATAATGTCCACTCTAAATTGGGGGTGAATATCCATGGTTAAGAATATTGTCATATTGTTATAAAATATTTTGATTGTGAAATAAATTATGTTTTTTTGGGCATGTTGTATTCATAAACAATGGTATAGGCCCATTGTATTGTAACAAATCCTATATACAAGATAATAATCTCCATGGTAAAGTAGGGCTCAATATCCATGGTTAAGAAAATTTCATATTGTTATAAAATATTTTGATTGTGAAATAAGCTGTGTTTTTTGGCATGTGGTATTTATAATTCATGGTATTGGCCAATGGTATTGTAACAAACCGTAATGTTTGCAAGCTAATAATATCCACGGAAATGTGGGGGTGAATATCCATGGTTAATAATCTTGTCATATTGTTATAAAATATTTGGGTGGTGAAATGAGTTATAGTTTTTGGGCATGAAATATTAATAAGCCGTGGTATTGGCCTATGGTATTGTAACAAAGCCTATTCGTAAGTTAATAACAAAATCAAAGTATAAGAAATTGAATTTTATTATTTGTATTACTTTAAAATTTTATTATTAATTGAGCTAACATTTAAATGTTTTCACTCACCTTGATATCAATTTTAAGGTGTTTCTATTTTTTAACAAAGTAGACATTTAAAATTTTTTACATATTTACATTACACCTACACATATATACTTACATTATGGCTACACATATGCTCTATACTAGGTTGTAGAGCGCCTATTGATGTTGAACATTTATAGAAACACTCCCCAATGATGCACCTTATGAATCTCCCCTACAAAGACACTTCTCTCCATACAAACACCACTGCCATCTGTGACTATGAGGCCTAGAAAGATAGTAATAATGGATAGACTTCACGTTAGTTTGATGATGGAGTAAATAATGAGAAGACATGTCAAGCTCATGATGCACTCTTCGATGTTTACTCCCACGTATGACTAGGATTGCTATGATATCAGTCATATGACTACATAATTTTCAAAGTTCTGCATTTTCAAAAAGGCACCTAGCTCTACATGTCATTTGGATAATTTAACTCTAGCATTATGTGATTTTATGTCACAGTTTCTAGTCTTGGAGGAATCCCCATTGAATTTTTCTTCAATCAAACTCCAACTATGTCATCTTGGGCTAGCCTTTTCTCTCTTTACATGTTTCCCTACCCTCTAGACCTTAGTGCCTCTACTGTCTACCTTAGTGCCTCTACTTTCTATTGGGCATGCCTCTCTCTTCCCTATTCTTAGTGTCTTCCCCACCATTGAATCTTTCCTATCTATTCTCAATGCCCTTAGTATTGGTGGCCAACGTTGGGTCTGATAATTTTTAGCCCAGATCACCTTATCCATATCCTCCATATACCTCTTACTTTTGACTTGAAATTTAATATTTTTCCTCAAATATTTTCTCAAGAGTATCATGGAAGCCATAAGAGAATGGGACCTCCTTGTTTAAGGGCTCAAACCAGCATAAAATCTTTGGCTTCCAACTATTTGGAACACACTCCCTCAGAAATCATGGAGGAAATTGATTTGTTTAAGAAAAAAAATAGAGTAGAGAGGTGATTCATATCTAATACAGAGGTTTAAGAAAACATACATTAATGGATACAATATAGTTGATATCAATTGGTAAATTAAAACCATTATAGGAAAAGGACTTGTGGAATGTAGCAAAGAATAGTAGGAAATATTGCTGAACATAGATGCTTTGCTCACAAAACTAAAGAAAAATGTTTCTAAACTTGTAGACTTAGACTCCTGCAACAATAACAACAAGAAAAACCAACCATTTAAGTGGACTCCCTATTTTCTCCTACTACACCAACCATTTTAGTTGACTTCCCCACTACTATGGGTGCTCTATTTAGGTGGACTCCCCCACTACTGTGGGTGCTCTATTTAGCTAGACTCCCCCAGCACCTAAGGAGGCAAGCATTGCCTAACTTATAACTTAATTTTTTTTTTTTTTGTAAGTCAAATTTCTATTAATTTATGTAAAAATAGTACATATAGTCTATCACAAAACAAGTGGTCTCACCTCGACTGGGTTTGTTGACCAAAAATATCACCAGATGAAAAAAATACAGGATTGTCGCTAAGGGCAGCGTCCATAATTGATTGGGCCATATGAACCAAAACATAGCTAATACAAAAAAGACTCCATAAATCATACTAATCACAAGATGTAATAGAAGCAGGGTTGTTAGGGGTCGTTCCAAGAGGCGGAGGATTGTGGAAGTTGAACTAGATGTGTCCTTCTTAGTGTGCCATCTATGCCTCTAAATTCTCGACTTTCTCTGAGATCTGATTTTTCCCTCTCCAGACCATCACCAACCTTTCCCTAAGTTGGCTTTGGGAGGAGTGTAACTGCTCCAAGGAAGCCATCTACACCCTGTGCTCCTCTCGCTAGATGCGTTCAACAGCATCCACCCTGTCCATTATACTACCAATGAGGGCCCGTTAGTTCTCTAGAAAGTAGTGTTCGAGACCATGCCCCTCTTGCGCATCCAGGTCCCATGACCCCCATTTCCACGTGCCACCACGAGAGCTTCCACCCCTTCGACTCTGTCTCTGTCCACTTTCCTCTCCACCTCCAGTCACCACATGTTTGTTGGCAGTGTGTGACCCAACTCCCTGGTTCGCACCACTACATGGTCCATCACCCCGTCTCACACCATTGCTCGACCTGTCACCTTGACATACCCCCAACTCGCCACCACCACGACCTCCTCTAGGTCTTGCCGAACCCCACCACACACTCCCTGCCACCTTCCCACCATGACTAGATGATACAGAGACCAAGGCCTAGGCATCCATTCATACAGAAGAAGAGGAAGGGTTGACCCGACGCATTGGAGGCTTCATGGTAATCTGAAGGTGGGGAACACAGTCAACCAACTCTACACACATAAGTCTCTGTACAATTGGGCACTCCCCACATATTTGAATCCCCAACAACACGATTAGGTAGGAGACACCGCGTTCCTAACCTCCGGCAAAAAAGGAACACTGGTCGGGAGGAAGGTGGTTGTTTCCTACCCGAAACCAACTCACTCACAGTGTAATTCCAAAAGTTTCGACCACAATGAACCACAAACAGAAAATCGAGGCCCCCTCAGTCCATAACGCAACAAGAACACAACCTCCCTCGGTTCAAATACCTATAATTTCCCCAAGGAAAACAAATACACATCTCCTGCATCACAGTTTCCCGATCAGCGGAGGCCACCACCCTGGAAACCAAACTCCAAACTAATTTCGAGCAAGTCGTGAGGGGCTAGCCTCCCTCGCTTGTGCTCGCCCAATACCATAGCCAACTCGAATTTGTAGGAAAAGGAACTCCATGTTTTGGTCCAAAGAAACTGCAAACATTAATGTTTCACCACCCACACACCACTATCATTTGCATTTCTTCCTCCTCACCCGTAGAGATGTACCCTACGGGGTTTTATGTATGGAAGGAACAATGGTTACCACCTCACTTACCAATACAGAAGAAAAACACTAATGCAAATGACACTCATCCCTGAAGGTTTTAACATTCTGTCACCCTCTTGGGCTGCACCGGAATTAAACCTCACCCAGTCCTGGATCATAATGGCATCCATGATCTCGTACTGAGTTAAGGCTTCAAGGGACCATAAAGGCAAGAACCCCACAAATACCACTTGGTGTTATTCATGCGGGTTTGCATCCAGGAGCCTGCTCGTAGGCACCCCATCGGGAAGATAATTTAAGTTTTAAATTAATCAATAATTCCCTATTTTATATAAACATGTTTTGATAATTAAACTAATATTTTTAACAAATATTTTATGCCCTATTAATCTGATTTAGAAGCTAAAAAACAGTAACTAAAAATATTGGTTTTAAAAATAACACACCAAAAAAGTTGTGACAAAATTGAGTGAAATCAGTCCATAATCATTTGCAAAAATGTTAGAATTTTATTTGCAAATTTCACTGTACTTTACAATATAGAAGATACAATTTTTTCTTGTCTCTATCTCTACTAAATACGAACTTGAGTGAAATCGATAACTAAATATTTTGGGAAACATTGAAATTTTATTTGCAAACATTACTGCACTTTACAATATACATGATACAATATTTTCTTGTCTCTGTCTAAATAAGTGTAAGATTAACAGGGTTAAGCTTATACATTAAGTTTGGAAAAGTATGGAGCTCGGAGACAGAGAAAGAAGAGATTAAGTTCATAGATTAGAATTTCTGAAATGTGTAATATGATTAAATAATTTTTACTATAAATTAAAATTTCTGGAATCCTATGTAATATGATAAAACTTCCAAAATACTGTGTAATATGATTAAAAAACCTAACATACTTTCCGGTAAACACTTCACCCATCTTTTAAAAAAAACTAAACAAAAGCTAATCAGAAAACTAGCCTTATCCATGGTCTTCTTCTTTCACAGGCATGTGTTTTATAATGATGCGCCACATTTTCACTGTTCCATCAAGGCTTCCACTGAAAAGCAGACACCCATGTTTTTCTTCAATAGTGGCAGCAATACATTGCACAGGGCTTCCATGGGTTCGAATAGTTGCCAAACAAGTATGCACCTCATAGTCCATTCCTCTGTTCCAAACAATAATGGTTCCATCCGCAGATCCACTGAATAACATATCAGAATCCTTCAATATTGCCAGACACAGAACTGCGTGTAGATGTCCCCTAAGAACGCCGGTGTGGTGCATTTGTGTGGAGGAGTATCGATCTTTCTGCCAGCAAACTATTCGACCGTTGGAAGTTCCCGCGTACAGAGCGGATCCATGGGAATTCAGAGCAAGAGCTTTGACAGGCCAGTTCTGGTCGCGTAGGGTTGCGAACAGCAAATGCGGGGACCGTCCGATATTTTTTCTCCAGATCTTGACAGTGCAGTCATCGGAGCCAGTGAAGAGCCATCCGTCGGGGCCAACAACAATAGCGTTCACTGCGTCCTCGTGAGCTTCGATGGTTTCCACGCATTTGAGATCAGACATTCTCCATACCTTGACAGTCTTGTCCCATGAACCAGAATATAAGAAACCGTCGTGATAAGCGAGTGACGATATTTCACCTGTGTGCTTCACCACTGGATTACTTTCGTGGCTCTGCTTCCAGCCGAGGACCTTGGATTTTGGCTTCATCCATCGGTGTATAGAATCGATCAGTGTCGGGATAGTTGCCCATCGCTTGTGAACGCCGGGATTCGAACGCGAGCGGCGCCAGACACGGATTTTGTAATCTGCATGGGCGCTGAAGACCTTATCGTCTCCCAACAAAATTGCCCTAACCATGCCGCTGCTGGAATCTAGTCTGCTGCTTTCAACGAACTCCGGCCGAGAAAATCTCCACGCTCTGATAGTGTTGCTGTCGGAGCCGGTGTAGAGAGTCCCTTCGGCGGCTGCCAGAGAAAATATATGCCCCCCATTTTTGTTCATCTGCGAGGCCAGAATATATGAAATTGTAGGGTTTGATTCAGAACTTTCGCCTCTCTCCGTTTCTGACACTTCTTCACGCCAATTTGAAATATGGGTACTGAAACTTGTTCTGGGTGGGGCAATATCGGCAGAGCTCACCCTCGGGGGCTCGAACCCTACAGTGCTCAGCCTGGGTGGTGCAATGTCGCCGCAGCTCCTTCTGGGTGGGTCGAACCCTTGAGTGCTGAGCCTGGGTGGGGCAATGTCGCCGCAACTCCTTCTGGGTGGGTCGAACCCTAGAGTGCTCAGCCTCGGTGGTGCAATGTCGCCGCAGCTCCTTCTGGGTGGGTCGACATCCGCAGAGCTGAGCCTGGGGGGTGCGATGTCGACACAGCTCCTTCTGGGCGGGTCGATCACATCATGAAAATCAGAGGCACTTTCATCTTTCAGAGAAGAGCTTCTCAGAAATAGTGGTGATTTCAATTTCGACTTTCCTGATTTCAATTTCGACTCTGCATACGTTAGTCCATCTGTGACGAAAGGAGATTCTGCACGTCCCATCTTCGACGAGGAAGCCATGCTATGCGGCTCGGTATCCATACTGAATCTGACATTTTTTGACATTTCACAGACCAACTATCACAGGAGGAGCTTTTTACAACCTCTCTGTAGGTATTTTTTTATATTCAACACTATTGAGAATCCTAATCATCAAAAATATAACCCTAATCATCCAAAGCATTGAAACTGTATTGAAACCTACAGCTGTAATCCATATTTCAAATATTTCCGCCAAATTTTCTAATCCATATTTCAAATATTTCCGCCAAAATTTCTAGAAAACATCCTGTGAGAATTTTTATTATCCTTCCAACGAAATCGTGAGCTGTTTAGACTACGCACTAAGTAAACAGTGTGAAAACAAAAAATATTAAATATTAATAAGTGGCATGGCTAAAAACGTTATTAAAGGACCTTGTTGATAGCGAAGGGTGAAAACCGAAATAAAAAGCTTCGTAGACTGTGTGAAAACATAAAAAATGAATAAACAATTTCGTTGATAGCATTTAATACGTACGACCGAAAGTATCGTTCAATAAAAAGGTATTTATGCTCAAAGCACGGGTCGTTCGAAACTCGTTTCATAGCTTTTATCGTATTAATTGTTATTAATATAATAATGAATGGTTATTACTAAATCGAGTAAATTATGGAATTTTCAATTTGTCTCAATTTACGATGATTTATTTTTTCTTAAAATGAAAAAAATATGATTTCCATGATTTTTTTTTTATTAAAATAAAAAAATATGACTTTTTTTTATATTGAAAATGTTTAATTTGAAAAAATATGATTTTTTATATGGGAGATGTGTAATTTGTATGGAAAATTTATTATAATTTAATTGTCAAATCAATAGTGAAATAATTATGATTAGTTGTTATTGATTAATGAAGTTTGATTTATCATTGTTATTTAAGGGAAACCATGCCATCTATAATTATCTACTCCACTAGTAGTTGGTATAGGGGCAATCTTTCACTCCTCCCTCGGCAGTTAACGTGTTTCCATCTCTAAGGAAGAGGAGCTCTTAGCCAAACAAAAGAAGTATTAAAGTCCAACATTTAACTTATTCTATATTTAAAACATGTAGTATTCTATATTTGATTTGTATTTTTATATGGCATAGACTAACCACCATGCTTTTTTGCCCTAAAAATCATGGGAATTCATGCAAAATTTTAATAAAATGGAAATTCTGCCAAGATACTTTTCCCCGAAAATCATGGAAATTCCTGCAAGATTTTAATAAAATGGAAATTCCGGCAAGATTGCCCCGATTTTGGCCATTTTTGTGGCCATTTTTGGTCATTTTGGTCGTCGGAGAAATAATTTTATTTTAATAGAAGGCTCAATTCAATATAATAAATCTGAGTTTAATTTAGTGAATTTGAATTTACAGGTTTATATATATCTCTAAAAAGTAGGTTCTTGTCCTATAAACAAAGGGGTCTCATACATTTCAGTTGGTAATTATGTCTGGCTATCTTCTCTTGGTGTTTCTCTTGGTTGTGACCTTAAATAAGCTTATTATTGGTATATTTAGCTTGCAGGTTGTTCGATATACTCTTGTTGTTAAAGGGGTAGTTGTTATGTTTGATCTTGTGCCTAACCAACATTACTCTAACTAGTTACACATTCACTCTTGTTAAAACAAAAATTAAAAACATATTATTTCTTGGTTTCAATAGTTATGTTCTATTACTTCTAGTGTTAACATACCTTGGAGACATTTATAGCACAGTAGGTGTTTCTTAGACATTTAAGGTTTCAAAGAACCTTCCATGCTGAATTGTCGAGGAGGGAACATAACCCACTCCTTCCAAAATGAAGTAGCAAACAATTCCCATTAGTACTAATCTATGAATTTCTTAGCTAAAAATAGGGGCAAAGAAGAAATCCATGAATCTAGATCCAAAAGTAACCATGGGACTTGCTTAGAGAAATGAAATATGACATCAACTAACCTTGATAATCAATATTCATTCCACGAAAGAGCATGCATCCCTTAGGAAAATCACATACCAAAATTTGAGATAATCTTGATTAATATAGTCGAAAATATTCAATATATCTAAGATCATGTGATCGTAAGTAAGTTCATGGGTATATGGTCAATGAAGAAATCATTGATTAGGTAGATTAGAACATCTTGGAACCCAAAAGGACATGTAGACTTCAAGTTGGGTTCTGAAGGGTTCTTCATAATCATCCTTAAAAATCTAGAAGATAAGAAAATGGTATTAAAAAATAGACTATACTTCTTCAACATTGTTGGAATTTGTACCTAATTCTAGAGAGAAATATTCAAACCAAACAAGGAATATTTTATGGTAGAACTAATATGGATCTTTCTGTACTTGTTACCTTAGAAATTCTGGGAAGAGGAGGGCTTGGGGAGAATAGGAAGCACTAATGGAACATTTATAGCATCAATATCTACAATAAAATAAGGATGATACACATCATCTTCCATAACCTATGTATACATGAATGTTTCCAATGTTTCCAATGGAAAAAATAAGAGGCTTCGAATATGATTTTCCCTTAATTAAATTAGATGTAATTGTAATTCCACATCACATGACATCTTGTATGAGTATACTAAGTCGGGAAGACTTAGTTAGTTCAGTTAATTCGAGTTGAGGTTCAAAATAGAGGCATGTAGAGTGTCTCCTACTTCTTAGGAGCCCTTGTTGAGTTTATTTTTAGTTCTAATTAATTAACTTAATTTATTTGAGTTAAAATCAGTTTAACTAGTTCTAAGTGATGGATGAACTAGTGAGAGGTCAAGTGAATTAAATTAGATTTAATTCACATGAAGTGATCAATCAAATAATTGATAATTCACTCATAAATAACTCATGCATCTTAGTTATGAGGAATACCTAGTTGATATTGGAGTTAAAGGGATGTGTACTATACGTTGTATAATCAAAAAATTTCACAGGTGGTGCATGGAGTCAAAGGAAGAGCCTTGATGTATTGTGAAATAATTATTGGGCAATTTCCTTGTTAATAGGGGCCTAATTACCCATGAAAACTGTGCAAGGAAATAGGGAATCCTAAGGCTAATAATTTGATTAAGTATTGAAACAATCTGGCCTAGGAATCAATGAGATAGACAGAGATAGTGTAGAGAACTCTCTAGCCTAAGAGAAGAATTTTATTATTCTTATATTCTTTTACTTATGTAGTATACAAATAACATGGTTTATAGCTGAGCCATTACCAAGATAAATATTTGTTTTGTGCTATTGAAATTCTTTCCCTTTCTTGTTCATGTGATTTTTTTATCGTAATTGGTTTTCGCAATTTTTAGAATAGATTCAAGTATTTTGTTTTAGCATATTACAAATATCAGTTTGAATCTACATGGATTTTCTACATCCAAGCCACTCTAAGAAACAATTTTCCTGAGCTATGGAGATACTAAATGGATTAAAAATGTTGATTATTATCATACCCCTTTTAGATGTTTCAAATTCCATGATAATGGGCACATCTTTATGGATCCCCCCCTCAATCAAGCCAAAATCCCTCCTAAATCCTAGATTAAAAAAAAAAAGGAGCATCCTGATAAGGTAGTAAATAAAGGAAAGACACATAGGAATCCCTCCATAAATACTAATGCAACAATAAAAAAAATTATAAAATCACTATGAGGTCTTGCCATAAAATGTTAAGGTAACCCTAGAAACAACTTCCAATAATCAATAGGGGAAAGTCCCAAGATGCAAGAAGCACATTAACCAAAAGTGGAACCAATAAAGAGAATAAAATCAATGGAGTATTTTAGGAATATAAAAAGATGAAAAAAAATTAGAAACCATATTAAATTCATAGGAAGGGGAAGGCATGAAAGTAGAAGGTATTGATCTCAATACCTTAGAAACAAATTCGGATTCAAACAACCCCAAATCCATTTTGGAGTAGCAAATCTAGCACTTAATGAAATCCTAGATTATAAATCAAAAACTCTAGGAAGAAGAAGTTAAATTATGCACAACCGGTATATATCCCTATGTGTGAAAACTCATTCCCAAAATATAATCTAGGATTGAATGAAGAGCAAAAAAAAGTGTTGAAGAATAATAAATAGCTACTTCCAGAATTATATTAAATATTAGAAAATTATGGGAGGATAGTATTGATCACCCATAAGTTTCACCCATCACAATACAATACTCAATGAAACTCTTTCCATGGATGCAAGAGGCATCAATGACAAGTATAGAAAACGTTTTTTGAAAAATATAATACAAATAATTCAACCCATTTAAATAATGTTGCAGGCAACAAAATGAACTAGTGATATGTTATCCCAAATCACAAACACTTGTAGTTGTGTCGCAGGTGTGTAGTCTTTTTCACTTGGAGACGAGTAATATCCAATAATATAGCATAAGCATAAACCTTATTACAAGGAATTATTTAATCTTGATCCTATAATCCAAGTCAACCCCTCATTATTGGAGACTCTCTAATTACTTTGAGATATATCATCATGGAATAAAGTTCAAAGATATTAATTTTATGAAGCCATATTAAGAAAAATTCAATATTTCATGGAAAATTTGGAGTTCCAAGGTGAGCGGATCCATGTAAGAAGAAAAAATATATATTAACTGATTCAAAATCCAATTGAGAAATTAAATTAAGTCAAAAGGGGTTTTATTAAATTAATGGATTGTAGGTTAATCAACCTATTCCATAAACCTGTCTTCTCTCTCCAAATGTCATGTCAATGATAATTCATGAGGGTACTTAGGCCTTTATAACACCTCGTAAAATGGGTATAAAGGAAAAAAATCCACCACCTTCTTCTATACTACCCTCCTTCGCCACCCTATGTACTAGTACCTCCAATATAGTCTTACATAACAATTGAGGGATAATTCTGGATACGTTCGTGGATCATTCTCAATTGGATAAACTATTTTTTGGTTTAATTCGGGTTCAATTGAAGATAGATGATAATTACATAGAAAAATTTTAATTACCCTATACTAGCCTTGATATTCACAGCCAAATATCTATTTTTATGATGAATATAATTTCTAGTTCCATATCTTCTTTTAATACAAGTATATTTATGATCCTATTGGTTAATAAAGGATTTTTAGGGATGTAATCATGTGCATATTATAATTTTAAGTTCCCTATTTATATAGGCATTTCTGATTGTACTCATCATGTTGCGATTCAACAAGATGATGAGCTTAGTGAAAAGAGTTGCCTTCACTAAGTGGGCCCATAGGCTATTTTTGGCGCAAGTCTATTTTTAGACATGGTGATCATATTTGAGAAGTTGTAGGATGCTATTTGTGGATGGTTGTTCAAGTTGGAAAATAGATGAAATTCTATTTTTAGAATATTAGGCAAAATCTATTTATAGATCGTCGATCTAAAAATAGAAGTGTCGATTATTATTAGCTCTTAATAATAATCCGACAATAAACAACAACTTATTCTATTGGAGCACTTAATTTTAGTGCACAGGTTTGGAAAATCAGTGGACTAAAGGAATTACACAATTCCTAGGGTTTACTGGTGGTTCATGCATAGAGGACTCAGTTAGAACTGAAATGGAAAAGTTATGACAGAGTTGCAAGAGTATTTCATGTAGTTGTTATTTAGTTTAACTCAGTTAATGGAGTTAAACCCAGTTGAGCTAGTTGTATCTAGTCTAAATGAAGGATACACTAGTGAGAGTGGAGTGAATTAATTAGTTAATTAATTCACAAATAATAACTCATTAATCAACTGAACAATATAGCAGTTAACTATAGTGCATGTCAGTTCCAGTGGAAACCAAGTGGAAAAATAGGTGAAAGGGCAAGATGGACTATTTGTTGTGACTATAGTGATGCATTGATTGCACCACACAAACATTGGATTTTCCAATGAGGATTGCGCAGTCAAGGAAAGTGTAATTCGAATTCATTTAGAGCTATTCTTCAGCAGGGATTGCGCAGTGGAGGCAGGATGTCAAGAGGCAAGAAATTGGTGCATAGAGATGCAAATTTCTGCATGACAATGTGTAATGAATCTATATTGTACTGAGAGTTTGATGTACTAAGATTTCTATGAGATTGTTACATGATATCCATGATACATAATATATGATAGGTGGGGTTTTCAGCTTCAGGATTTCCCGTTAAACAACTGTGTTATGTGCGATTGTTTTTATTGCTTCATGTGTTTGCAATTGATTTTAATTTCCGCAAAAGATTAACAGCGGAAGGATTTTGTGTTTAGCAAGAAGATAAATATTGTTAGATCAGGAGAATCTGGATATATACATGCATCTTGTATATCATTTCTACATGATATCGGAGCGGTGTTAGTTCTTGAAGATTGAAATTGTGAAGAATTGTTGAGTTTGTGGTGGTGGACAATTCGAATTTGCTGTAGAAACTTCTTGGTGCTACAGTTGAGTATACATTGAAATGTATTTCAATGGGTTGCGTTTAGAGTATGCCCTTGATGGGAGCTCAAATTACATAGCCTGGAAGGATAGGATGGAGGCGGTGCTAGAGGAAAATGGAATGAAGGAGTTCATAGATAGCGATGTACCTAAGCCAGGATCTAGCGATGCTGCATTACTTGACGCATGGCAAAAGAAGATAGCAAAAAAAGGAAGAATTCTGTTGGAATGTGTGAAGGACCATATTGTGTCCAACCTTCATTGGAAAGCCACTCCATTCTTAATGTGGAAGGCTTTGAAATATTTGTTCCAAAGCAGCATCGACTAGATGAAGTTGGCGCTGAAAGACAAGCTCAGAAAAATAAAAATGGAGAAGGGCGATAGTATTCCAAAATATCTCACGAAGTTTGTCCACTATAGAGATGAACTGGGAAGTGTGGGGATTACTATTGATGATGAAGACTTGGTGAGCTTGGCTCTCCTTGGGCTTTAGAATATTTGGCATAGCTACGAAGACTCTCTCAATGGATGGGAGAAACTGCCAGGATGGGAGGGAATTTGGTTGGATCATGTGCAGGAGGAGATAAGACGAGGTACAGGGGATGGATCTTCATTGAAAAATGAAGATGAAGAGAATTATGCCTTGGCTGCCAAAGCAAGGAAATGGAAGGGGAAAAAATTTCCTTCAAAATCCGGTGCTAAAGGCAAGAAGCAAGCTTTTTCGAAAGTGAAGTGTTTTCACTTTCACGAACATGGGCATTTCGCCACTAACTGCCCACAGAAGAAGAATAACAAGAAGGTTGTTGGAGTTGCAGCTGGAGAGGCCTTAGCCTCACAATTTGAACTTGATTTCTCTTTGATCAAATGCTTGATTTCAAGCTATATGGGATCAATGTTGTATCTTGATAGTGGTGCGTCTTTCCATATGACGAGAGAGAAGGAGTTGTTTAGTGACTTGGAGGAGAAGGACCTCCAAATGCATATAGAGATGGGTGATGATGGTAGATACAGTGAAACTGGCATTGGGACCATTACCTTTGAGAGGGAGTCCAGTAATCCATTCTTGTTGAAGTATGTTATGCATGTTCCAGGTCTGAAGAAGAACTTGGTCTCAGTTGCAATGTTGGAAGACAAAGGTTATGACGTTGTTTTTAGTGATGGAAAAGCTTTCCTGCGACATAAAACAACGGGTCAAACCAAGAGGATAGGGATTCGAGTTAAGAATCTCTACAAGCTGGACGTAGATGGTTGCACTACTAGGGTGGGAAAAGTAGAAGAAGTGGTGAGCCGGGATGAGGGCAAATTATGGCACAGGAGATTGGGCCATCTTCACCATGGCGCTTTGAATATTTTACAGCAGATTTCTACTGGACTTCCCAAGGGTACTCTTGCGCATTCATATCAGTGCAAGGGATTTACTATGGGTAAGTTTGTGAAGACCACCTTTCATGAGAAGGAGAATCGTGCTTCGGTGATCCTGGAGAGAATTCACACAGACGTGTGTGGACCTTTCTCGGTTGCTTCAACAGAAAAACACAGGTATTATGTTATATTTGTTGATGACTATTCTCGTAGATGCTGGATCTTCTTCATGCAGAAGAAGAGAGAAATATTCTCAAATTTCTGTGAGTTTAAAGCATTGGTGGAGAAGGAGTTGGGGAAGCAAGTGAAAGCTCTATGGACGATAATGGTGGTGAATACATATCGAGCGAATTCAAAGAATTCTGTAGAAAAGAAGGAATTCGAAGAGAACTCATAGCATATCATAACCCACAGAAGCATGGGTTCGCGGAGAGGAAGAATAGAATGATCGTGGGTGTTACATAGGCTATGCTTGAGAGGGAGCTAGACTTGCATGCAGTGGAGGAACTTCTAGTTCCGAAAGATGAGCCTCTAGATGTGAATCAACCATAGGAGGAGATTCATAGAGTGGAGCAGTCCACTCATGCAGATCAGACAAGGCAAAAATTGGACCATAGAAGCTGAGAGACTGAAGCTTGATGTGGCACAGAATGTATGAGTCCCTACATCACAACGCAGATAGAGATAGTCACCTGACCAATTTACTGGATGCATGGCTCTGATGAGCAAGTGTATTGTGACAGAGCCATCTTCCTTTGAAGAAGCAATGCACGAGCCCACATGGGTAGATGCCATGGTGGAGGAGTATGACTCCATTTTCAGAAACATTGCTTGGGATATTGTTCCAAGGCTGGTGGGGATATTAGTTGTAGGATCAAGATGGATTTACAAGGTAAAGCAAGCTTTTGATGGGAGTGTCGAGGAGTACAAGGAAAGCTTTGTTGCCCGGGTCTTCTCACAGATCAAGGGGATTGATTATGAAGAAACTTTTGCACCTGTTGCACGATATTCTTCCATAAGGACCATCCTTTCTCTCTCAGCATAGATGGGTTGTTACATTCATCAGATGGATGTGAAGACTGCGTTCCTTAATGGGATCATTGAGGAAGAGGTGTACATTGACCAGCCTGAAGGATTTGAGATCTTTAGCAGTGAGTCACATGTGTGCAGGCTCAAAAGAGCATTGTATGGGCTGAAGCAAGCACCACATGCTTGGTACACTCGGATCGACAACTATTTCACTGGAGTTGGCTTCACCAAGAGTGAGGCAAATGCAAACCTGTACCAAATTGTGGTGGATGGTAAGCTTTTAATCATTGTTCTTTATGTTGATGATTTAATACTAACGGGTGATGAGTAGTTGATATAATCATGCAAGGAAAATCTTGCAAAGGAGTTTGAGATGAAGGATTTGGGCCTCCTTCATTATTTCCTTGGATTGGAAATATGGCAGCGAGAAGGTGAACTATTTGTGTCTCAAGGAAAGTATGCTCAGGAGATACTTGAGAAGTTTCACATGCAAGGCTGCAAGCCTATCGACACTCCTCTTTCAAGAAATTAGAGGAAAGAGGATGCTATATCGGTAGAGGTAGTGGATGCCACTGTTTATCGACAGTTGGTGGGTTCGCTCATGTATTTAGTTAATACAAGACTAGACATATGATATGCGGTGAACCGGCATTCACAAGAGATGGTTAAGCCTACCAAGCTCTTTTGGAAGGTAGGAAAGCATGTCCTGAGATATCTCAGGGGCACATCTGAGTATGGTTTATGGTACAGATAGACGGATGAGGTGAAGTTGCATGGCCTCAAGGATGCAGATTGGGAAGGCATCCCAACAGATAGAAAGAGCACATCAGGAGGGATTTTCAGTATCGGATCTACGACAGTTTCTTAATACAATAGGAAACAAATATCCATGGCATTCAGTTCAGTGGAAATAGAATACATGGCAACAATTCAAGCTGCATGTGAGGCTATCTGGATGAGGAAGATCCTGGTCGATTTGTTCGGTTCACATTTAGATCCTACAATGATACATTGTGATAATCAGAGTTGCATTAAACTCTCGATTAATCTTGTGTTTCATGATAGATCTAAACATATTGATATCCGGTATCATCATATTAGAGATTGTGTGCAGCGGAAGATCATGTTGCTTTAGTACATTCCTAAGAAAGATAAGGATGCAGATATTCTGACGAAGGCACTCACCAAGAGCAAATTCAAATACCATAGAGGCAGGATCGGGGTGAAGGATAATCGCTATATTATTGGGAGGGAGTGTTGAGATTCAACAAGATGATGAGCTTAGTGAAAAGACTCAACTTCACTAAGTGGACACACAGGCTATTTTTGGTGCAAGTTTATTTTTAGACATGGTGATCATATTTTAGAAGTTGCAGGATGTTATTTGTGGATGGTTGGTCCAGTTGGAAAATAGATGAAACTCTATTTTTAGAATATTGGGCAAAGCCTATTTATACATCGTCGATCTAAAAATAGAAATGTCGATTATTATTAGCTCTTAATAATAATCTGACAATAAACAACAAATTATTCTCTTCGAGCACTTAATTTCAATGCACAAATTTTGAAAATCAGTGGGCTGAATGAATTACGCAATTCCTAGGGTTTAATGGTGGTTCATGCATGGAGGACTCAGTTAGAACTGAAGTGGTAAATTTATGAAAAATTTGGAAGAGTAGTTCATGTAGTTGTTATTCAATTTAACTCAGTTAATGGAGTTAAACTCAGTTGAGCTAGTTGTATCTAGTCTAATTGAATGATACACTAGTGAGAGTGGAGTTAATTAATTAGTAATTAATTCAGAAATAATAACTCATTAATCAACTGAACAATACAATAGTTAACTACACTGCATGTCAGTTCCAGTGGAGACCCAGTGGCGAGATAAGTGAATGGGGAAGATGGACTATTTGTTGTGACTATAGTGATGCATTGATTGCACCACACACACATTGGAGTTGCCAATGAGGATTGCGCACTCAAGGAAAGGGTAATTCAAATTCATTCAGAGCTATTCTTTAGCAGGGATTGCACAGTGGAGGCAGGCTGTCAGGAGGCAAGAAATTAGTGCATAGCGATGCAAATTTCTGCATGACAGTGTGTAACAAATCTATATTTTACTCAGAGCTTGATGTACTAAGCTTTGTATGAGATTGTTACATGATCTCCAGGATACATAATATATGATATTTGGGGTTTTCAGCTTTAGGCTTTCCCGTTAAACAACTGCGTTATGTGTGATTGTTTTTATTTCTTCATGTGTTTTCAATTGATTTTAATTTCCGCAAAAGCTTAACACTGGAAGGATTTTGTATCTAGCAAGAAGATAAATATTTTTAGATCAGGAGAATTTGGATATATACATGCATCTTTTATATAATTTCTACACATCCTATGTTCACTTTCCACAATGAAATTCCCCAATTTCTATTAAAATAAAATACCAAAAAAATGTTGGAAAATATGCAACTCGATAGACATCAATGTGAAAGGGGAAGTAAGAAGGATTGATCTCTCATGTAATCACTCAGAAATTATATTAAGAAACTTATTATCCATGAGAAGAACACTCACAACTTAATTTTAGTTAAATGGGCTAGTTGAATCAAGATTCATAACCAATGCTTATGAACCAAAATAGCCATGAATAGGTACTATATTCTCAGAAGTTACTTTAATATGATAAAATAATTAGAGGAAAAAATGGGAGGAATTGGAAGGATACAAAATTAAAGCTCCTTAAGGAAACCATCAACTAGTTGAGAATGCTAGATATTGAAACTCCCAAATGAACTTGGAATAGCAGAAAGAGAGGCTACCTCCAAATAACATATATATTAGATATATTTCTAATATTAGGATCTATGATCATTACATTATTGAATTTTGAGGTAACTATACTTCCATGCATATGGTTAGACCACCTCCCTATAAACATATATGTGGATTAGAATGGGAAATCAAGAAATTGGCCTTTCATATTTCAGTATATTTGGCTATGTCAACCATTCTTCCAATAGAATGTATCCAAATGGTGGAAAGAAGCTAGGGAAAAAAATCTTATGTATTGATTTTAAGAAAGGATAAAATATATAAAATCCTAATTGATACAATGGAATAAAGGGGAATTTTTAGACATCTTTAAAGTATAGAAAGAGCTAAATGAAAACAAAAAATCCTCCGAAATGGAAAATGAAGGAACCTACTAAACAAGAGACCCAATTGCATCTACAATTAGAGGAGAGAAATAAGTAAAAGGAAATTATATCGAAGAAAAAATCAAGAGTTAAATGGCTGAAAGAAGGGGAAATGAAAATAATATTATTCCAAGATCAATGGTTCAGTATAGGAACCATATTAATTTTTTTCCCCTAAAAATTATCCAAGGAGAAAGACTAGAATCACATGCAAGCATTGAAAAGGAACTAGCAGAATTCTACAAAAATTACTCAATGAACCTAAAAGGGACAAAAGAAGAACTATATAAAAGGCCACTAAGCACATCCCTTCACTAGCTACCTAATAACATAACACTACACTACTAAGGGAAATCACTATTCAAGAAGTAGAACAAGAAGGAATGGAAATTCCAGAAGGTTAATCCCTTGGTATAGATGGATTCACCTTTCAATTCATCCACGCTTGCTAGCCAATTATTTAACATCATTTCCTATACTTGGTTGAAGATCCTTTTCAAAACAACCTATACTTTCCCTTAATTATAATTTTCTTCCACTTATTCCTAAAGAATACAATGCAAAATATCCTAGCAAGTTTCACCCCATCTAGGTTTATAACATTACTTTCAAAGTTATCACCAAAATTATTGTCATTTTTCTTAAATCTCTTCTCAATTGATTCATTTCCCCAGAGAAATATGGCTATGTATAAGGAAAACAAAATATTATTAACATAATTCTATCCCATGAATTAATCCATTCTCCTTAAACTTAGTAAATTACATAGCATGCTTATCAAGCAAAACATGTCCAAATCCATTGACAAGCTAATATCATAATACATCTTCCATAACCTCATCTCATTTGGATTATTGGATCAATGGATTGCATGGATCCTCTCTTTAGATTCCAAAAGTCTCTTCAATACTCATTAGTGTATTTCCCTCTTGTACCTTCTCCTCTTCACAAAAAATCAAATAAGGAAATCATATTTCAAGTTTATTTTCATACTCATGGTAGAATAATATTAAGCATATAAATCAGATAACCCTAGCTTATAATAAAATAAATGGCCCTAAGCTTCATGGAAAGGATCTAACTACTACTCATAATCAGTTTAAATTTTACGAGACCATGCTAATGGTCACCCCAAAAACAATAGAAAGTAAATCAATAAAACAAGTTTGGAAGACTTAATGGTAGATTTAGGCACTAGAATCAATCAAAGTATGTCACAATTTTTTTTCTTAACACTATTATTTCCATTCAAATTAACATTAATTTTTTTTTCAAAAGAACTCCCTTATGTTAAAATATCTATGGGATCCATTTGTTGAGAAATCACTCCATCATACCTTGTGGGAGGACCTTCTTATAAAAATGGAAAAAAAATTGTGGATGGATTTTTCATTCTATTGACATTTTGGGTTGACTTACTCTCCTAAAGCTTGTTTTTAAACTATTTTGTTTCGAACTACTCTTAGCCCTTGCACCCCCAAATAATTTCTTAATGAATTTAGAAATCCTCAACATTCCATCCTATAGAGAGGAGCCAAAAAGGAAAAGTAACGGGCCTTAGTTTCTTAGGACAAGAATGTACCCCTACACAAAAGTAGGTATTGGGCCTTAAGATTCAAATACCTTAAGCGTAATTTTTAGGCAAATGAGTTGGAGGAGATGGATTCAAGACCAAAAGCACCATTTGAGTAAGATATAGTGTCCAAAATATGCCAAAAATATTAATGAAAAATAATTAGTATGGATGGATGGATTAATAGTATGGTCACAAATACAAAGTGTTTCTTTTCATAATAGCACTGAATTTAGGATCACTATTTTTTGGGAAATTTAAAATGGATGAGCCATATGTTTTGAGGAGGATTTATGGTAGCAAATTCCCAATCTAAAATATGGAATATATATTCAACTTTAAAAAAACAATTAGCAAAAGAAGGAAAAATAAGTGTTAACCAAAATTGGGTAGCAAAATTAGAGCATCCAAAATTGAGATCATGGAGCATTAATAATGAAGGGGAACCAATCTTGGAAGGATTCCACTAGAACTCTTTTGGAATAAAATAAGTAGTAGGAAAATTGGGCACAAAGAGGAATAACTTAAATTAAGATGTGGATATGGAATGAAAATAAACTACAATTTAAAACATGATTATATACTATCCAAGAATATTCCCATTAGTTTATGTCAAATGTTTGGATTGAAATATGGAAGAGAAACTTATGGAAAAAATTATCTTTATTTCTTTAGCTAGTAGTTCATGGAAAGAATTTGACACGTGAAAAAATTCAGTGAAGAGGATTCCAAGGACTCTCAATATGATGTATTTTTCTTCAACAAGAATAAAATATAAAACTGATTCTGAATCCTTGTCCTAATGATTCAACACTCTAGGATGAAATAGTTACCCTATTTATACAATTGGATAAGAAAATGGAAATCCTTTTAACTCTAAATAAATGTGGAGAAAATTAGCCTTCACTCAACCCACAAGTAATAGAGCATGGAAAATTCTCCCTGATTTTATTTTGTGGGAAGTGTGAAAAGAAAGGTATGGATGAATTTTAAAAACTATCCAAAGGAGAGAATTTCAGTTAGGAATAAAATAAAAAATTAATATTAAATAAATGATCCTCACTACCCTTCCACCTAACTAGGATTGGAAGGGAAACAAACTAGATTCTGAAATCATGAACGCCTTGGATATTTCTCCCCCTTTGACTCACTTGACCAACTCCACTATCATAACATATTGTTCTTATCTTAGCTACTACTAACCTCTACCAATATAATTCATTAATATTTGAATTAATTAGGCCTCCAATGGAAACCTTGGTTAGGCTAGTTTTGGAGGATTCTCTAAAGAACATAATGGAAACCTCCTTCACCTCTATGTGGGAGGTATTGGAAATGAAAGAAAAAATTATGAAGAGATTACACCTTATAATTTGGACCACTTGTTACAACTTGTAGTTTCTACATTTGTCTATAGGAGGAAGGCGATTCTCCTCTAATTATTAGAATTCTCAAAAGACTCTTGCATGGATCAATACCCTCTATGGTATGAAGCATGCATCTTATAAAACTACAAGAATATAATAATCACAATTCACTTCGAGGGGAATAACTCAATTTACAATGAAAACTATGTATAGAACAAGATTTGGTGATTCTAATATTAGGTCTACTTAGTATATATAGTAGATAAATGGTGCAATTATAACGAAAGAGTGTAATGACATGTTTTGGCCTGCATAGAAATATAATGATATAAATGTAATAATTCAATGCTTATAGATTAACAAGGGGTTTAAGGGTTAACATGGGTATTTTATAGGGATTAGCATGCTCCTACCCTTCAAAGTTTTCTCTTTCCATGTTGCCTCTCACACTGTTATTTTCCTCCATTTAATGAGGAATTAAGTAATTTCTCAATTTGCTACCTACTTAATCCTTATTCCTGGGACTATTTTGGGTTCTAATATTATTTTAACTTCTTTACTAATCTCTAGTCAAATACGTTGGACTATGATGTTTTCATTGATTACCTTATTTAAGCAATAAACACATAACATTGGTTTCATAAGTCAAGATTAAAGTAACTCCAATTTGGAATCTATACTTCTAATCCTCTATAATACCTTATGATTTTTGTACTAAATTGGTCATAATTTACTATCCTTATTTTTTTTACTTGAGGGACATTGTTTAGATGGTTTTAATACATAAATATCTAATCCACCACTTAAAATTCCCATTCATTATGTTGTTTATTTTCTTGTTGTTTCATCCTACTTTTTTCTATAATAAAAGTATACTTCAATAATATGGGAACCTCTTGTTAGTGTCCTATGTGGTCCTCAATGTGGTCCTCAACTACTTTAGTCTTTATATTCAACTTCAAGGATGATATGATATATGGAGGATGACATACATAAAGTACCATAAATGGGAACTTTTTTTACAAACTATGGAAGGATGTGTTGTATGACCACTCTACGAATGGAAACCACTTGACCCGTTGAATCCAATTATAAGATATGAAGTAGAAAAAATACCCTTCTAAACATTTATTCACAATCTCAATTCTCCTATTGGATTGATGATGGTAAGATGATTTGTGAACTAAGTGAGAACCTAAACAAGAAAACATTTCAATCCAAAAGTTTCTAATGAAAATTAGATCTGGGACACTTACAATAATATTTAGTGTTCCATGTAGCTTTTGGAGTATTTCCATGAGTGCTTCTACAATTGTAATTTCTTTACAATGATGATAAATGGAGAGAAAATGTGAATTATTTAATAAAATCGATTGAAGTGTCTTCTAAAATTGGCTTGGTATGTTTAATGATTGAATGAGACCAAGGTTAGTGATTGTAACTTCCTTATTCTATAGGTATATAAATGTTTGTCCATAAAAAATTTCACATCTTCTTTAAGTCTTTCCCCAAAAAAATATATCACGATCACATGGTATTTCTTTTCAGGATCCCTAAGTGTCCTCTTATCAATCAAGAGTGTGATTCAAAAATGAATTTCTATTTGAGTTGATAATTCTTACATAAGTATAAGTGATATTTATAACATAAAAAATCCTTATTACATGTAAATTTTTATACTACATTATGGTTTTCCAATAGTTTTCCAATGATATTGAATACCTTCTCATTTTTCTTCCATTATATGTTTACATATATAAACTAATCATACTGTGAAATGAAAATAGTGTATATAAGTAAACCCTTCGCGTATTTCTCTTTCCTTGAGAGTGTATCTAGTATAATAAATTATTTTTCCTTTTTTATATATAATTTCAATGTCAAAACATAGCATATTTTAAACCCATTTTTGTTTATTTTCAAAGGATATTATTTTTTTCAAGAAGTACTTTAAACTACGAGGATATTATTTTCACTTTAAGTATCTTCCTATTATGTATGGATGTCATTTTTCAATTACATGTAGTAGGGAAAACATTTCTTTTTCATAGATGGATCTAAATAATATATTCCCCTTAATTTATATACTTTCAAATGGAAGGGGCCTTACTTCTAGCATTAAAACTACACCAATGCCATGGCCCAAACCATCACACTGGATAGTGAATTTTTTTTCGAAGTTAGATGTGCCCAAGAACAAATTTTACACATATCCTTTTTCATTGTTTCAAAATATTTGGTTTCTTCTTTTGTCAACAAAAAATATTCCTTATTCAACAATTTTTCTATATGTGCTTCTATTTGACCATAATTCTTGATAAAATTTCCCTAATATCCTATCAATAATAATAATCCTATGAGTTTCTTCAATTTATTTGGGATTTTCCATTCAATCATAGATTTTTTTTCATTACGGTCCAATTTGACACCTTCATGTGATACACTATGACCGAAATATTCTACTTCTTGAACCTCAAAGGTACACTTGGAAGACTTTGCATATAGTTTTTTCTCTTCCAATAGTTTTAAGACCCTATCAATATGGTGTTTATTCTCTTTCTGATGTTTTAGGTATAATAATAGGTCATCAAAAGATACCAACACAAAATTTATAAGGAAGGGTTTGAAAACAGAATTCATAAAGTCTTGAGATGTTTAAGGTCCATTAGTACGTCCAAATGGCATAACCAGTAATTAAAAATGGCTTTCATGTGTTCCAAAGGATGTTTTGGGAATGTCTTCTTACCTCATTATGATTTGATGATATCCTAAATGGAGATCCAAATTAGTAAATAAAATTTATCCATTCCTTTCTTCTAATAATTCATTGATGACATGAATGATAATGTTATCTTTTATAGTCATTTTGTTGAATTGTGTGTAATATAAAAATATATGCCATGAACCAGCCATTTTAATATCCTTCCCCTTCGGTGAAGAGAAAATAACTTTGGTTGGGTTGAATGATGAAGGTGTTTAAAATATCTTGATCAATATTATCAATCTCAATCTTCTATATATATAGATACTTACAAGGCCTAATGTTAGGTGGTAGAATTTCTAGGTTGCAAATGAATAGCATGGTTATGATATTGAGTAGGTGTAATACCCTTATAAATGTACCAAAATACCATAGAATGTTTGTCGATAAAAATTTAGAGATATGAAGTATAGGATATATATGTTTGAAAATCTAAGGAAAAAAATTATGTAGTTACATTACATTGTCATTTTTTGTGTCATTTTTTCATGTTGTTAGAACTTATGACTTTACAGGATTTCTCTTGGATAAGTCTAATCTCAATTTTACTGTCTTTTAAGGAAAATCACATGAATAGTTCTTGAAAATTAAGAGCCACTATTACGAATAATTGTAACCATTTGATCCCTAACACAACATGTTGGGTGTTGAAAATGTATTATTTTTCTCCCTTACCCACCTCTGTTTTACCCAAATTTTCCCTAAACCTATAGTGCTTATCCTTCATTTTGATGTGGTTTTTGAGAAGAAGTATTGAAAACATAATATTTTATGAAGCTAGGTAGTAAAATATATGTTTAATGTCATAATGATTTAATTTGTCTTCTTTTGTAAACTTTTGTGATCAATACAAACCACTAACCATAATGTATGTAGTACTCGTACCTGGGAGGTTGCTTGTAACATGGCTTGTAGCCTA
This sequence comes from Pinus albicaulis, assembly GCA_034641835.2. Taxonomy (NCBI): domain Eukaryota; kingdom Viridiplantae; phylum Streptophyta; class Pinopsida; order Pinales; family Pinaceae; genus Pinus; species Pinus albicaulis. The sequence goes on from CM076575.1 coordinate 965,351,321, forward strand.
CATTTCAAAGTATGAGCTAAAAATTAGGTTATTCAATGAGATTTGGAAAGACTGCTTGTTTCCCTCCATCGATGGTAATAGTCCAAGGAAGTAGGGATGAAGACTCTAATGGTAAACTCTTACAAATGGATCAAGTTTCTAAGTCCAGGTTATTTTGTTTTATGTTTACAAAATATGGATCTTAGATCTAATTGTTTCTAATATGAGTCTTCCAATAGTGCCTCTTTGAAATTCATAAGTATGTATAAATTGTATAACTCGACCTTGAGCCAAACTATGAGAACAAGTAGATGCTACTATAAATTCTCCCTCCTCAATTGGGAAAACTTACGATGGAAATATTGTTTAATTAATAAATCCTCTGTGCAAGGATTTTACTTAAATTTGTGAGTTATATTGTAATGCATGATTAATTTTTTGTCTTTGTAAGTTATCTCTTAAATTTGGGTATGAGGGTTGGTCTGGTAAGGGCCCACCAACCTATCTCCACAATCCCTTGTATATCATTTATAGATTTAACGTGTGTGTGCATTGTGATTGAAGCATTACTATGGATTTATTTTAAACATGGTGTGGATTTGTCTATTGATACTTTTGTATCACACTTCTCTCATACTCAAGATTTATATTCTATGTTTACAATAGCTTTGTGAATATATGAGTTGGAATTGAATCCTTATTTTGTCAAAGAAACACACAGTTATTTTCTTTTGAATGACTGCAAAGGTTCTAGATATATTACATTCTTACATGAGGGTTTTGATTTCAGATTAAAACTATGAGATATGGTTCTATCTTCTTAGTTATTCACTGATTTGGGTGTTTTTCATCACACATTTGTTTTTATTAATGTTCATGAGTTGAGTATATTTCTAGGTTTACTTTTGAAATTTTCAAGAGTTGTGATTTGGGGTAAAGGTTAATTCTTTTTAGGTGGGATAACTCCATTTTTATCGGTTGACATAACCCATTATCTATAACTTGAATTACCTTTGGCTAAGTTTGATCAGTCGTGACAGGCCTAATATTTTTGTATGAACTACTATGGGTAAATAAATACTTTGAGTCTCAATGATTTTCTCATATCATTGATCTTTGTTATGTGATCATGCTTTAATCACTCTTTATTCATTTCTTATGCTTGATTGTGACTCGGATTGACTCTATCTTGAGTTATTGTGTTCCATATAACAAGTTGAAACATAGATTGTCTCCTTGTATGATCAAATAGAGGTGTTCTCACTCAAGATCTGTTCTTACCATTGTTGATTTTGTCATTCTAGGTTAAGAATGAGGCTAGGATTATTTTTAGAGTACATGAACTATATTGAGTATAAGAATTATACTGAGAGAAGGATTCTAAAGTAGAACAAAGTATTATTGAAAATTAATTTGTTAAGAGAATGAGATTGTGGACTTTTCATTTAATATTATGTGTTGTATTCCATTTACTAAGGGTTGTGAGAATATTGCTGTAAGTGTGAACTATTTTATGAAAGTGTGCTATTAGTTAAATTGATTGGTGTTTTATTAGAATTCAAAACAACAGTGTTAATTTCTATTTGTTGGGCCTTCCATACACAATTATTTGCAGATCTAGGTTGATGCATGGTTTGAAGAATGATGAGTTGTATTTGCAAAGAAAATTTTAATCAATGCATGTGATAAATAGAACCACAAAGTTAGATGTATGAGTGGATTGCAATCAATTTATTTGTTTCACTGGTAAGGTTTTGGCACTGAAATTTTGTTCAGATCGAATGTCATTGGTAGTTTAGGTATTTTTTTAAATAAGTTTCCCTCTCTTCATAGACAACAATGATTAAACGAGTAAAATGTTAAGTAGATATCTTGTTTTAAGTTTGCAGGGTGAAGGAATTATCCATGATTTGATTTGATATAGTTAGCTTATATAGGGTATACAAAGTCTCTATCGTACATATATTACTGTGCCTCTAAGTTTATGATTAAGGATTGAAAAAAAAAATGTTGAGTTAAATACAAACCTCTATTGCAACCAATATAAAATTAGCACCACCAATTTGGATTGTGTTCGTGGAACTATCCAATAGATACTCCCTCGTATTCAACCTAATACCATGGAAATTCCTTTAGAAATTTATTTCACTTCCATATGTAATCATTACTTGAAACTATAGTCCTATACATACAAAGAAATTAAGAAGTTTTGTCAATTTGTAATTGAGGAAGCTACACTACTAACTGAACCAATAAAAACCATTAAATTTATCTTTTTGATATATCCTTAAATATTGAGGGTTTAGGGAGTGTTACTGTTATCGATTTCATGAAAAGATAATGTTGGATTACTCTCTTTTGACTCTTGATCTTGTGATGGTTCCAATTCTCAATACTCTTCTTCTTCATAGTCTATCATAGAATACTTTCCTCTTATGGAATCTATGGCACTTCTTGTGCTTGATACCACAATTGAAACATCACAACTTTTATATTGTTTCACACACTTACTAAGGTCTCAACCTTGTTTGTTGGGTGAATTTAGGAGAGGGAACATGATTTTCTCTATAGTTATTAGTTATCACTGTTTTAGTAGCCATATTTTTATTTTCAACTTTCATTTCCAATAAATCATTATTTGTTATGTCCCTATAATACTATTGTAACCTAAACATTGTTATTGTTGTGCTCCATAGTACCCCATATAGTTATTGTTGTTCCCATTATAAATCCACTATTTTTATTGTTGAATCCTTACATTATTATTGTTATGTAGGACCTAATCATATTATTTGACCCTTCAAAATCCTATATATACTAAGGAGGTCTTGTCATTTGAATCACCTAGGAATTGTTCATTTATGTGATGTAAAAGGAGGTTTCCCCCTCAAAGAGGATTTTTTCAATTCACTGATCCATTTTTGTGATATGGTTACATAACATTTGGTATCAGAGCTTTGTATCCTAATGTTTCATTGCTTCAAACGGATCATCTTGGATTTTTCTCTAAATTTTCTTATGCAAGGTTCAGAAGCTGAAATTTTGATCACGTCGAGTTGAAATATTGGTGAACATAGTGTAAATATTTTAGAGCTTGGTTCGCTATATTATCGGAGATATGATTCAAGGAAGTTAACATTTTTGTATGCTCTAGAACTATGTCTGAACAAATTTTCTCGGGGAAAATAGTCACAACTTTCTCTTCAAAAATCCAAATTGAATTTAGAAAAGATTGGTTGATATTGAATAGGCTAAAGTTTCTTGGGTACCATTTTTCGGGCCAAATTTCGAAAAAGTGACACGAGGCATTGTGTACAATTTTTCTCTACTCAACCAGTCCATAAAAAGGTGATCTTGGGAGATTTCCCCTAACATTATTTTGAAGAATCTAATATTGGTCTAAGTTATGGTGTTGTGAAGAGGAAATAGAGGGATACTATAGGAAAAATTTCCAGAACTTCGGAGGCTGAAATTGCAGAGGTACAACAGTTTCAAGATCAAGCTCCAAAAACCAATAAAACAGGTGTGCATTTTTCATATTTTCTTAAATTTTGTTTGAAAAATTAGTCTGAAGTGATTTAAAGGGCATAATAAAGCACATATATAATTATTTGTTTCTAATATTCCTCTCAAAAAATAAATGGAAAATCCCAGCAGGAAATTGGAAATATCTACTATGACGCATGGAAAAGAGAAAAAAAATACGACATGAAGTATCAAAATTACGAGACTAAGTGAAACAAATTTATCTCTTGCAAAGAGTAACAAAAAATGAATTGGAAGTGATGACGAATGCTAAAATGGATGGTTTAAAATGGGACATGGATGGTATAAAATGGGAAATTGAAGGTTTGAAGGATGATTTAAAAGCATAAATGGAAGGTTTGAAGGAAGGTTTAACAAAGTTGCTACATCAAATTCTTCCTAATGGCAACAAGGTATTCCATGAAACTCATGATGAGAACAAAAGGAATATGAATCATCATTTTAGAGACTCTAAATTTGGGTTGAATACCAACCACATTCCAAACATCAATATGAGGAAGTTTGAAGGAAAGGATATCGTAACGTGGATACTACATATGGTGCCTTTTTTTGATGTACATGATGTGCAACAAACACAAAATTTATGAATTGCATATTTATATTTAGAACCCAATCAATTTGTATGGTATAGATGACTTTTTCTGATAAAGAACTAGTCACTTGGACAATTTTTATGGAGGAATTGATATCACATTATGAGGATACAAAGACAAATACCTTGTTTATCCAAACGATAAATCCCAGACAAAAGGATTCAATTAGGGAGCACATTGAGGACTTCCAAAGATTGAATATTAAGGTAGTTGATACTCTAGAGAAACATCTTATTAATGCTTTTCCTGGGACTTTAAAGGATAACATCCAACATGAGGCTCGCCTTTGAGAACCTGAGACATTGGAGAATGCATTCAAGGTGGAAAGAAAAGTTGAAATCAAAATTATTGCAACAATGAGGTCTACCACTCACAACTATAAGATGGAAGTGTTTCCACTCTTAGCCTCCCGCACACCTACAAGGTTTACACCACAAAGATTGGATGAAAAAAGAGAAAAATTGATTTTTTATAGTTGTGATAGAAAATATAATAACAGTTATAAGTGTGTTGATAAGAAATTATTTTACATATATTGTGAAGAGGAGGAAGAAAAGGAACAAGAAACGTCAAAATAGGAAGATATAAACCAAGAACTGACCCCATGGGTTGAAACAAAAGAAATGAATCCAACCATATCTTGTAATGCAATGGCAAGAATTACTACTCCTAAAACTCTCAAACTAGAAGGATATATCAAGAATAAAAAGGTGATATTATTGATTGATTCAGGTATTTCCCATAATGTTATTCATTTTAATATAGCCAAGGATATGAATTGATTTCTATATCTAGCACCAGAGTGTCAAGTGTTGGTTGCAAATGGAGGAACTATAAATTTCTTAAGGAAGTGTCATAATACCAATCTAAACATGGGGTGATATGTATTGAATAGTCCAATGCTTTCCATTCCAATTGGTGGTGTTGATGTTGTATTACGCGTCCAATGGTTAAAATATTTGGTCACAATATATTTTAATTGTCAATAAATTATCATTAATTTTTTCTAGGAAGGAAAGGAAATTAAATTAATGGGTATCGCAGGGAAACCTGGGAATATATTTATATCTAATGGCATGAAAAAGGTTTTAAAGAATGAACAATGAGGGGTGATTACAATTATGCTCACTAGATGTTCAAACATCTAAGTCGTCCATTTCTCCATATCTCCAAAGAGTCCTTGAAAATCATTCAAAGGTATTTGAGACTTCCAAAGATCTCCTAACTATTCATGATCATGATCATGTTATTCACCTAAGTCCTAAAGTTTTCCCTACAAACATCAGACCTTGCATATTTCCTTATGCCTAAAACAGTGAAATTGAAGGTATGGCCGCATAAATGCTAGAGGCAAGTATAATTCAACATAGCCAAAGTTTTTTATCTCCCCAACTGGTATTGGTACACAAGAAATATGGGTCATGGAATATGTGTCATGATTATAGATAGCTCAGCAAGCTCACTATTAAAGATAAATTTCCCGTCCCTGTCATTGGTGAATTTTTGGATGAAAAACATGGAGAAATTTACTTCACCAAGCTAGATCTTCGTTTGGGGTATCATCAAATTAGAATGAATACATAAGACACTCTAAAAACAATATTTAGAAATCATGAAGGTCATTATGAATTTCTGGTCATGCATTTGTGTCTTACTAATGCACCTACCACATTTAAGGTTTTGATGAATTCCATTTTCAAACCGTTCCTTAGAAATTTTTTTTTAGTATTTTCTGATGATATACTAATATATAAAAAGTCTTGGAAAGATCATGTTCAAGATGTTTATAGGGTGATAAAACTATTGGACTAGAAACAATTGTATGAAAAACCCTCGAAATGTTTCTTTGGGGTACAAGAAGTGGAATATTTGGGTCATATTGTATCCTCCAAATCAAATGAATGTCCAACACCATGCTAATCATATGACTCATAGGGAGAATATATGTATTCTACCATCCTACTATTCATCTTTGTTTTCTTCCTACAATGTGAAATACATTAGCTAAACCAATTAATGAATAAACCAATGTACCTTAGTGTAATTTGGGGAGGATACATCCTACAAGATCAACCAATAAAAGGAATACATGTATATACAGAACTATAACCAACATATAACCTCGTAATACATGGTATATTAGTGCATAAACATCATTATAATTAGAGTCCAGTCATAAATTCATAATCATGCCAAATACATAGCATGACCTAATGCATAACCATACAAATGCAACTTGAACACACACCAACACAAGCATGGACCATACACAAACATAAGAGACACATAACCAAACATGAATGACCAATGCATATTCAACATATACCATCACACAGGACAACATAAATGGTCACTACACAAGCATGACCAATATGTGACCTAGCCTACACAAGAAATGCATATACAACATGTAACAATATGTAATCTAATGTGCATGAAAAATACACAAACATGTACACATAATCATTTATACACACATGAACACATGTTGATAACAACAACATCAACCCTCCCATGGCGACACCACCACCACCATGTCCAACATGAAACAGATGCACAAACACATACACCATGGTATGAGATACACTTAAGAAATCAACAAAAGCATGACCAACACACCGCCAAGCCATTCCAAGGGTTGAACCATGCTCTGATACCACTATGTAACACCCTCTTCCAACATCTACCCAAGTAACCAGACAACTGGGGTAAACATGCAACGAGAGGCCACTAATATGAGATTCAACCTTGTCTATTACATTAAGAAAGTGGAACCAATGGAAACCTTACAAGCATACCTTACACCATGTAAACAATACCTCCACGAGGTAACCCAACCTCCCAGACCCCTGAACCCTTAGGGGGAACTGATTTTTTGACCCTTTTAAGCCTTAGTCATGTGCATGTAATGGAATGGGAGCCAATACAAGCCTATAGACACAGGCATGCCAAGGCATGGTCGCGACCAGGGCCCCAAAAATTTAGTTTTATGCATGCAACTATGGGATTTGTTCCACCTTTTTAGCCTCAGAGCGCAAGTCACCGCCCATAACTTCATGAAACTTTAGGGGAGGATAAATAACATTAAAAAAAAGGTATGGAAGCAATCACATCACTAGAAACTCATATGGATGCCTCCCATCCATGACAAATTTTTTTTAAAGCATGTCACAAACATTGCATCTACTGGTTTAAATAACAAATTTAAACATGAGGGTCTCCTACTTACCTAAGAATAGCTAAGAAGCATTTCTCCCCTATCTCATAAGCTAAAATATAGTCTATTTGACCATAGATACACTATGTATTAATTTACATGTAAAAACATGGATAGAGTCATGCATCATTGTTGATTGAATACATGCGTATAACCAACACAATAGAAAAAAAATAAAATGGATATAACGACAATAAAATACATACATAAATTAGTACATTTTCATATCGAATAATAGACGAATGAGATCATCTTTAATGAATGTAAAAACCAATCAGAGATGGGACTTCCATGTTCCACCCGACCATAGATTGCTTGAGCCAAATCTCTATTCAACCAATCACCCTCATGCCATATTCCAAGAATGAATGTGAGACATTATCAAACACATAAATCAACACCAAACGATGGCTCCAGAGACCAAATTGTCTCAATCCCAAGCTAGTTATTCCACCTCACGGTTGGAAATCACTAACCATCATGGATTGGTCTCCACCCAAGCTTCTCTAGGGCTCCATAGTGTTTGTTCCAACCAAGGCTCCAGGACTAGTAACTCAACCACAGCCGTTCCCGGGCTCTAGAGAGTTTTCCCAACTAAGGCTCTAAGACTAGTAACTCAACCCACCTAGGGCTGAAGAGCGTTTTTCCAACCAAGGCTACAAGACTACTAACTTAACCCAACAATTTCTCATCAAGCTCTAGAGTGTTTTTCCAACCAAGGCTCTAAGAACTAATAACTCAAGAAAATAACCAAAGGAATCATGAGAGCCAATAAAAAAAAAAATGGAAATAAACCCAAACTACAATGGTTATCCAAGAAATTACAAGGCTAGGAAAATCCACATGCATACACCATGCATGCCAAAACTGGTGAGGAAAACATACATGCAACTCAATACCTACAATAAAATCTTGCAGTAGCTATTTATCCCAATGTACCCTTATGTTTTCCTTCTTACTCCAAATCACCAAGTATCCATACTCTTCAAAAGTGCTCCAAGGAAACTCTAAGTATCCAATAGTATGAGAGAGAGAGAGAATAATGAGAGAGCTCCAAAAATGCACTAACAAGAGGTACCAACTGATCCTCAAAAGCCTTCTTATCAATGCGGCCTCTATTTTATTTATTTTACATTATTTTCCTTAATTTTCCTCCTCACATGCAACCTGCTACCTTTTACCTCCCTTTTCCCCTTAATTTCATTATTTTCATAAATAAATGTGCCAAAAAAACTTTTTTCCTCTCTAATTCCTTAGCCATAGCCTTTGCCAATTTCCTTAGCCATAATAAACCATGTGAACACATGCACTAGGATGTTTTTCCCAACATTCATCTTGGAATATGTGTCCCATCAACAGGGTTATTATTTTACCTTTATTACATGTAATTTTCACTAGGGATGTTACAGAACCCCCCCCACCCCCCCTTGGGGGACACTTTCCTTAGTGTTCAATGACACATATACCTCAATAACACTATTGAAAAGAAAACATATTTCCCATGGAGCATTATAACATACCTCGATGTAGTATTTACAATGATCACCCTGTTGAAAAGAAAACCAACATGACATCATAACAAGATGAAAACTATAATAACGTGACACCATACCTCTTATTGGAGATTTATAAAATAGCTCATGGAAGTATCTATATCCATATACATAGGTACATACATCCATCCATCACATCAAAACATATACCAAAACATCGCGAAAACATATGATAAACAATAACCAACATCACACCAAAACTGCTTTGCCTCAATTGGAAATGAGGAAGGATACATGGCCTGCCTCTAATTTACCATCTCCCATGTAGCTTCATCGAGACCAAATTTCTTCCATTGCTCTTCAAATTTCTCGATTTCTCGATTTTAGAGCATGAGTGGATTTTTCTGCAAAATGTACTGTGGTTTCGGGTGGAAGTCCCCTTCTGGGTCCACCTGCAATGCGAACAATTCAATAACATGATGAACATATTTAACATATTTCTTAAGCAATGATATATGAAAAACATCATGGAATTTCACTATGGAAGGAAATCCAAATCTATAGGCCATCAATCTGATCCTCTCAATGGTCCTGAATGGTCCACAAAACCTTGGTTCTAGCTTGGAACATGATCCAATCTGTAAGGAGCTCTTCTTGGGTTTGATACACAAGTACGCTTGATCCCCCACCTTAAAATCATTGAACAACATGTTCGTGTCTGCATAAATCTTCTTCATATCCTTCATTTCTTTCAATATATTATTGATCACCTGCATTTCTTGTTCCATTTCTTCCAACATATATGGTCCAATCAATACCATTTTAACCGGATCACTCGAACTAAGAGGAGTGTTGCAACTCCACCCATATAATGCCTCAAATGGAATCATCCTCAATGAATTCTGATATGTTTGATACTTATGTTGTTGACGCATCACATGCATCCTCAACATATCCTCCAATATTCTATTCAGCCTCTCAATTTGTCCATCTGTCTATGGATGATACACTATGCTGAAGGAAAACTCGGTGCCCAAAATTGAAAAAAAATCCTTTCAAAACTTGGAAGTGAACTTTTCATCCCTAACGGAAACAATATTCTTCATAACACCATGAAATATAACTATGTGTCTAATAAACACCTGTGCTACATCGCTAGTTGATTATGTAGCATTCACTTGAATGAAATGTGAAACCTTTGTCAACATGTCCATAACAACCATGATGGAATCATGTTGTCTAACTGTGCTCGAAAACCCTGTGATGAAATCCATGGAAATGACCTCCCATTTCTACTCTGGAATCACAATCGATTGTAGAAGTTCACCTGGATTCTTACACTCTACCTTAACCATATGACAATCCAAATATCTCGCTACAAAATCTACCTCATCCCTCTTTGGATTCAACCAATAGTAGAATCTCTTCACTGTATTCAAAGTCTTATGGTAGCCTGGGTGACCCAAATATGGTTTCACGTGAAACCCCATCAATATCACCTTCTTAAGATAATTGTTGTCCTGTACATATATCTTATCTTTGAATCTACCCAATCCATATGTTATTAGATGATATTCCAAATCCTATGCACTTGACCTATACTGATACCTGTACCTGTACCACTACATGTACCTGTACGTACACCTATACTATAAGATGTACCTATACTGCCACATGTACCTGTACCTATACTATACCGCAGCCTATGCACAATCTCCATATACTCGTCATCCAGCTAACCTACCTGCAAGATCCTATCATGTAAGTCTATCCCATAGGAGCTCATAACTGCTATGTGATTTACCTCTACCCGCCTGCTAAGAGCCTCTATGAACCTGGTTTCCTTTCCTTTGATGTACATGATCTTGAAATAAAAATCATTGATCATTTCCAACCACTTAGCCTGCATAACGTTTAGATTATGTTGGTCAAAAAAGTACCTCGACCCAATGTGATCAATCATCGGTACAAACCTCCTTATAGGAAGATAGTGACTCCACATCTTCAGTGCATGAATGATCATGACTAGCACAAGGTCACGTGTAGGTTATTTCTACTCATGATCATTCAATTTTCGTGACTCATAGCACATCACCTTTACATCCTGTATAAGGACTCCACCAAGCCCTCTCTTCCAAGCATATGTACACACTACAAAATCCTTGGCCAATTACTTGGGTAGATGTGGGAAGAGGGTGTTACAAAGTGGTATCAAAACATGGTTCAACCCTTGGACTGGATGGGCAGTGTGTTTTTCATGCTTTTGTTGATTTCTTATGTGTCTCCCATACCATGGTGTATGTATTTGTACATCCGTGTTGTGCTAGCCATGGGGGTGGTGGTGTCGCCATGGGAGGGATGATGGTGTTGTTGTTAACATGTGTTCATGTGTGTATAACTGATTATGTGTTGTACATGTTTGTGTATTGTGCATGCACATTAGCTTACATATTGTTACATGTTGTATATGCATTTCTTGTGTAGGCTAGGTCACATATTTTCAATGCTTGTGTAGTGTCCTTGTATGCTTGCTTGTGTGATGTTATATACTGAACATGCATTGGTCATTCACACTTGGCTAGAGGTCGCTTATGTCTGTGTATGGTCTGTGCTTGTGACTGTATGTGGTTAAGTTGAATTGGTATGGTTGTGCATTAGGTCATGCTGTGTATTTTGCATGATTATGCATTAATGATTGGGATCCAATTAGAATGATGTTTATGCACTAATATATCATGTGTTATGAGTTTATATGATGATTATGGTTATGTATATATATGTATTTCACTGATTGGTTGATCTTCTAGGATTTATCCTCCCCAAATTACACTAAAGTATGTTGGTTTATTTATGAATTGGTTTAGCTAACATATATCACCTTACGGGAAGAAATCAAATATGATTAGAGGAATGGTAGACTACATATATTCTCCCTATGGTTCATATTAGTGGAATTGTGTTTGAAATTAATATGATTTCGCAGATTCACTAAGAACCCTAAACGAATAAATAAGGAGTTGTAAGGTAGAAAATGATACACTTATTTAGGAACATGAAAATAAAGGAGAGGTTAATGCAACAATGCTTCAAATTTGTCAAATTTGCAGAAATAGGGGCCCTTTAGGATCAGTTATGGGCAGGAGGATGCGACCAATGGAGCATATGGAAGTAGGTCTCTCAGTGGTTACAGGTTAGATAGGGATCACACGGTTAAAGATAGAAGATTGTTGGACGCTCTAGATAGGAGACTTGACACACACACGTATCATTCTAGTTTCGGTTCTAGCAGGCATCATCATTATCATCATTATCATACTTACAACAGGAGTGAGAGGGGTTGTTTTCCGGATGAGTTTAAAAAGGAAAAACCACCTACATTTTATGGAGAGATGAAGAAACCACAAGATGCAGAGGCATGGTTAGTTGACTTAAAGAATCTTTAAAGATTGCATGATTACTCGGAAAATATGAAAGCTGGGATAACTACATTCAATATTAGAGAAAGAGCAGACATTTGGTGGGAAGATATGAAAAACGTAAGAGATATTTTGAGGAGGATTTGACTTGTAGTGAGTTTGAAAGGCTATTATGGAAGAAGTATCTATTAGAGAGATGCTACGATGACATGGAAAAGGAATTTTATGAGTTGAAGGTGGGTTCCACAACATATGAGGAGTGTACTAGCAAGTTCTTGGAGTTACCGAGATGCGTGTCTTACCTTAAGGAGGAGAAGGCCAAGATTAAAATATTTATTAGTGGGCTACCGATTACATTCAAAGATAGGATTGAGTTCAATGAGCCTAGATCATTGGAGGAAACTATTCAGAAACTCAAGTATTTGTATGAGGAATCGAAGCATAGATCAAAGGAAAAGCCAGATTGGAAAGGTAATGACAAGAAAAAAGGAAAATGGGCCAAGAAGAAAGCAAGGCCTCAAGATACATGTAACAAGGATATTTTTTCCCCACCTAAGAAGTTCAATACATCTAGAAAAGGACAATGATTACGGTCAGAGGAACATAATAAGAATGAGAATATGGAGCTAGTGAGGTGTTGGACATGTGGAGAAGATCATCATAGGAGGGATTGTTCACAATATCAGGGTAATAGTCCACAGGTGTACAATGCACATGAGGCACAGATAGTGGGAGATGTTGGGCATAGCATTCCTCATATTTACGTAGCTATGGAAAACATGCACGCAGATCATGGGGATTTTATCATTCAGATGGAAGATAAGCTTTGTGATCAAGTTGTTTCTATTTTAATTGACCCTCGATCTAACTATAGTTATATTAATACTGACCTGGTGGACAAGTGCGGTTCTAGTGAGGAAATGCATTGGTTAGTGCAACTAGCCACAAGTATTAAGAAAAGATTTCACCATTGGGTGAGTCATTGTGCATTTGAGTTAAATGGCATGCCTACAACAACACACTTGAACATATTTCCTTTGGGATCATATAATATACTATTTGGTATGGACTAGCTATATCTTCACAAGACCAAGGTAGACTATTATGACAAAGCTATCGATTCCTTGGACGACAATGGGGAACCAAGAGTTTTACAAGGAAAGGAGAAAGCTACATCAGTTAGGATGGTGACATCCACGCAAGCCAAGTGGAGTCATAGGAAAGCGTCCCAAAAGGGTGTGTACTATTTGCAGTTCATATCACCAGGGACAAAGGTAGTAAAGCTAAGGATGTAGATGTTTTGAATAGGTATCTAGTTTTGTAGCAGTTTCAGGATGTGTTTCCATCATATATTTTAGAGTTTCCACCACACAGGGAAGTACAGTTTTCTAATTAGTTGATGTCCATGGCAGCTCCAACATTAATGACACCTTACAGGATGAGCACAGTTGAGTTGGTAGAATTAAAGTTTAAAGTGAAGGAGATGCTTGACAAAGGGTACATCGGGCCAAGTGTATCACCATGGGGTGCACCGGTGTTGTTCGTGAAGAAGAAAGATGGTACTCTCATATTTCGCAATGACTACAGAAAATTGAACAAAGTGACCATCAAGAACAAGTACCCATTACCAAGGATTGATGAGTTTTTCGATCACCTAAAGGGAGTAACAATGTTCTCTAAGATCAACTTGATATTGGGATATCATCAGGTACTCATCAAAGAGAAAGACATATACAAGACCGCTTTCAGGACCAAGTACAAGAATTATGATTTTTTTGTAGTTCCTTTTGGATTGAATAATGTCGCAGCTACATTTATGTGTTTGATGAACAATGTTCCACGTCCTTATTCGGACAATATTTTAATTATGTTTATTGATGACATATTGGTGTATTCTAAAAATGAAGAAGAGCATGTTGAGCATTTGGTAGTAGTGTTGAGGTTATTGATATAGCATCAATTGTATGCTAAGCTCAGTGAATGCAACTTCTTCCATATTGAGGTACAATACTTGGGACATGCTGTCTGCAAGGAGGGGATTGCAGTAGATCTAAAAAATATAAGGGCAATCATGGAGTGGGTAGCTCCTAAGAGTCTAGATGAGGTGAGATCATTCATGGGATTAGAAATTTATTTTAAGAGGTTCATCATGACCTTCTTACATATTTCTTATCCCATTAGAACATTATAGAGGAAGAATAAGAATTTTGATTGGATAGGTGAATGTGAGGCTAGTTTTGAGAAGCTTCAGTAGTTGTTGACACATGCTGCAGTTTTAAAGATTTCAGATCTGGACAAGGATTTTTTAGTGTCTATAGATGTTTGCAACAGAGGACTTGGTGGAGCAGTTATGAAGGATGGATAGGTGGTTTGCTATTAGTCGAGAAAACTGAATGAGCATGAGAAGAACTACCTGACACATTATATTGAGCTATTCATGATCATTCATGCACTGAAGATGTGGAGGCACTATCTTTTTGGAAGGAGGTTTATATTAATGAGTGATCAAATTGGGTTTAGGTACTTTTTTGACCAGTTGAATCTGAGCGCTAGGCATGCTAGGTAGTTATCAACGATGACTGAGTTTGACTTTGATATCAGGTACATCAAGGAAAAGGAAAACAACATCACAAATGCTCGTAAAATGAAAATAGAGGTAAATCTCATCGCAGCTATAAGCTCCTATGGGACAGACTTACATGATAGGATATTGTGGGTAGGTTAGATGAATCATAGGTATATGGAGATTGTGTGCAGGTTAAAACAAATTACAGGTACAAGTACAGGAATAGGTACATGTAGTGGTATAGGTACAAGTACCGGTACAGGTGTCGTGTACAATACTTGGACTATCGTCTCACAATAGATGGATTTTTTAGATATAGAGATAAGATATACGTACCAGATATCTGTGAGCTCAAGAAGGTTATCTTGAGGGACTTTCACGTGAAACCATATTTGGGTCACTGGGGCTCCCAGAAGACTTTGACTGCAATGAAGAGATTATAATATTGGCTGAATCTAAAGAGGGATGTGGCAAATTTTTCTACTAGATGTTTGGATTTTCATATGGTTAAGGCTAAGTGTAAGCATCCAAGTGGACTGCTACAATCGATTTCGATTCTAGAATGGAAATGGGTTGTCATTTCTATGTATTCCATCATAGGGTTTCCGAGGATAGTTATACAACATGATTCCATCATGGTTGTTGTGGAAAAGTTGGAAAAGGTTTCACATTTCATTCCAGTGATGTC
Organism: Pinus albicaulis; assembly: GCA_034641835.2. Classification (NCBI taxonomy): domain Eukaryota; kingdom Viridiplantae; phylum Streptophyta; class Pinopsida; order Pinales; family Pinaceae; genus Pinus; species Pinus albicaulis. The sequence continues at coordinate 965,366,819 of CM076575.1, forward strand.
TACATACATATCTAGTGATGCAGCACAGGTATCTATGAGATACATAGTCATTTTGCATGGTGTTCTAAACAAGATTGTGTTTGACAGGGAAGCAAATTTCACTTCCATTTTTTGGAAGGAGTTGTTTGCAAGTCTGGGCACCGAGTTTTCCTTTTCACAACATTTCATCCATAGACAGATGGAACTACTAAGAGGGTTAACATGATATTTGACGATATGTTAAGGATATATGTGATGCATCAACAACGCAAGTGGGAAGGGTATCTTCCACCGGTAGAGTTTTCCTACAACAATGGGTATCAAGATTCATTGAGGATGAGTCCATTTGAAGCTTTGTATGGGAAGAGTTACAACACTCCTATCAGTTGGAGTGATCTAGTTGTCTTTAATAGGAATTTTTGAAAACTTTTCCGGTGGATTTTTCCTTTCTAATTTGTCTAAAATTAGGTAGGAATTCATTGAAATCACAAGCTTGATGGGTAAAATATGGACAATAAAAGTTCCCTAGGGGTTTTTTAGGGTGTTGAATCTCTACATGCAATCGAGATCCCAGTTTAAATAACACAAATCAAGATTTCACCTCAAATAATTTTGTCAGATCTCCAAAAAGTCACATTAAATAGAAATCTCACTTTCAATTCCACAACATAAATAATGGTGGGAAATAACTCTTGTAAGTATATTTTATTACAGCTTATTCCTATCCATTTTTATGAAAATACTTGCATAAATTATGGTGGGAAGTAGCTGATGGTAGATATGTTATTTACTTTAGTATAAGTTATTTTCAAGAATTTTAATTTTGGATGGTTTTCATACAAAATAAAAAATCACTACACAAATATTTAAAAATTATGCATGAGTATTGAAACCATATCCATAAACTATGACATTAAATATGTAACACAATTATCCACATGGAATTATATTATGAAAGGGATGTTAATAAGACCTTCAAGTTAAGGTAAAATCAAATGTTTAAAAATTACAATCTTTAATAATATTGAAAAATAAATATTTATTTTAAAAAGGTAAACATTATAATTTGCATTGGGCAATGCTAAAATAATAACCATATTTATATTTTCTTAATAAGCACATAAAAAAACAATGTTTACAATAAAATTAAAATAAAACATGTTTCTTAACCATGGATATTCACCCCCACTTTATCATGGTATAATACCATGACATATCAATACCATATGCCAAAAAACCATAACTCATTTAATAAAAATAAATAAAATGTAAAATATTTCAGAAATTACATATAACATTGATTACTTGAGTGAAAGTTCTCCATCATATGCATTGAAAGAGATGGGGTGGGGAAGAGGAGAGAGGGAGGGATATAGTGATAGATTTGAAGAGCAAAGAGAGAGAGAGGAAATTGTAAGAGAGAGGGAGAGAGAGGAATGAAGAGAGAGAGTAAGGGAGGGAGAGCAGAGAGGGTGAGAGAGGAATGAAGAGAGATAGTAAAGGAGGGAGAGCAGAGGGGAAGAGAGAAAAAGACAGAATTGGAGGGGGAGAGAGAGGGAGGGAAGAACAAAGATAGAAAGTGATAGAGGAAGAGCAAGAGGGAGTGAGAATGGAGAGATGGAAAAAGGAGAGGAGGGAAGACAAACAAAAGGAGAGGAGAGAGAGTGGGAGAGAGAGGGAAGAGAGAGAGAGAGAGACGTGGAGATGGAGGAGGGGGGCAAGGGGAGAGAGAGAAGGAGAGAGGGAGGGAAATAGTAACAAATTTGAAGGGGAGAGAGAGAGAGAGAGAGGTGGGGGGAGATATAGAGGAAGGTGGGAGATAAAGGTTGGGAGAGGAAGGAAGAAAAAGAGGACATGACAGAGAGAAGGAGAGAGGGATCGATAGATTACAGTAGGAGGGAGGGGAGAGAGAGAAAGAGAGAGAGGTGAAAGAGAGAGGGAGACATGGATTAAGCCTAAATATGGTATGTGTTATGAAACCAACTAAAAAAATAGAAGAAAGGAGAGATCAATGCCTTATAAATAAGCCACTTCGAGGGGGAAACCTCCTTTACATTACATAGATGAACAATTCTTGGATGATACATATGAAAAAACCTCCTTTCAATATATAGGAGTCCATGGGGTCACAATATAATCCTAGCCGACCTAACAATAATAATATAAGGGCACAATAATAACAATATGGGGGTTACAAGGGTACGAGAATAACAATAAGGGGGCTACACTAATAACAATAAGGGACTACATTAGTAATATAGGGACCTAACATGCCCCTCCCCTTCAAAAAATCATTGTCCTCAACGCTTGAGTAGCGGTGGATGTTTATGTATAAAATTCTCATCCTCCCATTTTGAATCCTCAATGGGTAAGTTCTTCCACTTGATGAGATACTCTGAAATTGATCGATTTCATAGCTATTGAATTTTTGTTTCCGTGACCGCTTTAGGTTCCAATATGATTTTTACTTCCTTGTCAAGTTTTGGCAATATTGTTTGAACTGGAAGTTTGTGACCTATAACCTTCTTTAAGCATGAAACATGGAAAATTGGATGCACTTGAGAAGAAGTAGGAAGCTCCAATTTGCATGCCATAGTACCAATATTTTGCAACACCTTGTAAGGACCATAGTAATTTGGAGATAATTTACTATCCTTATTAGCTTGCTTGAGGGACTTTTTTTTTGTATGGTTCTAGCTGTAAAAATACCTAGTCTCCTACATCAAAACTTCTCTCACTGCGATGTTGATCAGCCCGTTGTTTCATTTGATTTTTTTCCAAATTTAGGTTATCCTTTAAGAGTTGGAGAACTTGTTGTTGATGCTCGATGTGATCTTCCACTACTTCAACCTTAGAATTTTCTCTTAAAGATGATATGATGGACAGTGGATGATATCCATAAAGTGCCATAAATGGGTCATTTATGCTGCAGTATGGAAGGAAGTGTTATACCACGATTCAGCCAGAGGTAACCACTTGACCCATTGTGTATGTTTATCAGATACAAAACAACGAAGATATCCTTCCAAACATTTGTTCACTATCTCAGTTTTCCCATCGGATTGAGGATGATAAGATGAGCTATGAGCTAGTTGAGTACCCAAACAAGAAAATAATTTCTTCCAAAAATTTGTAGTAAAAATGGGATCTGTGTCACTTACAATAATATTTGGGTTTCCATATATATTTTTAATTGTTTCCGTAAATGTACTAGCAACTTTACTTGCTTTAAATGTATGACATAATGCACAAAAGTGTGCATACTTGGTAATTATATCAACTACCACCATGATGACACTCTTTCCTTCAGAATTAGGTAAACCTCTAATAAAATCCATTGAAATATCTTCCCAACGTTGACTTGGAATTTGTAAAGGTTGTAGAAGACCCAGGTCTTAATTGTGTAAACTTTATTTTGCTGGAAAACCAAACATTCCGAAACAAAATTTTGAATATCAGGTTTAAGGCCATCCAAAACAAATATTTCTTCACCTTGTGGTAAGTTTTTAAAAATCTCAAGTGTCCTCCTAAGGGAGATGTGTGCATTTCCAAGAGAATATTTTGTTTTAGTTGGGAATTCTTACAAAGATACAAGGGATCTTTGTACCATAAGGAATCATTTTTCCAACTAAATGTATCAGATGCACTAGGATGTTGCTGCAACTTTTGAATGAGTGTCCACACTTCTTCATCCTTCTTGCATGCATCCCTTGCTTTAGTTATCCAATTTGGTTGGATAATTGAAATGACACATAGAAATGCTTCCACCCCTTCATCCTTTCTTGAGAGTGCATCTGAAACAACATTTAGCTTCTCTTTTTTGTAGATGATTTCAAAGTCATAACCCAACATCTTTGCGACCCATTTTTTCTACTCTTCTGAAGATATTCTTTGTTCCAAAAAGTATTTAAGACTATCATGATCATTTTTTACCTTGAAGTGTTTTCCCATTAGGTAAGGTCACAATTTATTTAATGCATGTAGTATTGCCAACATTTCATTCTCATAAATATATATTTTTTAAATACTTTCCTTTGATTGGACGACTTTCAAAGTCAATGGGTCTTCTTTCTTGCATTAAAACCACACCAATTCCATTTCCTAAGTCATCACATTCCACAATCAAGGTTTTTGTGAAGTCTGGTGTAGCTAAGACCAGTGCTAGGAACATTTCCTCTTTAAGATGCTCAAAGGACTTATTTGCTTCACGATTCCATGAAAATGTATCTTTCTTCAATAACGTTGTTAGAGGTGGTGCTATTCTCCCATAATTCTTAACAAACTTGTGATTATACCCTGTTAACCGAAGAAATCCTCGCAAATTATTTATGGTTGTGGGGACTTTCTATGTTGAGATTCAACAAGATGATGAGCTTAGTGAAAATCAGTCACCTTCACTAAGTGGGACCGCAGGCTATTTTTAGGTGTAATTTTATATTTAGACTATGTCTATTTTTAGACATGGTGATCATATTTTAGAAGTTGCAGGATGCTGTTTGTGGATGGTTGGTCAAGTTGGAAAAATAGATGAAATTATATTTTTAGAATATTGGGTGAAGTCTATTTATAGATCGTCTATATAAAAATAGAAGTGTCGATTATATTTAGCTCTTAATAATAATTCGACAATAAACATCAACTTATTCTCTTGGAGCACTTAATTTCAGTGTACAGATTTGTCGAATCAGTGGGATGAAGGAATTACACAATTCCTAGGGTTTACTGGTGGTTCATGCATGGAGGACTCAGTTAGAATTGAAGTGGCAAAGTTATGACAAAGTTGGAAGAGTAGTTCATGGAGTTGCTATTCAGTTTAACTCAGTTAATGGAATTAAACTCAGTTGAGCTAGTTGTATCTAGTCTAACTGAATGATACATTAGTGAGAGTGGATTGAATTAATAAATTAATTAATTAAAAAATAATAAATCATTAATCAATTCAAAAAATACAACAGTTAAATACAGTGCATGTCAGTTCCAGTGGAGACCCAGTGGAGAGATAGAAGAAAGGGCAAGATGGACTATCCGTTGTGACTATAGTGATGCATTGGTTGCACCACACAAACGTTGGAGTTTCCAATGAGGATTTCGCAGTCCAAGCAAGGTAGATTTGAATTCATTCAGGGGTATTCTTTAACAGGGATTTCATAGTGGAGGCAGGCTATTAGGTTGCAAGAAATCAATGCATGGATTTGTAGATTTCTTCTAATTAGTGTGTGAAGATTGATTGTACTGAGAGCTTGATGAACTAAGCTTTGTATGAGATTGTTACATTATCTCCATGATACATAATATATTATAGTTGGGGTTTTCAGCTTCAGGCTTTCCCATTAAACAACTGTGTTATGTGCGATTGTTTTTATTGCTTCAAGTGTTTGCAATTAAGTTTTTAAATTTCTGCAAAAGATTAATAGTGCAAGGATTCTGTATTTAGCAAGAAGATAAATATTGTTAGATTAGTAGAATATGGATATATACATGCATCTTGTATATAATTTATACATGATATCAGAGCAGTGTTAATTCTTGAAGATTGCAATTGTGAAGAATTACCAAGTTTGTGTTGGTGGACAATTCGAATTGGCTGTAGAAAATTCTTGGTGCGAAAATTGAGTATACATTGAAATGTCTTTCAATGGGTTGTGATTGGATTATGCCCTTGATGGCAGCTCAAATTACATAGCCTGGAAGGATAGGATGGAGGCAGTGCTGGAAGATAATGGACTGAAGGAGTTCATCGATAATGATGCTCCTAAGCCAGGATCTAGCGATGATGCATTACTTGACACATGGCAAAAGAAGGTAGCAAAGAGAAGAATAATTATGTTGGAAGGTGTGAAGGACCATATTGTGTCCAGTATTCATGGGAAAGCCACTCCATTTGCAATTTGGAAGGCTTTCAAAAATTTGTTCCAAAGCAACAGTGACCAAAGGAAGTTGGCACTGAAAGATAAGCTCGGAAAAATAAAAATGGAGAAGGGCAACAATATTCGAAAATATCTCATGAAGTTTGTCCACTGTAGGGATGAAATGGGAAGTGTGGGGATTACTGTTGATGATGAATACTTTGTGAGATTGGCTCCCCTTGGGCTTCCGAAGAGTTGGCATAGCTACGAAGACTCTGTCAATGGATGGGAGAAACTGTCGGGATGGGAGTGACTTTGGCCAGATCTTGTGCAAGAGGAGATAAGGCGAAGTAACGGGGATGGATCTTCATCGAATGATGAGGATGAAGAGAATTTCACTTTGGCTGCCAAATAAAGGAAAGGGAAGGAGAAGAAATCCCATCCAAAATCCGAAGCTAAAGGCAAGAAGAAGGATTTTTCAAAGGTGAAGTGTTTTCATTGTCACGAACATGGGCATTTCGCCACTAACTGCCCACAGAAAAAGAAGAACAAGAAGCGGTTGGAGCTGCAGTGGGTGAGGCCTTAGCCTTGAAATTTGAACTTGATTTCTCTTTGATCGCATGCTTCGTTTCAAGCTCAATGGGATCGGTGTGGTATCTTGATAGTGGTGCATCTTTCCATATGACGGGAGACAAGGAGTTGTTTAGTGACTTGGAGGAGAAGGATCTTTAAATGCATATAGAGATGGGCGAGGATGGTCGATACAGTGTGACCGGAATTGGGACCATTACCTTTGAGAGGGAGTCAGGTAATCCATTTCTATTGAAATATGTTATGCATGTTCCAAGTCTGAAGAAGAACTTGGTCTCGGTCGCAATGTTGGAAGACAAAGGTTGTGACATTGTTTTTAGCGATGGAAAATATTTCTTGCGACATAAAACAACGGGTAAAACCAAGAGGATAGGGATTCAAGTGAAGAATTTGTACAAGTTGGAGGTAGATGGCTGCACTGCAATGATGGGCAAAGTAGAAGAAGTGGTGAGCTGAGATGAGGGCGAATTATGGCACAGTAGATTGGGCCATCTTCACCATGGTGCTTTGAATATTTTGCAACAGATTTCTACTGGACTTCCCAAGGGTACTCTTGCGTAGTCAGATTAGTGCAAGGGATGTACTATGGGTAAGTTTGTGAAGACCACCTTTCATGAGAAGGAGAACCGTGCTTCAGTGATCCTGGAGAGAATTCACACAGACATGTGTGGAGCTTTCTCGGTTGATTCAACAGAAAAATAGAGGTATTATGTTATATTTGTTTATGACTATTCTAGTAGATGTTGGATCTTCTTCATGTAGAAGAAGAGTGAAACATTCTCAAATTTCTGTGAGTTTAAAGAATTGGTGGAGAAGGAGTCGAGGAAGCAAGTGAAAGCTGTACGGAGCGATAATGGTGGTGAATACATCTCGGGCGAATTCAAAGACTTCTATAGCAAAGAAGGAATTCGAAGAGAACTCATAACACCTCATAACCCACAACAGAATGGGGTGGCAAAGAGGAAGAACAGAACAATCGTGGGTGCTATACGAGCTATGTTGCATAACCAGGGCTTACCAATGCACTTATGGGCGGAAGCATGCAACACTGCGGTTTATGTGCAAAACCGTTGTTCTCATAGAGTACTTGACGTGAGTACATCTAAAGAAGATTTTACTGGTAAGAAGCCTGATATTTCTCATTTGAATATTTTTGGCTCATCTCTTTACATTCATGTGACAAAGGACGCCAGGAAGAAGCTGGAGCCGACTGCAGAAGTTGGGATATTTTTGGGGTACACAGAAACACCCCATAATTATCGTGTGTATTTTCCAGATAGTCAGATAACTGTGGTGCGACGGGATATAAAATTCAATGAGGTGAAAGCCATCAATTTGTCGCTTGAGAGGGAGCTACACTTGCATGCATAGGAGGAACTTATTTTTACAAAATATGAGCCTTTAGATGTGGATCAGCCACAAGAAGAGATTCATGGAGTAGAGGAGTCCACTCATGCAAAACCAAACAATAGAAAAGGCAGCAAGTGTACCACGGAAGCTGAGAGACTGAAGCTTGATGCGGCACAGAATGTAGGAGCCCCTACATCACAACGCAAACAGAGACAATCACCTGACTATTTTACTGGATACATGGCTCTTATGAGCAATTGTATCGTGAAAACACCATCTTCTTTTGAAGAAGAAGTGCAGGAGCCCACATGGGTAGATGCCATGGTGGAGGAGTATGACTCCATTTTCAGAAACAATGTTTGTGAGATTGTTTAAAGGCCACTGGGAAATTTAGTTGTAGGATCAAGATGGATCTACATGGTAAAGAAAGTTGTTGATGGGAGCATCGAGAAGTATAAGGCAATATTTGTTGCCCAGGGCTTCTCATAGATCGAGGGGATTGATTACGAAGAAACCTTTGCACCTATCGCACGGTATTCTTCCATAAGGACAATCCTTTCTCTCTCAGCGTAGATGGGTTGGCACATTTATCAGATGGATGTGAAGACTGTGTTCCTTAATGGGATCATTGAGGAAGAGGTGTACATTGAGCAGCCTGAAGGATTTGAGATCTTCAGCAGGGAGTCGTAAGTGTGTAGGCTCGAAAGAGCATTATATGGCCTGAAATAAGCACCTCGTGCTTGGTACACACGGATCCACAACTATTTCACTAGACTTGGCTTCACCAAGACAGAGGCGGATGAAAACCTGTACCAAATTGTGGTGGAGGGTAAGCTTTTAATCAGTGCTATTTATGTTGATCATTTAATACTAACAAGTGATGAGTAGTTGATACACTCATGTAAGGAAGATCTTGCAAAGGAGTTTGAGATGAAGGATTTGGGCCTCCTTCATTATTTCCTTGGATTGGAAATATGGCAACGGGAAGTGAAATGTTTGTGTCTAAAGGCAAGTATGCTCGAGAGATACTTGAGAAGTTTCACATGCAAGGCTATAAGCCTATCGACACTCCTCTTCAAGGAAATTGGAGGAAAGAGGATGCTACATCGACAGAGGTAGTGGATGCCACTGTTTATTGATAGTTGGTGGGTTTGATAATGTATTTAGTTAATACAAGACTGGACATATGCTATGTGGTGAACTAGCTTTCACAAGCGATGGTTAAGCCTACCAAGATCTTTTGGAAGGCAGGCAAGCATGTCCTGATATATGTCAGGGGCACATCTGAGTATGGATTATGGTACAGACAGATGGATGAAGTGAAGTTGCATGGCTTCATGGATGCAGATTGAGCAGGCAACCCAACGGACAGGAAGAGCACATCAGGAGAGATTTTCAGTATTGTATCTACAGCAGTTTCTTAGTACAATAGGAAACAAAGATCTGTGGCACTTAGTTCAGTGAAAGAAGAATACATGGCAGCAATTCAAGCTGCATGTGAGGCTATCTGGATGAGGAAGATCCTGGTTGGTTTGTTCGATTCACATTTAGATCCTACGGTGATACATTGTGATAGTCAGAGTTGCATTAAAATCTCGATTAATCCTTTGTTTCATGATATATCTAAACTTATTGATATCCGGTATCATCATATCAGAGATTGTGTTCAACGGAAGATCACGTTGCTTCAGTACATTCCTACGGAGAATAAGGATGCAGATATTCTGACGAAGGTGCTCACTAGGAGAAAATTCGAGTACCGTAGAGGTAGGATCAGGGTGAGGGATAATCCCTATCTTGTTGAGAGGGAGTGTTGAGATTCAACAAGATGATGAGCTTAGTGAAAATCAGTCACCTTCACTAAGTGGGCCCGCAGGCTATTTTTACGTGTAAGTCTATTTTTAGACTATGTCTATTTCTAAACATGGTGATCATATTTCAGAAGTTGTAGGATGCTATTTGTGGGTGGTTGGTCAAGTTGGAAAAATAGATGAAATTCTATTTTTATAATATTGGGCGAAGTCTATTTATAGATTGTCGATTTAAAAATAGAAGTGTTGATTATTATTAGCTCTTAATAATAATCCGACAATAAACATCAAATTATTCTCTTGGAGCGCTTAATTTCAGTGTACATATTTGTCAAATCAGTGGGCTGAAGGAATTACACAATTCCTAGGGTTTACTGGTGGTTCATGCATGGAGGACTCAGTTAGAATTGAAGTGGAAAGTTATGACAGAGTTGGAAGAGTAGTTCATGGAGTTGTTATTCAGTTTAACTTAGTTAATGGAGTTAAACTTAGTTGAGCTAGTTTTATCTAGTCTAACTGAATGATACACTAGTGAGAGTGGAATAAATTAATTCATAAATAATAAATCATTAGTCAACTCAACAAATACAACAGTTAACTACAGTGCATGTCAGTTCCAATGGAGACCCAATGGAGAGATAGGAGAAAGGGCAAGATTGACTATCTGTTGTGACTATAGTGATGCATTTATTGCACCACACACACATTGGAGTTTCCAATGAGGATTGTGCAGTGCAAGCAAGGTAGATTCAAATTCATTTAGGGGTCTTCTTCAACAAATATTGCGCAGTGGAGGTAGGCTATCAGGTGGCAAAAATTCAATGCATGGATTTGCAAATTTCTTCTGATTAGTGTGTGACGATTAATTGTACTGAGAGCTTGATGTACTAAGATTTGTATGAGATTGTTACATGATCTCCATGATAAATAATATATGATAGTTAAACAACTGTGTTATGTGTGATTGTTTTTATTATTTCATGTGTTTTCAATTAAGTTTTTAAATTTCCGCAAAATATTAATAGTGGAAGGATTTTGTATTTAGCAAGAAGATAAATATTGTTATATCAGAAGAATCTGGATATATACATGCATCTTGTATATAATTTCTACATTCTATTCCTTAATCTCTTTAATTTTTTTGGGGTCTACCTTAACACCCTCGTCAGATACAACATGACCCAGATATTCCACCTCTTCTACTCCAAAGAAACATTTGGAGATTTTTGCATAAAAATTTTCTCTTCCAATAGTTCGAGAATCCTGTCAACATGTTGAACATGATCATTCCAAGATGCGCTGTAAATTAGTATATCATCAAAAAATACTAACTCAAATTTTCTAAGGAAGGGTTTGAAAATGAAATTCATCAACCATTGAAATGTAGAAGGTGCATTGGTAAGGCCAAAAGGCATGACCAAAAATTCATAGTGATCCTCATGAGTTCGAAATTTTGTTTTCAGAATATCTTCAATATTCATTCTAATTTGATGATATCCTGGAACGAAGATCCAACTTGGTAAAATAAACTGCTCCATGTAATTCATCCAATAATTCATCAATCACATGAATGAGAAATTTATCTTTAATAGTGAGCTTATTGAGCTCCCTATAATTTGGACACATGCACCATGATCCATCCTTCTTGTGCACCAATACTATTGGAGCAAAGAAATAACTTTGACTAGGTTTAATTATAGCAGACTCTAACATTTCTGCAATCATACGTTCAATTTTTCTCTTTCGGACAGAAGGATATCTGTAAGGCCTGATGTTTGGAGGAAAACTTCCTAGAATAAAATGAATAGCATGACCGTGATCATGAATAGGTGGGAGTCCTTTGGGAGTTTCAAACAGCTTGGAATGATTTTCCAAGACTTTTTGGAGATCTGGAGAAATAGATGATTTTGATGTTGGAACTTCTAGTGAGCATAATTGTGAAATTATGCCTCGTTTCTCTTTCTTCAGAAGTGTTGTCATGAAATTAGAGCTTATTATCTTTCCCAGCTTCCCTGTGATACCCTGTAATTAAAATTCCTTTCCTTCTAAAAAATATTTCAAGAAAATTTCTTGAAAATTAAAAGCTACCGACGCCAAAGATTGTAATCATTGTACTCCTAGTACAACATCAACTCCTCCCATTGGAATGGAAATAATTGGACTATTCAATACATATTCCCCCATGGTTAGCCAAATATTATGGCATTTTCCGGAGTAATTTATAGTTCCTCCATTTGCAACCATCACTTGAACTTACAATGAATAATATTATGGGTACTACCCGAATCAATAAACATTGTTCCCTTTCTATTCTTGATATGTCCTTCTATCTTGAGATTTTGAGGAGTGGTAATTCCTACCATTGCATTACATGATATGTTCGGACTCATTTCTTCTTTCTATAGGGTTGGTTCTTGGTGTATATCCTCTTCTTTTGAAGTTTCTTGTTCATTTTCTTCCTCCTCTTCACAATCTATGTAAAATAATTTCTTCTGAAAACACTTATGACCTTTAGTTTATTTGTTATCACAACTGTAGAAAATCCCTTTTGCTCCTTTTTCTTCCAATTTTTGTGCTATCAACCTTACACATTGTGGAAGTCTATGAGTAGCAACACTTCCATCTTTATGGATGTGAGTGGTAGGATTCCTTGTCGCCATAATTTTACATTCAAATTTTCTTGCCAACCTAAATGCCTTCTCCAATGAATCAAGTTCCCAAACACGAACCTCATGTTGGATGTTATCCTTTAAAGTCCCTATGAAAGCATAAATTTGGCATTCCTTCGGAATATCATTTACCCTTATATTCAATTTTTGGAAGTCCTCAATGTGATCCACTACTGAACCCTTTTTTTTTTATATTTATCAATTGGCTAAAGAATGTGTTTCTCTTTGTATCCTCATAATGTACGATCATTTCCTCCATAAAAATTGACCAAGTGAAAAAATTTTTACGGGAGAAAAGACATTGATACCATACAAATGTATTTTGTTTTAAATATAAAGTTGGAATGCGTACCTTTTGTGTGTTTTGCACATTATTGATATAAAAATATTGCTTCATCTGTGCTATCCATGTTATGAGATCCTTGCCATCAAACTTCCTCATATCGACCTTTGGAATATGGTGGATCTTCAATGCAACATTAGAGTTTATGAAATCATTATTAACATTTATTTTGTTCTCATCATGAGTTTCCTCTACTATCTTTTCGACATTAGGAAAATTTTCTTGTACCAACTTTGTCAAATCTTCTTTATGTTTTTTTATATCATTCTTCATGTTTTCCATGTTGTCTTTCATTTTTTCTTCTATACCATCTATATTAGCTTCCATATCTTCCATGCCATTCTTCAAACCATCCATATTAGCTTCCACCCATTTCTTCAAACTATCCATATTAGATTCCATGCCCTTCTTCAAACCATCAATATCATCTTCCATGCCTCTCTTCAAAACTTCCATTTCATTTTTTGTTACTCTTTGCGAGAGAGAAATTTGGTGCACTTGCTCTTGTAATTTTGATATATCATGTTTCCCTTCTTCATCTTCATGATTCATAGTAGAGTATTCTGTGGGCTTAATGGGTGTTAAATTATTTTTAGGGGGAATTTTAGAACCCAATTCTAATATCTATGCTTCAATATGCCCTTGGAATCACTTCAAACTGATTTTCCAAAAATGACTTATGCAATTTGAAAAAAAATACACACCCTTTTCTTGATTTTTAGGAGCTCAATATTGAAACTGAATTATCAATGTGATTTCAGATCTTCAAAATCTGAAATTCGGTCTTGGAGTATCCCTTTAAATATTCTTTCGAATGCCACAGGTCTGACCCTATTTGGATGTTTCAAGGCAAAGTTATGCTCAATCTCCCACACTGACCTAATTATGAAGTGGTTCAGTAGAGAGAAATTATATGGCATGCCACATGTCAATGTTTCCTCCTTCGGCGATGAAATTGATACACCGGAAACTAAAGTCCATGCGCATTTTGCCACTTTTTACAAAATTGCAATCTGATGCTCAGAGAGAGAGTTATGACAATTTTCCCAAGGTAAACACATTTAGATGAAATTTGGGAGCCTGCAAAAACCCTAACTTACACAGATCATATATCCAAAAATATTGTGAACCAAGCTTTGAAATTTTTACATGACGTTCCTCACGATTTCAACTTGACGTGTTAAAAATTTAAGCTTTTGAACCTTCGTAAAATAAAATTTATAGCGAAAATTTAATGATGACCTATTTGAAGCAGCGAAATCCTAGAATCCAAAGCTCTGATACTAAATGTTATGAATCCAGCTCCAAAAATAGAAGAAAAGAGAGATCAACGCCTTATAAATAAGCCAATTTGAGGGGGAAACCTCCTCTAAATTACATAAATGAACAATTCTTGGATGATACAAATGAAAAAACCTCCTTTCAATATATAGGAGTCCATGGGGTCACAATATAATCCTAGCCGACTTAACAATAATAATGTAAGGGCACAATAATAACCATATGGGGGTTACAAGGTTACAACAATAATAATAAGGGGGCTACACTAAGAACAATAAGAGACTACATTAGTTATATAGGGACCTAACAATATTTGTATATAAAATCCAACCTATAGCCATATTAACCTCGGATCTATCAAGTGTGGAGAGGGATCAAATATATTTTCACTTTAAAAGAGGTTTGTATCTCAAAGAATTTGATCCCTCTGGGAACTTGATATATCTAGGGTTAAGATGGATCTAGGCTCAATTAATAATAAAAATTCAACATTTTTACTTGACTCTATATTACTTTTAATCTTTTACTATTTTTTTTAAGTAATGCAAATAATAAAATTCAATTTTTTGTATTGTAATTTTGTTTTGCAAGTCACCATAGCTCCTCCAACTCAAGTTAGAAATTATGTGAAGGGAAAAATGGCATAAATAATTATAATATTTGATAGAAAAAACATCCTATATTCTTTCTTAGGCAGTAGCTAAGGAATTGTGATGTGAAGTGGATAAGTAAATCACTTTCTCAAGCATAAGAACTTGCATAAATTTTGGTGGGTAGTAACCACTAGTAAGTCTACACATTTACAATTTTACTCCTATATAAGTGTTTAAGAACACACAAATAATGGTGGGAACTAACTCTTGTAAGTATATTTTTCACATTTTATTCCTATCCATTTCTTATACATTAAATTAGCGTGGGAAGTAATTTATGGTAGATAAGTTATTTACTTTAGTATAAGTTATTTTCAAGTATTTTATTTTTGGCTGGTTTTCTGCAAAGCTTAAGAATAAAAAATCACTACACAAATATCTAAAAATCATGCAGGAATATTGCAACGATATCCATAAATTGAGACATAAAATATGTAAAATACCTTCAAGTTATGGTCCAATCAATTGTTTGAAAAATCAATAGGATGGCTTATCAATACACATGCCGCAAAACCATAGCTCATTTCACAAAAAACAATTAAAGCAGGTTGATGAATGACTCCCTTTATATTTATACTAGCACAACCATGTACATTAAATGGTTGATAAACATAGATAACCATAATATTTTAGATATTATATGGAGAATTGATTACATAGAATGAAATTTCTCCATCATATGGATGGACAGAGAGAAGGGGAAGGGGGGAGATAATGACAGAGCTAGAGGGAGGAGAGAGGGATAGAGAGGACTTGAGAGAGATATGTAGAGAGGGAGGGAGAGAGTAGACTATATTCATCTTAGGCCCACATGAGAGTAGACTATATCCATTTTAAGCCCACATTTATCGAGAGATGAGAGGCATAAAATCTCTTTTAACTTTAAATGAGGTTTGTATCTCAAGATATTTGATCCATCTCAACGCTTGGCATGTTTGAGATTAAAATAAATCTTAGTTAACTTAACCATCCAAAATAGAAATTGTTTCAACATTCATGATATTATTACTTAATAAGTAACTTTATAAAGATTTTAGAATGACATTCTCAAACCATTAATTTGAAATATATTTAATCACATTAACTATTATTTATATATTTTATTTTAAAGTAATAATAAATTTAAAATTATAATTTTTTTTATTTAATTTTATTAATTTGTATTTTTATAATATTATTTTATATATTTTAATTATAATTAAAAATTAATATTTTTCTTATTATTTCAAGAAGATTTGAATTGACGATATATTATAAGAGTACATTAACATTAAACCTATTCATGATTAATATATAAATCTCAAGACATAATATTTTTCTTCTTATATTTTATATAATTTTTTTTAAAGACGTAGTCGACAAAATGACATTTTTCAGAACATTTGTTTGGTTAATTTTAATCAAAATAAATCCACGAGAGATTTTTAAAAACATGTGTTGAATCTCTTTAATCTACAGAAATAGATTTCCCAAATGGTTATTCAGGGTGTTGAATCTATTTATGCATTCAGAAATATATTTTAAATAAGAAAAAATTACAATCTTGCTTGAGATTCTATTGTCGGATTTTGATAAAAATGTCATTTCTCCTCTAAATTTGACTACACTATTCTTTAATAGTATACATTTAAATATATTTTTTATAAATATATTTAATTGTAGTAATTTAGTCAACAATCATTGTATTTCAAAATTTTATTTTTCCTTCGTTTTGAACCATTTTATTAGATAAAATTATTTTAATTATTTTAATCATTTTGAAATTTACATAAATTTAATTATATTTATCTTATTTTTGGATTAATTTTATATTGCTTCGGAAAATTAGAATATTAGTACATTTATTAGATATCCATCCTTGGACTATGTAAGTTATAAGTTATTTCAATCTACCACCTATAAACCTAGATATATTGATCACTTACAAGCAATAGAATTTAAGTGAAACATAACATCCTCTAGAAAAGAGAAATCATATTTACAACATATTTACTAAGAAATTTTTTACAAGAGTACAAAGGATAAAACATCATTCAGATGAATTCATAGGGGCAATATTTTAAAAACAGGAGCCTGACGGGTTGTGTATGTTTCTCCTCACAGTTGAGTTGGCTCTCCAAGTGAGCTATTGTGCCATCTAATCACTCCACAGAAAATAAACGATATTTTTGAACATGGTTGATATAACTTGTAGAATTTACGTATTGCTTTCATTGTCCCTTAGAATTGCCAAGGTTAGGATCCCATTGGGAAATCTCATAAATGATATCAGGATTTGTGACGGCTTGTCGATTAGCAATAGACAAAGATTCAATATGGTGAATTTCTAACCAAATTTCAAAGGGAGTAGAAAAATTGTAAATAGTCACGACCTCCTCTACCTAAACCTAGGTGTAAGATCTTTTTTGAGAGCCTCTACCACCCCCTCCTCGATAGCTACAAATGCATTGTTGAGGCATAATTTCCAAGAGATAATAGCAACATAAACTGGAGTTAAATTTTAGACATCAATTGTAATTGAGAGAAGCAAAATAAAACATTGGCAAACTAGACTAGAAGAAGAAGAGTTCCCTAACATACTCACCCAATAAAGCTCACCACAACTAAAGGACCGAAAGATAAGAGGAGGCCACTGATATAGACGGAAGAAAAAGTTCTAAATTTGTCTCCACATAATGAATTTCCAAATACCACTAAAGAAAACTAACCATAAGAATGAGCTGAAAACCACAAAATTAACACTAGAAAGGGTAGAAAGCAAATTAATATGCTCATATTTTACCACTAGGAATATAGTGCAAGTCGTCAGTCACCTGAGATGCATATGAAGAGCCAATGTAGCAATAGCCAGTCACACTATGAAGGCCAGGTGCAGAATGCATTGTTTATTTTCTTAAATTCCATTGTCAGCAAGGATTCCTCACCATGCCGAAAGGCTTTTGCAATCTTCCCTTGAGTTTCCTTATGTCTAGACACCATTCACTGGCACATCACCCACGATAGCCCAATATTCCTCAAGCTTATGATCGACGAAAGATAGACTACAAATCCTGAAAATCAACAGTAAAATGGCCAAGGAAATTGTATCATCTTCGTAAATCGTCCCCCCATGTAGCAAGGTCGAGAAAATTGTACCTGCAATAGGGGATTTATATAGCAATACTATATACCATAGAACAAAACCTCCCGTTGAGCACGAACAAAACCTAATTGCAAGTTCTCCAAATTAGTAACTTTTTTATTAGCTTCACACGCTTCTACATGTGAAAAGTTAGCCATAACACTCTCCTCTTAAATAATTTATGAAGTGCTGGGATGGTCAGCTCATCTATACCCCTCACTTGCATCATTTTCCATCCCACCAAAGATTAATTACAATAATCATTAATTATACTTTATATTTAAAAAAAAATATTTTCTCTTGAATAATATTTGAATTAGTAAGAGTTCATAAACATACACAATTATACTTGTATTCACTAGCAATTAAAAATTTCATAAACAATAACATTTATAATATTATTTTATATTTAAATTAAAAATTTGATAAACAATAACATTTATAATATTATTTTATATTTTAAATATATTTTTTAATATTATACTAACTCACATTTTGAAAACTCTTATTTTACAATCAATTCTTTAAATTATATTTAATAATAGTAATTTTTTCAATGTATTATCAATATATTTAATTTAAAATCTTTCATTTCTTGTGGAGTTTGAGCAACCCCAAACTTTTTAATAATATATATTTATTAGTATTAATATTTTTAAAATATTTATTAGAAATATGTTTAAGAAAATAAAATTTTGTTTAAATATTTTATTTTAATAATATTATTTTTTAAGCATGGTGTTTATAAATTGTTTTTAATATAATTTAATTTTTAATTCCTTAAAAGTTATTTAATAATATTAATTTTATTTATATTTCTAAAAAACAAGTTTGATATATTAACTTTAAAATAATATATATTTAGTAGAGTTTATGTTTTCAAAATGTTTATTATTTATTGAAGTTTATGTGTTTCAAAAAGTATGTTAGTTAGAGATTTCTATTATAATAAAAGAAAGAAAATTATACATGTTGTATTTGATTAGAAACATATAGATTTTTTTCGTTCATTTTTTTGATACTACATTGCAAAAAACACATAAAAATAAATTTATGAGGAAACCATCAATATTATGATATAATTTAGCATTCCTATTGTTCATATAATACATAATAAAAGACATGCCAATGTGATCATGCTTAGAGTCATTGAGATGTAATGTTAACCTTTACAGTGGAGGGTTGTATAAGAAGGTGTTGGGATTCTACAAACTCTTATCTATGGAATTAATTTTCCAACATTACAAGCATGGAGTTGATTTATTTTATTTGCATTCGATTTTCCCGAGGTGTTCTGTCTTTTTCCGATAGTAATTTACCAACCATGGTTTTGGTGTGCTAGTAGAAGTCCAAAAAGCTTAACTATTTGGTATCTCGTGCTCAAGTACTTTTAGCATATAGGATTCAATTACCTATTTCCTCATCAATCTTTGATTCTTGTGTGATTCTATGTTATTTTAATATTTTAATTTCCTCCATTATTATGATTGTGGCTCAAATATTAGGGGATGTTTTCTCACAAAAAAATTTGTGTGGCCTCTTGTGCCCCTGAGTAAGTTCTAGATTTGGATGCTCTGCTCCTCAAAATGAACCCTTCTTCCTTTATGACCTTGTAACATGATATGAATCTTTGAGTATGAAATTCACTAATTGATAGGCCTAAATAGATATGTTCATAGATGAATAAACATTGAGTTATTCATGTCCTTCTTCATGGTGTTATCTTGACTCCTAATCATAGCATAGGAATAAGTTTTCTGCAGGCTCAACTTGTTTAACAAAGAAAAGAAGAACTTGAAGGAGTCGAGAACCTATAAGAATGGAACCAAAATATAACTTCCATGAATTCAAATATCAAAACATGCATGTTTTTTTAATATCCCAAAATTTGTGAGCATGGGATCCACTAAGGATATTTTTCCAACTTTAGAAATATTAATTAAAAAGGGGAATTTTTTTTTTGTTTAATTTTGTTTTTTGTTTTTTGTATTAGGAGGGAAACCAATAAGTAGAACCATACAATCATATCTGCCACAAAAGATCACATCGTGCTGCTGCCAATGAAAACCCTCTTGGCTGGCGTCATCCCCTGTTGACAATACACAACAAGGTTCACAGGTTTACGCCTGACGAGCACCCACGGGGTTTGAACCGATGACCTGTACAAATGAGTGCCTTAACAGAACACCCAATCACCAACAAGCCGCCACCCCATGGGTTAAAAAGGGAAAATATAATTGGAGAAAGGTGGCTATTATTATTTCACTAGAGAATATTGATAAATTATTATTTGATTAAATGGAAGCAAAAGTAACTTAGTAGAAAACGGCCCCTAGTAATAAAATAATATTAAAAAAAGAGTCTAGATGCATGAGGATAAATTAAAAATAAGGATGGCCTCATTTTGTGGATTATCTTTTGGCTATTACACTTCATATTTCATCTTCTCTTGGAGTTTTTTAGCACAAGGGCTAGGGTGATGTTTAGCACTAGGAATTCTAAGCAGAATTCCACCCTCATTTTAGAGAAATTCGAGTGTCTCCCTAGTGAGGCAATTTGGGGAGCTCAATTTAGAGCTTCCATTGCACATCATTGCAAGAGTTTATTCAATATTGCATTTTTATTGGGGGGAAAGCTATTTTGTGGAGCACATTGTAGGAGAAAGTGTGGGTTAGAGGCTCTGAGATTTTGCATGGATTTTTCTTATTGTTAAACCAGAGTTTGGATAGTGATTTTCCAATCTAGATTGGAGGCTATTACCCAAGTTGATTTTTCTATCTTTTGGCAATGTTGAAGAAGTTATTGACCAAATGTTGCATAAGGGTTTAGAGAAGTGGAGATGAGAGAGATAAGGGCTTGAGATACGAGGTATTTCTTAGTATAGAATTTACCAGGAGCTAGGAGAAATCTCATGAGGTATATTTGGGCATAATTTAGTAATATCAAAATTGTGGGGCATTTTCTCACGAGATTAGGAAATTCTCACTTCTTGGCAGTCACAAGAGGTCGTTGGATTCAACCCAAACCCTTTCTGGGTTTTTGTGGGTTTATTGTGAGGAGTCTCTTGGTAATTTTATAAAAATATTCTGACTGACATTCGGGCTTGAAATCCTAATTCTTATATTAGGGTATATTGTTGATTAACTGGTAAATTTACATCACTTTGTGGGTTCATTTTAGCTTCGAGTTGGGTCAAACCCTTTCTACGTACGTTTGGGTATGAGGAGTGGAGCCCATGGTTGCAATTTTAGGGTGATTCAGGCATTCTTCTTAGCAGAATATTCAATCCCATTTTAATAGCAACAACATTGATTTCCTAGGTAGTCCATAGTACCAGTTTGGGCCATTATTTCCTCCAAATCAAAGTTATTTCACCTAGGTTTTGCATAGCTTGCAGTGGTAAGCCCAAGTTCCATTTTCCTTACCCATTGTACTCATAATTCTCGAGATGAATAAAATGGATCACTTGTTCTAGTTTATTTTCCTAGTGATTTGATATGCATGTGCAGTATCTGTTTATGGTTGTTCCATGTACATTTTTCTGTTATTTTTTGTAAATTTTCAAGTTGGAATATTATAGTGGTATCAAAGCTTGATCTTGGCCAATTGTGGGGAAGTTAGCATGATCATGAAGGTCTTCAACACGCATGCACAATGATTGGTGAATTTATTGACACTCTAGTGATGCAAAAGGGGAGAGTACATAGGGGATATTGGAGGAGATGATGAGGCAGAACCAACAAATTCTTTAGAGGATGAAGCAAATGATACATAACTAGCAGAAAATTCATGCACATGCACGCACAACCCAACATAACAATGTCCATCTATATGTCCTAGATGAACTTGAGAGGAAGAGGAAGTGGAACACCTTTACAGACTTGATGAGTTATTTCACAAAGGGTATTTATGAGTATGACTCATTAGACATTAAGGTCAAGAGGGATCTAACTTTTGGGTGTTTTATCATTTGAATGAGAGGCATATATCGAGAATTGGATCTTCATATAGAGGGGGGTAGTGAGAGGATGGGGTTTGAGAGACCTCGGGATGAAGAAATTTGGATTTACATAACAAGAGCCATGAACCCCAGTGTACATGTACATTGAAGTGAGTCTGAGAAGGAGTTTGAGGAGGAGGTTGAGGCAACACGAGATTTTTAGGAGGACATAGATCAGTTGAGCATGAATCTAGAGGCACCACCATTTGCGCTATGTTGGTGTAGGTTAAGGCATTTCCAGAGAGAGTACGACATGCACCTATTAAGCCATCCATTGATGAGGTGTCCAGGTTCGTGTTTAATTTTTTAGGTGATAGAAAAAAAAATGGGTTGATGAGATTCCTTGACATGTGTCTACTATTGATGATGAATCTATAGGTATAGAGGCATCCAAATATATCAGAGAGCTACCATACGACAACCACCTATAGGTGACCAATGAGGATGTTTTGCATGAAGGGTTGTTGATGGAGGAGCAGTTGGAGACTCATGTTTAGGTCGTAATGTAGGAGACGTTGGAGGCTCATGTTGAGGCAGTGATGGAGGAGGATGCACAACTATCCTTTAGGCAAGCCATTTGTAATAGTCTTGGGTTAAAAGTTCATTTAATAAAGTTAATATGTGTAAGATAATAGCATGGTTAAGGGACACTTATTTCAAGCTTAATATTGGTAAAAATATCCTAATGGGAATCACTTGTTGTGTTTAATGGAAAAGGAAATGGCTAAGGCTTTGAAAAGGGAAAAGAGTATTTTTGGCATTTATCTCTTAAAATAAAGGAAAATAGGAGAAAAGGAAGGTGAAAGGTCACATGTTGCATGTGGGGAGGAAAATTAAGGCCCGATAATAGAAAATTGAAGAAATTAGAGGCATTAATGATAAAAAGGATTTTTAGAATCAGTTCACAACCTTTTTTCAGTTTAGTTTTGGATTTAGTCTAAGAGAGGAGAAGAGCACCAAGAGGATAAATAAAGAAAGAAAGCAATGGAAGGAAAAGAAAGCAAAGGAAAGGAAAGGAAAACAAGGATCAAGCAAGGAAAATTTGTATCAAGAAGGTTCAGTGGGAATACTTACTGCAGATATTAGGTTGCATGTATGATTTCCTAATTGGTTTTGATATGCATGGTATGTACATGTTGGTATTTGGTTCTTTTTTTTCCATTGGCATGGGTTTTTCTAGTTTGGACAATGTATTTTACCCTAGCCTTGCCATTTGTATATAGCCATGGTATGATGGGGTTGTTCTCAGTTTGAGCTTTGGATTTCCAAAATATTTTGGATCCGGGTGAGGTGGTCTCAGGAAAATTCCCAAAGGCTGAGGAATTCCTTTACCGGTAATGGAGGGATACATAGTAAAGTTTGAGGGTGGAGCAGGAAAATCCATTATAGTATTGGAGAATAAATTCTAAGGCATCCGGTCTCTGTTTGGTTTTGTGATCTCGACACCTGTTTAGGTGAGATCATGGTATGGTGAGGGTGGAGGTGGTTTAACCTCTGGATTCCCCTGTTTATGTTTGGATTGGTTATCCCATGAGATCCCACATTCATGCTCAGAATATGGCATGGGGGTGATTGGTTGAAATAAATATTTGGTTCAGCCAATCTATGGTCGGGTGGTATGTGGATGTTCTGAACCTGGTTGGATTTTTCCTATGTCTAATAAGAGCTAAGTTTCTCTTGATTTTGACAGGTAAATTTACTTGTTATTATGTGGCTTTAATGGTTTTTCTCTCATTATTATTTATCTCGTTATATGTTGGTTATAACCATGTTGATATGACAACTCTTAGTCATGGCTCTTTTCATTTTTTTATTTGTAACGAAATGAATAATGAATGCAAGACCTAATTGGTGTTATAACAGATAATGTGAGAAGGCAGTGACCCTTCTTGTTAAATCTTAGATAAATTTTCAGTCCCTTGTGTTTAGACTTGCAGTCATGACCTGTAGTTTTCATATTTACCAAGTGTTTGATGGAATGTCATTCTCGGTTGTAGTAGTTCAGGTCAAGTTCTGGTTTAAATTTTTGCTTTACAAGCATTGTCTCTACATAATTTATCATCTCTTAAAGTTTCATTGAGTTTTGGGAAGAGGCCTGAGTCCTGGCACTGAAAAAGTGGCTCAAACATTGGAATCATTGAATTAGAATTGAGAAAAAAAGTCCATATTCATTGGGAAGCATGCTTGTGGGAATGAATAGAGATTCTTAGTCACTTGGAGGCCTTGGAAAGGGAGTTATTACGACTATAATTCATGGAAAATGAGATTTATCTTAGGGGTTGGCCACTTGGAGGGATTGGGTTTCTCCTAGAGGTCCTCTGGCACCTGAGGGAATTCAGTAAGGTCTTAGGTTGCTGACTCCATTTCCTTAAGGTCATATAGGAGGTTGAGTCTTATTATAGTGACCATCAGCTCATGCTTACCTCGAGTAAACTAGTGAAAGTGGGTAAATCTAGTAGGAGGCATGTTACAGGATGGTATTAGAGGATGTTTCAAATACTTAGACTAGATAGGCTAGAAGCATGTTGTTATTCATGCATTTTCATGGTTACGGTTATCATGCATGAGGTCATTTCATGTATTTTATGTCATCAAGAGGCTATTCGTATATTATGATGTTAATGGATTGGTTGAGATGAAGCAAGATATGCAAACCATCAAAGCGAGGTTGCAACACTAGACTTTGGGGTAATATTGGTATTGTATATTTGGTAGGCGGGTATGTTGGTTAATGGTTGTTATGAGAATTAGGGTTATGTAAGAACTTGTCATTTTTTTTTTGGTTGCATGCATGATATATTCTAGTTGTCCAGTCCGGTCATATGCACATGCTTCGGTTAGTCATGCACAATAGTACATGTTTTTATATGCATTACGGTCATATGCATGATGGTTATGGTCATTGAAACTAATATCTTAATGTTATATGTATCATGTTAATTTGGATTGGCCTATGCAGATGGTTAGTGTTATGACATTCAAGTATGATTCGACCTATTTGTGATATTGTGTTGTACTAATGTAGACTATCTATGCATATGTGACTGTTATGCATGAATGAAAATTATTTATGAGTTTATGATGTGAACATGTTAGCTAGTTATTTTTATGGAAATTATGACCTTACTTAGATTTTATTTTATATGCTTTGAATTTATATCATGCTAATCTAGATTGATTGTGTAAACAAGATAGCCTCCCCTGCGATACATTAAGGTATGAGTTTGCTTATGTCATCTACTTGGTGCTTTAATGTTTGATTGTGTCGTCTATTTTGTGTTTGAGTGTCTAGTGTATATAATGTCATCTATATAATGTTTTAATGTTTTATTAGTTGCATGATATTAGTTTGTATCTATAAGATTGCATGAAGGAATGATCTTGTTTTGAGATGGTTGCACTAACACATGTGATGAGACAAATTGATATGTACTTAAGTAGGTGATAGTTGTAGCATTATTTCTCATGACTGTGAGTTGATTATCAAATGGTTGTTAGTTTTGGAAAATATTGATTTCAATTAATATACATGATTTTTTGATCCTTGGAACATGTGGTTGACATGTGTAAACAGTCGCAAAGAAATATGCTTGATATTAACATGATAAGGTAATAGTTATTTTCTTTATATAGCTAATAGTTGGGTGATGTGATAGTACATAGTAAGGCTTGATTGTAACAAGGTAAGAGGTGAATGAAAGGAGTTGGGTGAGAATTCCTGTGGTTATGTTTGGAAACCACACTTCCAAATGAATGAATGCTTTGAATACATGAAGTCTTTTCATTAATTTTAGTTAACAATGGTATGTTCTATGCTTACAACACTTTAATTAAATGTTTCTATAGCAACCCAATGGCAATTTCCAATTGTTTTCAATACCAATCACACTAACCATTAATCACATGGAAAATAAATGTATATAGAACATAAAACAAAATACAGAAGACAAGAGAACACCAAATTTGGCGGATGCAAGGGAAAAACCCCAATGTGGGGAAAACCCTTTGATCAATTCTTCTTATTATTATATCAAAATTTCAACACAGAGAGAGATTACAAAAGTAAAATTGACTTGCCCAAATCAAAGTTAAAACAACACTGTAAAATTTTGTACTGAAAATTAAATGCTAACTAGAAAGACAACATTGTTAAAAACAACAACAATTCTTCCTCAAAGAACCTTGGTCTTCCTTAGTCAAAATCGACCTGATCAACAGGTGAAACTCGACATAAAACAACTCAATCAAACTATGTTAAAGGAGAGCAAATTTTTTTGTAATTGTTTTGTGATCAAACTGGAGTTAATCTGGAAGTCAACACAGCTCAAATGACCCGGAATTTATCAGTTTTTGTGCCCAAGGATACAACCTAGAAAAATAAAACCTTTGACGCCAAAAACATAGTCAAACTCAGTCAGGAAGGCCTTGATCAATATTGGTCAAACCTGTCACATAAGTATGAAATTCCACCCTGCAATTCTACCCATGAAATGCATCCTCCTTCCCACACGTGTGAGAGAGAAGATTCCCAATAGTTGTACGAACAAATCATATGAAGAGAGAGAAGAATGTGTGAGTGATGATGATTCCAAATGAGGTGTGAGGTGACTTGTATTTATGCAATTCGTTGTGGGTGAAGAGACATGTCCATTGGGCTTCTTGAGCCTACATGATGATGTGGCCAACCTGAAAAATTTTCCCATGTATGAAAATACATTCAAAATCACACTTCCACTTTTTCAAATGAGATGATATTTAAATCAATTTTGGTCCTATTGAAAAGAGTAATTTAATGAAATCATCATCTCTATCAAATGAGTTGTGCAAAAGTGGAATTTGGCCCTAGTTACCAATTTTAACACTCCCTCTCAACTAGGGATAATTCCACTTGTCAATCCATTTCTCATAATGTATCATCTTTTCCATCTCTGCTATGCTCTATCAGACCATGATGTAATAATGAAGAAGAATTGATCGAGAGTGAGTCATAAGACCTTACCACTCTCGACTACCCAAAATTCAATCTAGATCTAGAACCTTAGCTGATCCCAGATAAAGTTGTTGAACTCCATGCATCGTATACATAGGTAGTATTACAGTACATGATGCATCCATCAGCAGTGCTACGGTCCCTCTCCACCTTTGCCAACTAATTGGTTATATGTGATCTGAGTATGAATGTTAGTTTTTCTGTGCAAATTTCATCTTCAGATTTAAAATTTATTTGTTGATCTTATGTTTGATGTACATAGGTTTCATCGTTGTTTATTTCTTTCAAACAGGTAAATTAGCTAAGTTTTATGAGTGAATTCAAGAACATAAATCATGAAATAAATATGTTGAACAACAGAAAAAAAAAATAACAACAAACCATCACAATTGATCCATCAACACAAATTTTTGATGAAGGAGTTCACCCCTCCTCGACTACATCTCCTTGGTCCATCTTCCATGGCTCGAGCCTCTGTATTATCTCAAAAGTTTAAAAAAAAAAAATTTACATTCACCTAAAGCTCCCAAAACACGCTTCAATGAGTCCATAATATCCAAATATATCATAAATGAATCTTCTTGCTCCAAATTTGGTCGAAAATTGCAAAATATATGGCCCAAAAAAATTTCCTAGGAAATCTCCCCCAAATATGGAGAAGACTCGAGTTAAGAGTGAGAAATTTGGGGGTGGCTCCTAAAATGGTGGAATTGTCGAAGTATCCGCCAATTTAAACTGTGAGTTTATTAATGCTAATGGCATATTAAATGGGATAAGCATGAATTAATTAAACCACATTAGACATATGGATTAGCACTGTAATCATGGTTTAGTGCTTAATACAAAGTATTAGGGGTGTTACACCCACTTATTAACATAATTCCCTCGCATTTGGATTCTGCTCAACCATGGTTTTGGTTGATTGGTCATATGGGGAGGGCGCCGGCCTACGGGGTTACCCCCCTCCAAACCCCAGTTGTAGGAACTGGTCGAAAACAAATATATGTGGCGCCCATAGTATTCCAAGGACTAAAGCTTTTTTATGGTGGTAATGTAGGTGGTTGGTGTGGGGGAGTTCATGGGTTTGACCCTGACCTCTGCCCATCTGATAATAGTTTTTCTCTGAAATATTATATGCCCTTTACCATAGTTAAAAAACTTTGGTATATAAAAATATTTTGGATTTGATAAATATAGCCAACTTTGCAATATATATGTTATAGTTCAGACTTGAAATTAATTCAAACTTTGTAAGATATATAATGGAACTTTGGAATGTTAATAAACACTCCATATATCAAACCTTGGGCTTTGAAATAATTTGACCATTTGGCTTTGGGTTAAATAAAATATATGCCCACCATAACATTCAACCATGCAGACTTTGGAGTTGTATAATGTGCCACCACCATATGTATAATACCTTCGGACTATAGTATAAACATGAAATTTTACCATTGGAGAGGGTCCATGAGAGGGAGCACATGGCAGCCCCTAGCTACACCATGTGGCAACCTCTGGTTGGGTTGTCTCAAACCATAAAAAAATTCTCATTCAACCTTAGGAGAATATCCATAAAAAATTTCACCTTCAAACCAATTATGTGAATCCTCTTATGACACTTGTCACAGTGTCATTGGGCAAAACTAAATAATATTCCCTAAATATGCTTAAATTTTCTGACTAGGTTGTCATGTCATCAACGTGTCATTGTTCTGCAAATTTTTTAATATTTAGGAAAACTAACAGAAGGCTCTATCTCCTTCATCCAAAATCTGTTTTTTATGAAACAAATTGCATCAGATTCCTGACGATGAGCTCTTCGGTGTTGTTCAGTTTCCAATAAATTATGAGCACTTTCATTTTTGAGCTTTTACACTGAGCACTTGATCATTCCTCCCCACTAGAAGCCTTTTGGACCCAAAAATATCTTTGATTACTGATCATGTGGATGAGGGTATTGTTCCCTCACCCTTTCAGTCTCTATCCACTAAAATTTTCCCAATTTCATCAAATTGAGATTTTCACAAAAATTTAACTTTTTCCTTGACTCGTGCGACCCTCTCTTGATGTCGTTGACACCGTCATGCTACAATTTCCCTGAATTTTTAGAGAATCAATCTATTCTTGTAGAAAAAATCTTGTTCCTACCTTGGTTATTAATAAAAGGAAACTTAAAAACTGGCTCACCTTGCAAACTGTCATCATGGCGATTCTTAACAACTCTTCCTTTGTACTTGTCAGCTTTGACCAAGTATCTTCACCATTGTCATGTACCTTTTGGAAACCAAAACAAGAACTTGTGGAACCCATTCCTTCTTTTTCAAATTTCTTTGTCGCTTTCTCTTTGACCTTTTCTCTCTCTTTCACAGGCATCTTGTTTCCAACACTGCTCAACACCGATGTTGATTTCTACAAATGTTTTACATCTTGTTCACCTCCTTTCAAAGGTAACCTGTTAGAGTCCTAAAAAATCTCATTAGAAGCAAAAGAAACCGTAATGCAATCAAATTTTTCATTTGATGCATATTTTTGAAAGGTTTGATTCAAAACATCTCTATGTTTGATCATTAACAATGTCAAATTCCAACTTGCATTCACTATCCTCTTCATTTCTCCTGCATGTATAAGAGACAAAATTGTCTTGTTCTTATGTGCTCTAACTTTGTAATAAATACCATCTTTAAACAAGTGATACTTATTCTGATAGTGATGAAATAATTCTTTCATATCATACATATAAGTATTTCCCAATACAATAGCTGATATCTCAAGTGACACCACATCAATTTCAACTTCATCAAGAAAGTTTGAATTGATGGTGAATCTTAGAATGCACTTCCTTGTAACCTGCAAGTTTGCATTCTTTCATATCCACCATAAAGGATAATGTCTTGGATGTCTAATAGTTTCAAGGTTTATCTACTTCACCAAGTCTTCGTAAATCATATTATCTTGTGACCCAGTATCAAAAAGTGTATCTATCTTGGTATGTTTACAGACGACTCTAATATGGAAAAATTCTAATCTTGTATCTTCATCTTGAGTGACATTGGAACAATTTAAAGAAATAGTTCTTGCTATGTTCTTACCTTTCAAACCCATGGCTATAATCTTTGTTTCATCTCTAAATATGACTCTAAGTCATGTTCAACTATAGCAACAATTTTCTCCTTTTCTTTGGCTTTCAGTTTGTTTGGCTTCAACTCTGGATGAAGTTGCGAATAGTGGTCTTCATCATGGTATGTTTTGTTTCCCTCTTGCTTCAGAATGTGTGGCTTGAACACAAAACTCATCCCTGTTTGTGGGATTAAACATGAGAACAATGTGCCTAAGGTAACTGTGCAAACCCCCAACATACTTTAACAAAGTTTCTTGAGAATACAAATTAATACCCAAAATAAGAGCTCTTCTCCTAAATTCATGAGTATAATCTTGGACACTTTTCCCTTTCAATGGTCTAAAATTTTTTGAGCCCATAATGGTCTTTTTCATGTAAGCTAATCGATAGAATTTCCTTTTAATGGCAGAAATAAAAATTGACCAAGACATACAGATCTTACCGTAGTTTTTAATCTCTTCTTGAGTCCTTGCTTCCCACTATACAAGTGCAAACCCTTCCATCCTCAAAGAAGCCAATTGAATATTTATGTCATCTTCATGAAGGTTCTGAATTTTTCAATCACCTCCAATTGATGTATCAAATTGTCCAATATTTCTGCATTTACTTCGCCATTATACATTGGAAGCTCAAATTTGACATCAAGTTTGAGTAAGGGTGTTTTTCCCTTTGTGGCTTTTGAGTGATTATGAGTGGTTTTTGTGGTGGAAGTGGAATATGATGGTGATGTTGATGATGAGGATGATGAATATGGTGGAGATGGAGGTGGATTTCGTCCACTACCCTTTGAATCCTTTTTGTCATCCTTTTTATCATCTAAAGTTCCTTATCTATGTGGAAGCTTAAAAACTTCTCATGCCATCCCAGCAGTAAATGCGTCAAATATAATCTTAACCATCCTCTTTATGTCATTGAATTCTCTCTTAAAATAATCCTCTTCTGAATGACCTTCAATTTCTCCATCATCTGGCATGATGACTATGGATTCAAGCTCAACTTCTGGTGCTTGTACCTCTTCAATCTCAGCTTCTTGAGACAAAAATTGTGGTGCTTCAAGTGTAGCTACAAGTGTAAATTTGGGTGGATATGGTGCACTTGTGGTTCTCCTTCTTCTGGTCCTAATCTCAGGACTTGCAACCAAAAATTTCCCTTCACCTCTATGCAACTTTAACCTTGTCACAATCATAAATTTGCAACCATTAAACTTGCACAAAACTCAAGAAAATATCAAGCAAACAACCTTTCCTTTCAACTAGGCTCTGATACCAACTTGATCTGAATATGAATGTTAGTTCTGCTGTGCTAATTTCGTCTTCAGATTTAAAATTTATTTGATGATATCATGCTTGATGTACATAGGTTTCCTTGTTGTTTATGTGTGTCAAACATGTAAATTATTTGAGTTTTATGAGTAAATTCAATAGCATAAAACATGAAATAAATATGTTGAATAACAGAAAAAACAAGAACAACAAACCATCATAATTTCTCCACCAACAAGGAGTTTTGATGAAGCAGTTCACCCCTCCTAGACTACATCTCCTTGGTCCAACTTCCATGGGTTAGGCCTATGTATTAGCTCAAAATTTACAAAATTGTTGTTTACATTCACCTACAGCTCCTGAAACATGCTTCAGTGAGTCCAGAATGTCCAAATCTATTAGAAATTACTCTTATTTCTCCAAAATTGGTCGAAAATTGCAAAAGATATGGCCAAACCAAATTTTCCTAGGAAATATCCTCCAAATCTGGAGAAGACTCTAGTTAAGAGCACCAAATTTGGGGGCAGCTCATAAAATGGTAGAACCACTGAAATTTCCACCAATTTAAGCTGTGATTTAATTAATGCTAATGGCAGATTAAATGGGATAAGCACAGATTAATTAAATCACATTACACATACGGATTAGCACCATAATAATGGTTTATTGCTTAATACAAAGTATGAGGGGTGTTAAACCCGCTTATTAACATAATTCCCACACATTGGGATTTTTCTCTGTCATGGTTTTGGTTGAATGGTCAAATGGGGGGGGCTGGACCATGGGGTTGGCCCCCTACAAACCCTGGTTGTAGGAATTAGTCTAAAACAAATATAAGTACCAGCCATAGTCTTATGAGGACTAAAGCTTTTGTATAACGGTAATGCGGACAGCTGTTTCGAGGGAGGTCGTGGGTTTGACCCCGACCTCCTCCATCAGATAATAGTTTTTATCCAAAATATTATATGCCCCTTACCATAGTTACAAAACTTTGGTATATAAAAATATTTTGGATTTGATAAATATATGCCAACTTTGAAATATATATGGTATATTTTGGACTTTAAATTAAATATAGCTTTGTAATATATATAATGTGCCACCATATATATAATTTTCCACCATATAATAAACCTGCCATATATCAAACCTTGGACTTTGTAATAATTCAACCATCGAACTTTGTGTTAAATAAAATATATTCCCACCATAACATTCAACCATGCGGACTTTGTAGTCGTATAATGTGCCACCACCATATGTATAATACCTTCGAACTATAATTGAACATGAAATCCGATCATTCGATAGGGTCCACTAGAGCACGTGGCATCCTTTGGGTACACCATGTTTCAGCCTTTGGTTGGGCTATCCCAAACCATTAAAAAAAAAAAATGAATTAAAAAAAAAATGTCATTCAACCTTAGCAACAAACCCATAAAAATTTTCACCTTCAAACCAATTTGGAAAATCCTATTGTGACACTTTTCAAGTGTCATTGGGAAAAATTGAATAATATTCCGTCAATACACTTAAATTTTCTTTTTGGGCTGGCATGTCATCAACCTGTCACTTTTCTGCAAATTTGTTAGTTATTTAGGAAAACGAACAACAGGCTCTATCTCCTTCATCCAGACTCCGTTTTTGACGAAATAAATTGTGTCAAATTCCCAACGATGAGATCTTCCTTTTCATTCAGTTTCCAATCAATTCCGAGCAATTTAATTTTTTAGATTTTACCCTAAGCACCTGATCAATATGATAAGTACTTCCCATGAGTCTCAGACTACATGGGTAAGATGTATGTTGGGCTATCAACAAGAGAAGGTAAACCATTCATCATGTTCATATTCCATAGGAGAAGGTGAACCACTCATCCTATGCATATGTTAATCGTAGGGGAAGGTAAACCACTCACCCCACATAAATGTGTCTATAGTCATAGGGGAAGGTGAACCACTCACCCTACACACATGCCAACCATCATGGGGTGTTATAGGGTAAGGTGAACCGCTCACCTTGTACATATCCCACGAATAGGTGAAGGTGAATCACTCACCCTATGGTTGCTAATAGCTCCAAAAATTACCCCAAGCCCCAGGAGATCCCAGAGCTTAGTGTCCAACTAAAGTGGGACCCTCATAGGAGGGTATTTCCACAACTCCAAGAATTTCTTGGAAGGATAGTAATTTTACCTTCCCTAATGGATTAATGATAATTTTTGCGACCTACTAATCATTCCTGATATGTTGGAGCCTTATTTCTCTCCAATGTACCATATCCCGGATAAAGTGGTACCTGATAATAATATGCTTGGATTAGTCATGGGACATGTGATTCTAATATAATACACTCGAAAATCACTCAATACTTAAATAAAAAGAGTGAAGGGAGCTCTACTTGACTAGTTCATGAGGCACAATACTTTCTAAGGTTTTGCAAATGGGCTAGTAAGTTAATTGGGCTTCATTGTGGGGATAAATCCACAGTTAAGTGTGCTTGAGCTAGAGGTGATCTGAGATGGGTGCCCTCCCACAAATTCCTGGTTACCGAGTGCAAGCCCCAGAAGTTATGATTGACGCTTTGTGATTCATTTCACTAGTTTCAATCCCTTTTCTTCACCCATGTGAGCATCACCTAATGTAATGAGTGCTAAGTCGAATATTCAAAAATCGAGAGAAATTAATCAGTTACGACTACCTCTCATGAAAATGGTCATAGATGAATGACTTACTTAATGCAGTTGAATCCAAAAAAATGATATCTAAAATGGGATTTTCTAAAAGGAGAATCCAAATTTGGTTATCGTTGAAGATCACAGTGGTATCTAGTACATGCTCAAATATCTCACTAAAGAGATTCTTCAACAAAACAAATTCACAAAAGGCCATACTAGAAGCAATGTATTCACCCTCAGCAGTGCTTAAAGGAACTAATTTTTGCTTCTTTATCATCCAAGATATTGAAGTATATCCCAATGAGAAGCAACATCCAGATGTGATCTTACAATCCACCACACTACCAGCTGAGTCCTCATCAATATATCCATGTAGCCTAAAATTTAGAGCAATGTATCTCAAACCATAGTTTATTGTGCCATGGAGATATCTCAATAGATTCTTGGAAGAAATCCAATATATGTGATGAGGATCAACCATAAATTGACTCAATGTATTCACAGCGAAGCATATGTTTGAATGAGAGTTTATCAAGAAAAACAGGCCTCCCACAAGTTATCAATACTTGAAAGGATTTTCCAATTCGGTCCAAGCAACACTTCCCCATAGCTTCTTGAAGTTGATTTCCATCGAAGTATACAGAGACTTGCATTTCACGATCATCACATCTCTCGAGCAAATTCACACTGTATTTTCCTTGAGAAAGAAAACTCTGACCTGACTTTTCCCAGATCTTTAATCCTAGG
The DNA here is from genome assembly GCA_034641835.2 of Pinus albicaulis. Taxonomy (NCBI): domain Eukaryota; kingdom Viridiplantae; phylum Streptophyta; class Pinopsida; order Pinales; family Pinaceae; genus Pinus; species Pinus albicaulis. Next base: position 965,401,260 of record CM076575.1, read on the forward strand.
AAGTAGTTCATCAAACCTAGGTCCTCCATCTCCAATTCAAACTCCCTCTTGCATTGATAAATGAGAGGGTTTGCACCTATTTGAAATAGATCATCCACATAAAGGACCTGAATGAGAGGCCTATTCTTTTCAACCTTGAAATATAGGTTAGGGTCAACTTCTGTAATATTCCCAAATGGGAAAAGTAGGAATAGAATGCATGAAATGAATGCAACAACAAGTATTTAGCACATAAAACCATGAGACCAATATAGAGCGATATTATTTATCATATATGCATCAAATAAGTACAAAAAAATGAGGCACAAACCATATAATGTGATCACACAAGCCTCCAATACATAAACACTCTCAAAAGTGAGATGTTGCAGCTATACAAAATGTCAGAGAGCTGCTACAACGCAGTCATATTAAGCATAGCTATAGCTAGAGATGATACAATGATACAGAAATATTGATATAGGCCCCAATAGATTCTATACATACAGATCTGGGGACTAAATCAGCTTTCCAAGACAACCCAACAGGGTTTCTGGAAAATGCACACAATGTGCCAATGTAAGCTGCAACCCTAGGGTTGAAGGTATAATGCAACAAAAGAAATGATATGATATGGATGAAGTTGATGTAGAAACCTACAACTCTTTTCCAGTACATCCTCTGAATGAAAGAATGACTCCTCCATTGAAGAAATCACCACCCAAAACAACCACTGCAACCACCCATACAACTCCTCCCTAAAATAACGCATATCTGGGATGAAAATGTGCTGTAGGGGATAAATACTCCTTAGCCTGAAGCTAAATGTGTTAATAAATCCAAAGGGGCTTCTTTAGAGCCCTTCCAATGGATGGAAACCTTTCCTCCACTGCAAACTAGCTCTGAAGACACCCAATATAATTCTCCACTGCTGCACCCTGCAACGCAACACAATATTCTGTAGAAACTGCGTTGATGAAGAAATATCTAGCTTGGCCTTGATCTTGAGTGTAGAAATGTAGTGCAATACTCCTCCACGAGGCCTCTCAAGGAAAGTGATGGGATTCCCGACTGGGAACACCCTATGCTAAACAGCACTGCAAACTCAACTAAATAGCTAAAGAATTGCAAAAGTCTAAACAGACCACATACAAAATAATAAGCCAAAACATAACCAATATGGCTGCCATCCTCTTCCTTATATAAGTTATGAGATTCCTTAACCTTGGCCCCACCCAATTAGGTCACTACCTCCATGCAGTCAATCTCCCTCCAAAACTACATTATTCCTCATTAAATGGCCACTACTCCATAACAGCATTGTTGATTTGGTCAAATTTGACCTATTCAACATGATTCAACCCCTGTTCACACTCAAAGGTGCTTTATTTAGCTGCTTAGAGGGTCTCCTTTCATAATTGAAGTGTTTTTATTATTACTAAGGAGATTTATGGGCCTCCCTACCCATTTGTTCACCTACCTAGTGACAAAATAATCTATAATTTTCCATTTAGCTAAAAGCTAGATTTTAGGAATGTTACAGTCCTCCCCTCCAAAATGTTGCTTGTCCTTAAGAAAATCTAAGGGTTGAGTGAAATTCTCCCCTCCTCCTCTTCTAGCCTCCTCATCAAATAGTCTCCACCACTGCTTTGGATATTCTACAACAATTCTGTCTCCTAATGGTTACTCCCAAATGTGAAAGTTGGCCTTTGGTGGATAAACCAAATGGCTCTTATCATGAGAAAATATAAGGTCTATATGGAAACCTTCTTGCTGTCCAATGGCCTCCTCATGGCAGGAATGATGACAAGCATAAGGATCTCATTCCCAATGAGAGACTCCCATCTCCATGCTATCATCCAAATAAAGTAAGTCATTCTTGGTAGCTCATAGAAACAATCACCAATCCCCTTCTTCTGCAATGTGTAGCGGCTGCATGGCTGAAAGTGAGAGCTAAGTTTGTTCAACTTACGTTGCCTCTCTCTCCATTTATGATAAAATTGGAGATGTTGATCCTGGGCTGCAATAATATAGTCCTCTTGAAGCCAAAAGGTTCTTGGAGTCTCATGATTCCATTCATTGGTTCTAGGAAGTCTTCTTGCCCAATCCTTCATGCATATAGTGAATAGAGTGTCATCACCATATGGGCTCCATAAGAAACATGGACTAAGTGTCATATGACATCTTGGATGGTGACAATAGTCCCACAATTGAGACCAGTGTTGTCCTTCTTCTTGTTGCCTCAAAACATGATATGATAAGTGGCCATCCAACCACCTTATTACTGTCATAAGCTTCTCAAAAGCTTGAAAATGGTGGGGGAAATTAGGTGTTGGCTGAATAAGATCCAACAAAACATATCTTGCCCAAATTCCTCCATAAAGTGACCATTCCCATCCCTGAATGTAGTCCCAAAAGGACCATGAAATCCATAAAGACGTTTTCTCTCTTGTGGAGCAATGTGCTACAGATGCATGGTAAAGGAGTGCACATACATTTTTAGTTGATAAATAAGCATCAAAACGAAATATTTACTATATATTGTAGACAAGTTGGTGAAGAGGTCCATAGATGAGCCTTCCCATCTCTCCATCAAAAGGGGAAGCGATTGAAACGACCTTGAAAGGTGGTTTCTTTCCTCCTCATACATCGAAAAAAGCTACCTATCTCCGGATATGTTGATGCACATCCTCTTTGATATCCTCCCAATAGAATCCCTCCATCATGGTGTGATAATACTCAACGAAGTCTACATGTCCTGAAGAGAGTTCCTCACATGCTTCATGTAGAATATCCCTTTTGAGTTTGGAGTCTCTAGTCAAGTAGATCTGATCATGGAAATAAATAACTCCATCAACCACTCTATACCTCCCATCTATCACTTTCCCATCAATAACCTTACATGTGAAGAGGTTCTTGGAATATTTCACCAATATTTGGGACTCCCAATATGGATCTAGGCTTCCCAACAATGACATCGCTATAGAAATTTGAAATGAAGCTCTTGTTGTTGAGTCTCAAAAGTGTTTTCCATATTCATACATATTTCCATTATGTCATTACCATTTATCTCTCATTTCATAACTATCTAACCTAAAACCCTACATCAAGTAACCATTTTCATAAATATATGGGTTAGGATCCTTGTCTTCCAAAGTTATTTATTTTATGTGTTTAAAGTGAATTTATGATTAGAAACTAGAAAATTAACATAGTTTTATATATCTATATATGTGTTATGAGTTATGTGACATGTGTAGGTCAAAGGGAAGCTTCTAAAAGACCTTTATGTGGCCTCCCAAATCCAAATTCGAATTTGAGTGGAGAAGATCATGGGATCATGAGGACATGTGTCTCATTTCCTTTTTGTATTGAAACTCTAAGAAGATATGTGTCTCATTTCTTATTTGTATTGAAACTCTAAAAAGAAATGTGTCTTATCATTTCCTATTTTGATTGTAACTCTAGAGATAGAGAGACATATTCATGGACTCTCATTAATGAGATAATTTCTCATATTTTTGTATAAATAGGGGAAGCATTTTCCTATCAAGGGTGGAGAAAAATAGGAGAAGAAGAGAAAGGATATAGAGTGTCTTGTAACAAAGCTTAAGATGGAATGGGATGTAGATTTGTGAGTTTATTAATAAATAAGTTTAGTTCTTTGATGTTGTTTTGATCACATATTCAAGGAGCTAAGGATTACACCGAATTGGTAGCAGAGGGCCCCTGCTATTTGAGGAGGTTTTACATGTTTTCTAGATAATTGATTTTCAATTCTGTTTTTTCATATTTCCTTACTTAGATTGCTTTCTGAAATCATAGTTTTTAGCATTATTTTTCATGTCATTTGCTTAGATAAAGGATCCTCATGATATTGTAGTTAGTCTCTTTCTCAAGCTCTTCCAATACATCTCTATTAAATGAATGGGATTCAATTGTGATATTCTGAGTTATTAGCATTTCATTTTCTGTTATTTAGTTAAAAAGAAGATCCTCATTATACTGCAGTTAGTGTCTTTCAAAAGCTTTTCCAATAAACCTCTAATTCATGAATGAGACTAAGTTGTAATATTTTGAGTTATTGATTGTTTTTCTTCATAGAAGATCCTTATCACATTATGATTAATCTCTTTCAAAAAGCTCTTCCAATAAACCTCTAACTCATGAATGAGATTTAGTTGTAATGTTATAAGTTGTTTCAGACTTTCCTTTTATGTTTTAGGAGATCCTCATTGCATTCGAATTAATCTTTTTCACAAGCTCTTCCAAAAAATATCTAACTAAATGAATCAGATTATTTTATAGTGTTTTGAGTTACTTTTCATTTCATGAATGTTCATTTAGAAGCTGTAATATCCATGGATTAGGACTCTCTGTTTTCATCATTTTCTAATTAGGAACAGAACTTGCAAATAAATTCTGTTTTAATTCAATTATTAACATTTTAGTTTCTCCCTTTTGACATAGATCTAACTTCATCTTTTTAGCATAGAGTAGCATACTAAGCATCAAACATAAAAACCCCAAAACATCAATAAAACACTAAAAACAATGAAATAAGAAAAATGGATACTTAGGCACATATAGTGCATCACACTTCATCAGTTTACTAGCCCTGGTCGATAATTTATGTTAGCAATTTAGGACACTAAATTGACTAAACACTTGTCACATCATAACTCTCCTATTTGACATGCTCAATGAAAAAGACACATGTTGGAGGATTGTTACACCACTTTTGTTGCCTCCCTTGCAGTTGATCTTACCTAGGACAAGATTGAAGTACATGGAGGTCAACCTCCTCTTGGAAGGCATTTCCCCTCCAAAACTTCCATAGTTTTGCCAATGAATGCAAGAGCGTTAATAACCTCCTGTCATATTCATAAATCTTCCCCATGTGTGGAAGTATCATTTGCTACTCCAAGGCTATGGAGTGGCTATTTGACACCGTGCTCATTCCATTATATATTTCTAAATAATCTTTCAGCACAAATAGCTGAGTGGGAGATACCAATGTCCATATCAGAAAATTGTTCACACCTCCTTTCAACCCATCAAAGGTTCTTTGCACTTTGCTAGCTCCTCCAAAGGCTTCTTCCCTAGCCAAATATATCAATTTTGCACCATGTTGAGAGAAATATTTATTCATCTTCTAATCAGGGGATCTCCCTGGTGGAATGCCTCCATGTAAAGACACATCAAAATTTGAAGTAGACTGTATAGGTGAGTGGAATGATTTGTCCCTCCCTTCACTGCATAAATCAGTCCCCTTCTTCTGTATATAAACCGCTTGAAATAAACAAGGGTGCATGCTCCCCATCCTTTGATGTTGATCCACCTTTTATTCTACTCCTTTGATCAAGGTCTTACTGCCCATCACTGATGTCACATGCTGCTCCTTGGGAACTTCTTGCAAAGATGCAAAAGCTCCTCTAATTGAAGCAATAGCTTCATGCCAATCTCCATGTGGTGATGGTTCTCCTATTAAAGTGACAGTGTTGTTTCATCCCTTATGCTCTTCCTCCTCATCAATATTTGATAATACCTCATCAACAATGAGAGACCCTAGATCTTGGTCTTCCCTTCAAGGAGGAATCTCCATGTCTTCCTTTTGAGAAGAAGGCTCTTCCTGCAATAGGGATCTTTTCCTTGTCAAGGTATCATACAACTTTTTATCCCCCTCAATAGAAATCTGAAGTGGATTTGGTGCAATGGATATTTTCAATTCATGTAAAATTTTGAATATTTATGTTTTGCTAGCTCAATCAAAGATGTTTCAGATTGTTTTACATCAAATATCTTCACTAATCTCTTAGTGAATCCTGCATAGGTAGCTATATTTGCATGATTAAATAAAGAAGATTCATAAAACCACCAAGTACAAGCCTTACCTTCAAGATGCAGCGCTGCTATCCTAAGGGCTTACTCTTCCAAAACTTGATGTAGCTGCAGGTATGAGTCTAGCTGCTTTATCCAATCCTTGGCTGTGCCTTTAGATGACCCATCAAAAATTGGTAGAAAGAATATACCTTTTCTATTTCTGTTGTGATTTTTGGGCCTTCTATTCTCCTTCAGTTCGAAAAACCCTTAGAAACTCAAGTGCTCCTTGAATCTCCAAGATTGAGATTCATACTTCTGAAGATAGTCAATCAAAGTTTCATCCTTTGGTGCATATTCTTCCCCCATATTTCTTGCTATAAATATGTGCATAGTATTGCACTGTGGATTAGATTGTGTGGTTGAATGCTCACACCCATCATGTAAAAATATAGGGTTTGCTTCATATTCAAACCCCCTTAGAGATTCCCTATACATCACCCTTCTCATCTATTTGATATCTTCATTGATGCTCTGCATAGTTTGAAAAAGAAGCTTTGAGAGCCCCTCTTCCTCCCTTCCTCCCAATAATGGAGTCTTGTTTTTTTTTCTTCTGTACATCTCCTCTTCTTGTGATAATATTCTCCTTATGGTGACATATTGGTTGAATTCACAGGCTGAGCGAAGATTATGCTCTGATACCACTATAATATTACCAAATGGGAAAAGCATGAATATAATGCATGAAATGAAAGCAACAACAAGTATTTAACACATAAAACCATGAGACCAATATAGAACTATATTATCGATCATATATGCAGTAAATAAGTACAGAAAAATGAGGCACAAACCATAGAATGTGATCACACAAGCCTCCAATACATAAACACTCTCAAAAGTGAGACGTTGTTGCTATAAAAAATGTCAGATAGATGATACAACGCAGTAATATTAAGCATAACTATAGCTGGAGATGATAAAATGATACAAAAATACTGATATAGATCCCAATATATTCTAGACATACAGATCTGAGCACTATATCAGCTTTCCAAGACAACCCAAGAGGGTTTCCAGAAAATGGACACAATGTGCTAATGTAAGTTGCAGCCCTAGGGCTGAAGGTATGCTGCAGCAACGGAAATGACAAGATATGGCTGAAGCTAATGTAGAAACCTACAAATCTTCTCCAAAAGATCCTCTGGATGAAATAATGGCTCCTCCACTGAAGAAATCACCTCCCAAAACAACCACTGCAACCACCCTTGCAACTCCTCCCTAAAATAACATGGATCTGGGTTGAAACTACGCTGTAGGGGATAAATAATCCTTATCCTAATGCTAAATTTGTCAATAAATCCCAAGGGGCTTCTTTACAGGCCTTCCAATGGATGGAAACCTTCCTCCACTGCAAACTAGCTCTGAAGACACCCAATTTAATTCTCTACTACTGTACCGTGCAACACAGCAAAATATTTTGTAGAAACTGCACTGATGAAGAAAGTTGTAGCTTGGCCTTAAGCCTCAGTGTGGAAATGTAGTGAAATACTCCTCCAAGAGGCCTCTCAAGGAAAGATATGGGATTCCTGACCGAGAACACCCTGTGCTAAACAAAACTCAAAACTCAACTAAACAGCTGAAGAATGCCAAAATTATAAACAGACCACACAAAATAATAAGCCAAAACATAACCAATATGGCTACCATACTCTTCCTTATATAAGTTATGACCTTCCTTAGCCTTGGCCCCACTCAATTAGGTCACTACCTCCATGCAATCAATATCCCTCCAAAACTACGTTATTCCTCATTAAATGTCCACTCCTCCATCACAATGTTGTTGATTTGGTCAAAGTTGACCTATTCAACATGATCCAACCCCTGCTCACACTCAAAGGTGCTTTATTTAGCTGCTTAGAGCATCTTCTTTCATACTTGAAGTGTTGTTATTGTTACTAAGGATATTTATGGGCCTCCCTACCCATTTATTCACCTACCTAGTGACAAAATAATCTATAATATTCCATTTAGCTAAAAGCTAAATTTTATGAATATTACATCTTCGCTCCTTATAAAACCCTACTTCATAAGATAGCTATCAATCCTTTCATACCAAGCCCTAGGGGCTTGGTTCAACCCATATAGGTATTTATTCAACATGCATATATGTGTCTTTCAACATTGAACTTTAAACCCCTCATGTTATTCTACATGGACTTCCTCTTTAGGTGAGCCATGCAGGAAAGAAATTTTAACATCCATTTGGTGTAAGCTCCATCCTTGAGAGGTAACTAGAGAAATGATAAATCAGATAGTGGTTTAATGGGAAAATGGTGCAAATATATTATCATATTCCACTCCTTCCTTTTCAGAGAAGCTTCGAGCAATGAACCTGACCTTAAATTTTTCAGCACTCCCATCAACTCAATGTTTGATTTTGTAAAGCCATTTAGAAGTGACCACAGACTTTTCCTTGGGTCTAGGAACTACATCCCAGACACAATTCTTTATGATTGATTCATATTCCTCATTCATCTCATCCTTCAATACTTGATGTTTCACGGCTTCTTTCAATGTACATGGCTTATATTGAACACTGGTCCTCATAGTAGTCAAGTTCCCTTGGTACATGTTCATCTTCTTGCTTTTGCGAAATTTCCCCCTTCGAGGAGTATTACTTTTAGCATCTTTGAGATTGTATTTGAGCCACAAAGTTATTTTACTTGAAGTATAGGTATCACAAGGAGGTGGATCATTGGGATCCATCAGGTCTTCAACATCGGGCATCAGTTCATTTGTTGGAGATTCATCCTGTTTTCTTGCATCATCATCATTGTGCTTCCTCGGGATAGGAAGATCTCTCACTTTCCCAAGGGCAGAATCTTCATCGAAAGTGAAATCATGCCTTATTTCCACTTCTCTTTGTCCAGGAACATATATTCTACATGCCTTAAAAGTTTCACTATAACCCACAAATGTTCCTTTCTTCTCAAATAATTCTAACTTGTCTCTTTTCTCTTTAGGCACATGAAAATACATGGGACAACCAATTATTCTAAAATGTTAAACGTCAGTTTTTTTACCATTGAAAACTTCTTTCAGTGTCTTCAAGTCTAATAATTGATGTGGGAACCTACTTTCAACATATACGGTAGTGTTGGTAGCTTCTCCCCATAAGAACTTCTGTAGGCCTTGGTCATGAAGCATGGCACGAGTAGCTTCTATGATTGTTCGCTTCTTCCTTTTGGAAACTCCATTTTTTTAGGATTATATGGAGTAATGGTATCCCTCCTAATTTCGGCCTCTCTAGAATAGTAATTAAATTCATTTGATTCATATTCGATTCCATTGTCAGTCCTCAATATTTGGATCTTCTTCCTTGTTTGATTTTCAACCAAGGCTTTGAAAGAATGAAACCATTTGAACACTTCATCCTTCTTCTTCAAGAAATATATCCATATTTTGTGAGAGAATTCATCAACAAAAATTGCATAGTGGAAATATCCTCCCAATTATGTTATGGCAAACATACCAAATAGATCAGAATGGACCAATTGGAGAGTGTCAGTAGTTTGATTTTCCCTTGAAGGGAATAGTCCACTTGTATTTTTTCGAGATGCACAACCTTGATAAACAACTTCATGATATATTTTGAATTTTATCGTACCTATGATCATATTCATTACATCAGGTAAGGCTTTATAATGAAGGTGAGGAAATGTTCGATGCCATAATTCAGATTGAAGAGAAGTATTACAAGTAATAGCTGCCAAAGGACTTCCTCCAACCTGATAGGGACCTTCAATCCTAAATCCAAGTGTAAATTCATCTTTCGGATTTCTTTGCCAAATATGTACCTTCCCACCAATGAATGATACCTTGAATCCTTTATCTTCCATTTTAAAAATAGATACGAGGTTCTTTTTCAAATGAGGTACATACAATACATCTTGTAGATGAAATATTTGACCTTGCTTTAAGTGAAGAGTGACAGTCTATATCCCTTTCATGTGTTAGGTGGAATTGTCTCCAAGTATGATTTCCAAATTAGTATTATTTTCAATCAAATCATAGAGGGCCTCCTTGTACCCATGAAGTTCCTTGAGGCACCACTATCAATCAACTAGTTATACAAGGTGTCCGAAGGAGAGGCAGTAGTGAGCATAGAAATAAGGTAAAGTTATTTTTTTTTCTACAATATTAATTTCCTCATACCTGGAATTTCTCATCCTTTTGGGAGGTCGGCCATTACCATATCGAGTAATGGGAGAATTTCTCTTTCCTTTGTTGTTGAATTTTTTTTTTGATTTGATTGTTATTTCCTTTGAAATTGTTGCGATAGTTTTTGTTGTCATCATCCCATGGAGCATCCTTCTTATGATGACACTCTCTAACATAGTGGTCGAACCTATTACAATTGTATCACCTTCCCTTTCTTCCTTCTTTGAATCCCTGCTTGAATCCTTGAATTTATCTCTTTGTACCAACATTGTTCTTCCTCTTTGCATGATTAGAAAATGCAATGGGATCATTTCCATTTGAAGGCTTATCTCTCTCCATCATCCTTGTCTCTTGTTAAGTGCACCTAATCAATAATTCATCGAAACCAGGAATCCTATCATTGTTAAGAATAGTGGTCTTAAACACATCACATGCATGTGGGAGACCTCTAATAAAAATAAGAGTGAGATCCCTATCGACAACGACTTATCCAATATATATAAGATCATTTTTTATTTTGGTAATCGTCATGAAGTAAGATTGGATAAAATCCCCTCTATCCATCTTTATGTCCTTCAATTTGTACTTGAGAAAGAGGATTTGATTTTCTTTTTTTTATTTTGAACATCCCAACCAATTTTTCATACATCTCCTTAGATGTTCCTAAATCAGAAATGTAAACAACCAAATATTTTTGAATGGAGTCTCATAATTTTTTAAGATTTGACCTCACGTTTATTATACTTTGTCTTAGCAACATCCGGTGCATTTGAAGGAGGATTCACCACATTTCCTTGCACATAGTCCATAACATCAATTTATTCCAAATTCAAGTCCAAATACATCTTCCATGTGTGATATTCATATTTATCATTGAGCTTATCCTCAAATTTGAAGTAAGATGTAAAAACCATTAAGGCTTGTCCTTGTCCAACATATATTACTTTCTGATTGATTTTCTCTCTCTTGCCTAGCCTTTGTCTTCACATGGGCTTTGATAACATATTAATTTTAGTTAAGAATTGTATGTTATATGCTTAGAAAACTTTACTTCAATGTATTTTTAGCATTTCAATGATAGTTTCCAATTATTTATTTTAGAAATCACATTAACCATTAATCACATTGATAGTAAATGTAGATAGAACATAAAGACAAATGCAGAAGACACGCCAAAACAAGAGATCAATAGATTTGGAAGATGCCAAGGAAAAACCCCAATGTGGGTAAAAACCTTTGATCAAATCTTATTATTATTATATCAAAAGTTTAGTAGAGAGAGAGAGAGTACAAAATTCAAATTGAATTTCCCAATTAAAAGTAAAAATATCCCTGTCAAATTCTACAGTTAACTGTATTCAAACTTCATCCCTAACCAGAAATTCAACCTTTGTAGAAACAAAAAAAATTATTCATCAAAGTATCTCATCCTTCCTAATTCAAAATTAGCCTCATCAAGATGTCAAATTCAGCCTAAAAAAAATCTGTCAAACTCAGTCAAAGGAGATAGAAAACTATTGTAATTTTTCTACGGTCAAACTGCAGTAAATCATGATGTCAACGTAAGTCAAACAACCCATAATTTCTCATTTTTTGTGCCCAAATATACAACCTATAAAAACCGAACCTTTGACCCAAAAATATCATTTAAACTCACTCATCAAGGTCTCGATCAACTCTGGTCAAACCTATCACAGAAGTTTAAAATTTTGGCCTTGAAATTCTACTGAGAAAACTCATCCTCTTTGCCAGACGTGAGAGAGAGAAGCGTCCCAATAGTTGTATGAACGGAACAGAGGAAGAGAGAAAATAATTTGTGAGTGATGATGTTTTGAAATGAGGTGTGAGGTCACTTGTATTTATACAATTAGTTGTGGGTGAAGATACATGTTCGTTGGGCTTCTTGAGCCTACATGATGATGTGGCTGACCTAAACAATTTGCACATGTGTGGGAATAAATTCAAAGCCACACTTCCACTTTTCCAAATGAGATGATCTTTAGATCAATTTTTGTCCTCTCAAAAATAAGAATTTAATGCAATTATCATATCCATCAAATGAGATGTCCAAAAGTGGAATTTGGCCCTAGTTTCTAATTTTAACACTTATTAACCTTGATTTCATCTGACATTATGTGGATATGTGTTATACTTATGAACATGTACTTGACAGGTATGATGTTTGGTTTTCATTTATGGCAGGATTTGTCAAGCACTCATAGTCATTTAATAGATGATGTATGTGCAAGCTTAGTTACAAGGATATGTGCTTGGCTTAACAAGGTAAGCTAACTTGTATGTTGTTATTTTTATTTATGCACTGATCGTTATGTGTTTATGACAACATGATGCATGGATTGCATGGTAAAAGAGACTGCCATGAAGTGTTGAAGAAGGCTCAAGTTTTTCTTTCCCTTGGAACCATTGGGAACCCATGTGGATTGATTCATGGTGTTTGTTGCTTTTTTTTTGTGCTTTCGGTGCTTCTTCTTTGTTTGCGCTTGATTTGTGGTTTTAATTGCGTCTAGTGCATGGCCATGCCACTTTGTTTCTGGTGTCGTATTGATATCATTTTCCCATGGTTTTTTACTTGTATTGCCTTTTATGTTTTGAGGGTATTTGGAATTGGTTGGGAAGGAGGAAAGCTAATGGAGCTCTAGGAGAGCTTAATGAAACCCAATAGGTAATGTAATACTTGGACGAAGGTTGGTGCATGAGTAAAGGGAAGTCGAAGGCAAGAATGTGAAAATTAAATGGATTGGTTGATTCCATTGGGGAAATGGACATTGGTTGGACAGTCATGAGAAAGGTAAATTGAATGGATCTGAGATATCATATGCCTTGGCTATGCTAGAAATAGTTGTTCTCAATATTTTTCATGTTGTGCATGAATAAAGGGAGTTCTCTTAACCTAAACCTTATGATTTTTGTAATTGTGTTGTGACTATGATTATGTTGATATATGTATATATGTATGTATGTATGTCATTTTCTGATAGGGTCATCAGGAATCATTCTTATGGAGGAATGATTCCTTATGCAGGTGAATAACATGAAGGGTTATTGGTCTTATGACGAATAAAGTGGGAAGAGAAGCCCTGAAAAATATAAAAATTCAGTATCAGGTGGATATGAATTGATATTATATGCTTGTACTATGTCTATTTTTATGCTATGGCAGGTAATGTTGAGATATACATCAATGGATGAAAGAATTGCGATCTGTGACATGCGGGAACAAGCATGATTTTTGGAAAGACACTGGAAGTAAGGTTGCTTGGTAGAGTTAGTGTGTGGTCTATGGATGTGCAATACTATTATTATATGTATGTTGTACATGTTTCACCTGTGATCTTCTGTGCATGCGATATTGTGTATATATGGCATTGTGTACATACTTTCTATGAATTTTTGTGTAAAAATGGTGGTGTGCACATGTTGGATATGTGGTATTGTGTACATATGATGTTGTGTTCATGTTGGATATGTGGTGTTGTGTACATATGGTGTTTTGTGAATATGTGGTGTTTTGAACATATGGTGTGGTGCACATTTACATATGATACTATGTACATGTGGTGTTCTGTGTAGGATTGTACATGTGGTGTTGTGTGGATGTGGTGTCATGTCCATGTTGTACATGGGGTGTTGTGTGCCGGTGGTGCTTTGGACATATCATGCATGTGGTGTTTTATACACATTGTACAGATGGTGTTTTGTATATGTTGTGCAGATGGTGTTGTGTACAGGTGGTATTGTGTACATGTTGTACATGTGGCATTGGTATATACAAGTTATTGTGTATTCATTGTGTCGCGACATCCATATTTGTGGTATTGTAAAGTGTGTACATTTATATATTATTTTGTACAACAGATGTAGATATATGTGTTGTGTTGTACACCAAGTGTAGGTGTATGTGTTATGTTGTACACCGAGTGTAGGTGTATGTGTTGTGTTGTACATTGGGGGTAGATGTATGTGTACGTGTCGTGTTGTACACTAGGTGTAGATGTATGTCTCGTGTTTTACAGTGGCTGTGGGTGTATGTGGTGCATTGTACACAGTGTATCTGTATATGATGTACGATGTGATGGGAAAGTGAGGTATGGGATTATTTGGGCCCTTATTTTTATATTGAGGTTTGATGTATTTTATTATCAAGATACCCTTATTTTCATTGATGGTTGAGACAGTTTAGTCTCGGGATATCCTTGTTGATATTAAGGGTTGAGGAAGTTTAGTCCTTGAATTCCTTTGATATTTCAATTGAGGGTTGAGGAGGTTTAGTATCTGGATTCCCTTCTTGCTGATATTGAGGGAGGAGACTCATGATTGGGAGGAGAAAAATGGTGAGCGGTGCTAGGGTTTCCAGAGCTAGGGCGACCTGCAACTATGCGGCAACACCGTATGCACAAAATACCAACCGGAATCACTTGTATGTTGCTATGGCCATCTCCCCTACACATTCCCGACCATCTCTGGTTGCTTCGGTCTTGTTTTCTTGCTGTGTCGGCTACCCAAACCAAACGACACTCTGAGGCCATGAAACCCGTTCCTCCTGGACTGTTTCACCACATCCTCACCGGTGGATGGAGACCCTGCAAATAGATCATTGGACCTCCAGGAAAAGGGGAAATCAGCTTTGGCGATCAGCGGCACCTGGATGTCATGGAAGGGTCTCAACGTATTTGAATGGACCGACACGACTATCCTTGAAACTCGCTGGCTGCAGTCTACCCTACCCACTATGTTGTCACTTTCTAAAGGAGTTGCAGGGCTACACTCCATGACTGATTTTGGGTTACTCTCAACGTTGTATCTACCCGCTCAAATACTATACAAAATTCCAGTCTCAAACAGAGAGCAAATAATCCATACTCGGACTACCACGACATGAATGGTACCCCTTTGTACAAACTGTCCCAACATCTATATTGCAGTTTGAACCTGCATCGACTTAGGCGGGTGAATACAGTGCAATAGGCGTCATAGCACACTTAGATCTTAATTGTTTTCAATTTTTTATTGAAACACCTCTTGGGGAAAATATGGTTATATGGATAGACAATACAGAGATGGTGTTTGATCTTAAAATGCACATTACACAAGCTCAGAGATACCCTAT
Source organism: Pinus albicaulis (assembly GCA_034641835.2). Lineage (NCBI taxonomy): Eukaryota > Viridiplantae > Streptophyta > Pinopsida > Pinales > Pinaceae > Pinus > Pinus albicaulis. Next base: position 965,416,411 of record CM076575.1, read on the forward strand.
ACCATTACATTTATTTATTCATGAAGGCAAAGTACTACAAAACCACAGAACCATAAAGGATCACAATATACCATCTGGTGCTACCATCATCCTCAACCTCTGGTTGCGAGGAGGAGGAGTAGGGGATTGGGGAAAAACTAAAATCATTGGGGGAACTGGGGGAGGCAGCACCTCTAATTAGGATCATAATAAAAGACCCTCCTTCAAGAACATTTTGCAAGGGAAAAACCAACTTCCCTACAGAACCAGCAAGCAATTCCCCTAGGCCCCACATTGTAGAACAGCTAAATCACACACCTGAACTAGCTATATACTTACCTGAGATTGCTGAACATTGAAATAAATATCAGGAACAAGCACTTATATGCCACTTCAACAGCTTCTGGTCCAAACCAATAGACCTCTTTCAATGGATATTTAAGAACTGGACTACGGAATGAGAAATACACCTCTGTTCAAAAGGCTTGTTCATAGTAAAATTTCGGCACTCAAAAATCATAGACTACATCCTACAGGATGGTCCATGGTTTTGGGGGTCTTCCGGACTTTACATCACCCCTTGGTTTTTGGCCTTTGATTCCAACACTATTATTGTCTCCATAATGCTAGTTTGGATAAGGCTATATAACCTCCCACTACATTTCTGGAATGACAACGTCCTACAAGGCATTGGGAATATGCTTTGGTGATACATTAAAATAGATACACAATGATTGGAGGAGAGAATATTCACCTTCGCACGTATCTGTGTTGAGGTAGACCTCAGCAAAGGATTACCAGAATGCATACAACTGATACAAAAACATCAAAAATCGTTGCAACATATAGATTATGAGAACACATCTTTTAGATGCATAATCTGTAGACAGACTAGTCATCTGCAAAATACGTATCCTAAAGCAAAGAGAGATAACCGAAGAAAGAACAGGACCGGAAAAGAACCCAAAGGATGGAAATATCCCCCTTGTGAACCAGAAGAGGAAATAGAAGAAGAAGCAGATGCACCTACATCAGAGGGGTACAATCAGTGAACAATTGTCCCGGATGCACAAGCCAAAGACATACTGGACCCTCTTGATCTACAAACACAACAGGACCCACCCACAAAGGAACTAGTTGTACCCGATATTATTGGGAACAAAAGACAACATTCATCAGAAACATCAAACTCGGACAAGGAAGTTGGAGCAGCCATAGTTGAAAATCAGCTAGCACTTGCACTTGTCTCCCCCATGTCATCACAAGGGGGTTGGCGGAAGGTGGAAAAAAAGGAAGGGAGAAAAACATATTTTTTTCTCCCCATTGTATATTAGTTTTTACTTGCTTGTTTTTATGAACAATAGTCTCGGCTGGTTTTTCAAACCTATTACCTGTTGATGCAACATATTTTTTTGTTTCTTTTAATAAAATTATGAGTTTTCCTTGGGAAAATAAAATATATTGAGAGAGGAGGTGGTTCAGTTTCCACATTCCCTTGTTTCATAAAGATAAGGTGCTAGGTGCTTGCCAGGTTTTGAAACTAATTTAATGAATGCACAGAAAGGATAAAGAACAAAGACAAAAGTAAAGAATCATGGAAAGATAAATATCGGTATTTTAATTCAATTTTTAATTAAGCATGTGATTTATGATTTTGGTTTATGATGGTGACATGTGATTTATGATAGTTGTAGGTTGAGATAACCAAGTGTGATATGTTTATACATGATTATTTGATCAAAGAGATAGTTTGACTTACTGGGACAGGAAGTAATCAAATTACAAGTGTACCTTATTGACGAGCCACCAATGAGGTATGATTTGAATTTATTTCAGTTCCTTTTAGTATAATGGAAATTATGTTCTTGGTACAATAAAGCATGGAAACACCCAGTTTGGGGTGGTTGAAACTGACTACAATGATTAGCAGTAGTGGAAAAAGGAATCGGAGCAGACAATAATATGTTGGTAAAGAACTTCAATAGCAAGTCCATTGTTGGACACTAGTACCCAATAGTGTCCATTGATTTCCATGAGCATGTTATGACTAGTATGATGGCTTTGAGGTAGGTGTATACCTTGGTTTTTTGACCTTCCTATTTGAGGAAGCCTTGCCAAGGGATGGATCTCACAGGAAAGGGGATTCTGGAGAAATTGGAAGCTGAGTGACTTCACGGAAGGGGGTGACCTAATTTCCTGAGGAAATTTGTAACAAAGAAGGGTAGGATGGGGATGGATTTGTCTTGGTCATTAGCATTACCAGATGGAATCATATGCACATTGGGAGTGTGCCCTGAAACAATGAGTAAGTAATTGTTCATTAAGGGAACATGTAGTTCCAGGATCATAGCACTGGACATTGGATGCATGTTTGACTTTGGCAGTGGATTCTGGAATTTCTGGGAAGGAGGTTAATCCTGGTATTACTTTGAGGGTGGAGGTATGAGCCTCTTGACTCCCTTTTTGTTGATATAATCATCATAGCCTTCTATTTGTTGGTTTATAAAATGTGCATATGTGTATATTAATGTAAATACCTTATCGAGTTGGATTTATAAAGCTCCATAAATAGTATGGTTATTTTTTGGTTGAAGCAAATGTGCATAAGTATATTTGATTATTATTGTAAATATAGTAATGAGTTGTGTTATAAAGCTCCTGTAAACAGTATGATTGTCATGTTTTCAGCAGGTTGTTCATTCTAAATACTCTAATGAGTTGGTTTATAAATATCCATGGGAAATATGTTTTCATATTCAATGGTCTTGCTAGTTATAGGTGTCATAGAACACCGAGGACAGTGTTTGTAATGTTCCCAAATTATAGCCTCAAGATAAATGGAACATTAGAGTTAGAAACATCTCTAACCGATGAATAAATGGGTAGAAAATCCCATAAGTCTCCTAAGGAGGAATAAAAATACTCCAAGTGTGAAAGGAGACACTCCTTACAGCTTAATAAAACACCTCCATGTGTGAATAGTGATAATATCAAGTTGGTTCAGTCCACTTTGACTAAGTCAACAGCGCAGTGATGGAGGAGTAGGAATAACAAAGTTTTGGAGGGAGATGAATCTTTTGATGGAGATGACCTAATTGAGTGGGGCCAAGGGCAAGCAGACTCATGCTTTATTTAAGGAAGAGGATGGAAAAATTATTCTTCATGTTTTAGATTATTATTTTGTCTACTCATACTTTTGCTTCCTCTTGCTGTTTAGTAGGGTTGTTGTGTTTTTTAGCACCGGGTATTCCCGAGCGCGAATCCCACCTCTTTCCTTGAGGAGTCTCTTGGGAGAGTTTGTATTAATTTTCCACATCAAGTTTTCAAGCCAAGCTTCAGCCTATTTCGTCAGCGTAGTTTCTGCAGGTGATTGTGCAGTGTTGCAGGGCGCAGTAGTGGAAGGGATTGGAATCCCACTTTCTGAGCTAGTTTCTCATTAGGGGAAGGGTTCCTTCACTTGAGAGAGCTGTTTGGAGAGTTCTATTGGTCATTTCAGATCTGTGGTAGTAGACCACTCATTTCCCTAACATTCCCAGCATTGTTCCATCTAGGGAATGCATTATTTTTGGAGGCAGCTTCAGTGGATGATCTAGTGGCTCCGTTGCAGTGTTTTCCTGTGATTGAGAGGTTCAACCTTTCATGGGAGGCAGCCCTTGAGGTATCTACATCAGATCAGACATATTTCAGCCTTCTACACTCTTATGCTTCAGTTTTGCAGTGATTATTCAGTAATTTTCTGAAGATCACATTTGTATGCAGGGTGTATGACAAGAAACCCTTTTCGGGTTTTCTTGTAATTGTAATGAAGAGACTCGATCTCAATTTATGAGCATGATTGTCCAATATATGATTAGATATATTTCTCTTCTTAATTTCTGAGTGAAACCCTCTTAAAACTACGCTATTCCCTTTCTGCATAATTTCTAAGTAGCAGTGTTTGGGGTTTTTGGTCATTTCCAACTACACTAGTGTGGAAGGTCTATTTACCTCACCTAATTTCATTTGTTTCTAATATCCTCTTGGAATTAGATGCTATATGGATGTATCTATGGGATCCAAGTGATGATTTTCATTTTTATGGCTTACATTTCTGGAAATGCGTTTTTCTATGAATACATTGCTGAGCAGTTCCTTAGTGGAATATTTTAAGATATTCCCAATACTGCTTATGTTTCCTATTTTGGGATATTACAGTGGTATCAAAGCTTCAATATTGGCTCATCCTGTGGATCTCAGGCCATTACACTTTCATGAGAGATGGAAAGAAAAGATAAGGCTTTAGTGTGTGAAGGGAGAAAGTAAGACAAGCTTACAAAGCTTCTTCCAAAATATATGCAGAGATTTCAGCGAGAGTTGAAGAAAATGAGAATGGAGATGGGATATCCAAAGGATTTTGGGTCTAGAGCTGAATATATATTTGCACATGGTGAGTGTGAGCATGCAGCTACACACCATGATGCACAGCGTAGACAAGTGCCCAAATCTATCTTGAGATGGATGAAAGGAGGAAGAATGCCTAAGGGGAGGACTCTTAGTGATTTTTTGCAAGAGTACGAATCTCAAAATGAGATTTTTAGAGATCATACTAATTTCCATGGGTTTTTCAAGATCCAAGTGGAGGAGAGAAAGCAGCAGGATGCAGATAGATTTCTTCTATCTACTTTTGAAGGCTCAACTACATGTTCAGCTGGAGCTTGGGTGAAGGAGCTAGACTCCTATTTTTAGCAGCACCATATTTCTGAACATGAAGCCATCAGAATTGCAACGCTGCATTTCAGAGGTAAGGCCCATGCATGGTGGATTTTTGAATCTTGTTCTTTGAAAAATGCAAACATTTCCTCTTATGCAAGATTCATTGAAACATTGGTGGAAGGTTTGATGGAAAACATCCTAAGACACATGAGAAAGAACAAATGGAGAGAAAAAAAACCTTGCATGTGATGGAGGAGACTCCACTTCAGAAAACCATGGGAGAAGCTGACATCTTGCATTACACATTGTTAGGGGAAAGACCTCTAGTTCATATTCCTAAACAAGAGGGCATGGGGATCTCTTTTTCACAAGAGGATCCAACTGTTGAGATGTTGCCTATACACATTGATGAAGATGAGAGCAACAACACTGTCAAATCTAGAGAATATCTAGTACCTCATGTAGAGGGAGGAGGAGCACATGCTCCAATAGGAGGGATTCTTGTATCTTTGCAAGAAATTCCCCAGGATCTCATACATGGAGGTCAAAGCACAATCAAAGAGTAGCATGATTGTGGAGCATTGCAAAGGGAAGGAGAAGGTAGGAATGAAGAGAAGCATCATGTGATGAGAGGAACACACCCTTCTCTATTTCAAAGAGCTAATGCAAAGAGGAGGAAAACTGTATTCTACTATGAAGGCAAGGGCAAGGTTTCCTGACCATATGTACAGTCCACTCTTGACATTGATGTCTCACTACATGGAGGCATTCCACCTGGGAGGCCACCGGACCTATCATTGATGAAGGACATCTTGTCTTTGGATTCACCACTCTTGGATTTTGGAGGTGTGAAGGGTTTGGAGGAGAGCTTTGGCAAGTGGGAGGTGAAAGTAGTAGGTAGCAGTATGAGGGGAACTTCACTTGCCAGATCTCCAGTGTTGTCTCTTAGGAGGATTGATCCTTATTGGAGATCTCAGCTCTTAGTAGGGTACTCCAAGGATATTGGTTCATGCATGATTCTCAATGACCGAGATAGATATGATGAGTATATGGTGGATGATATGGTCATATATTCTTATGGCAGAGTCTTATTGACTAGAGCTTCTACTCTCAAGGGGAAGTTGCTACTTGCAGCACATAAGGACTTCCTTTCCATGCATTATGATGCATACATCTCTTAGGCAGAGGAGTTCACTTGGGAGGGCATCCATCATGACATATCTCATCATATGGAGAGATGCATAGCCTATATGATGATAGATAGGAGGTCACAACCACTTCCCTACTCATTGGAGATGAGGGAAAGATTCCAGTTGAGCCATTTCCGCTCAAGGTCTCAAATACATGATGGAGGAGGTATAATTTCACATTTTATATTGTACTTCTCTTCCTTGTTTGAGTAGCATGATGTATCAAGAATAATTATCTCTTCCTGTATACTATATGATGATGTACTTATAGCTACTTGTAGCATTGATTTTGGCTACATTATTAGTGGATTGTGGGGGAAGCCACATGACTCTTAGTGTGCACCATTGACACCACATTGTATCTTCATGTTTCCATCTTATGAGATGACTGTGGAAGAAAAAAAGTGGCTAGGTAAGCACTTGTTAATCTATGTTTTGATGCAGGCGAAGGATGCACTGTGCTGGTTCCATTGGTGGGACTATGGACCACTCTCTGGTTGTCATATGAAAAAAAAATTTATTGCATTTTTCTTCCATTTATTGCTGATATTTTTATATTCATGGGAGGAATTGTTTGGAGAGTGCTGGAGGTATTGGAGATGCCCATTAGGAGCATAATTCTCCCCACTTTACATGTTGTAAATTTCAAGAGAAGCCATGGGAAAACCATGATTTCCACATCACACTTTTTCCCTTTTTGTAGGGGGAACCACTTGAAGAACTTGAGGAGGCACTTCATGGCTAAATTGTTTGATGGGGGAGATTGGGCCATTCTTAAAGGCCATGTTATTTCAGCCCAAAGACAGAGGTAGCCCCATGTTTACCATAAATGGAGAGAGAAACCATTTGGATGGCAGAATCCAATCTCTCCTGTAGCCCCAAAACATTGTATAAAATCGGGGTTGATGATTCTTTTGATGAGCTACCTAGGATGGCTCATTTCATTTGGATGATAGCATGGGTGAGGGAGGCACACATTCACCATGTTGGTCATCACTGCTACTTTTTGGAGGTCGTGGGACAGAAAGTAGGTTTCCATTCACAGTCTTCACCTATGATTGATGTAGACCATTTGGTTTTGCACACTTGGGAGGAAACATTGGATGGAAATTTAATTACAAATTATCTTGATGCAGTGATGAAGGCCATTAATGGGAGGCCAGAAGAGGAGGGGGGGAGAAATTTTTCTGTCCATATACATTTTCTTGAGGACAAGAAAATATTTTGGAGGGGAGGACTGCAATGTTCCCAAATTTTAGCCTCAAGCTAAATGGAACATTAGAGTTAGCAACATCTCTAACCGGTGAATAAATGGGTAGAGAAGCCCATAAGTATCCTAAGGAGGGATAAAAATAATCCAATTTTGAAAGGAGACACTCGTTACAGCTTAATAAAACACCTCCATGTGTGAACAGGGATAATATCAAGTTGGTTCAATCCACTTTGACTAAGTCAATAGCGCAGTGGTGGAGGAGCAGGAATAACGCAGTTTTGGAGGGAGATGAATCTTTTGATGGAGATGACCTAATTGAGTGGGGCCAAAGGAAAGAAAACTCGTGATTTATTTAAGGAAGAGGATGGCAGGATTATTCTTCATGTTTTAGATTATTATTCTGTCTGCTCAGACTTTTGCTTCCTCTTGCCGTTTAGCAGGGTTGCTGTGATGTTTAGCACCGGGTGTTCCCGAGTGGGAATCCCACCTATTTCCTTGAGGAGTCTATTGGGAGAGTTTGTATTCATTTTCGACATCATTTTTTTAGGCCAAGCTTCAGCCTAGTTCATCAGCGCAGTTTCTGCAGGTGATTGTGCAGTGTTGCAGGGCGCAGTAGTGGAAGGGATTGGAATCCCACTTTCTGAGCTAGTTTCTCATTGGGGGAAGGGCTCCCCAACTTGAGAGAGCTGTTTAGAGATATCTAGAGCTCATTTTCAGATCTGTGGTCGTAGAACACTCATTTCCCCAACATTCCTAGTGTTGTTCCAGCTAGGGAAAGCGTTATTTTTGGAGGCAACTTCAGTGGATGATATAGATGCTCCGTTGTAGTGTTTTCCTGTGATTGAGAGTTTCAACCTTCCATGGGAGGAAGCCCTTGAGGGATCTACATTAGATCAGACATATTTCAGCCTTATACCCTCTTATGCTCTAGTGTTGCAGTGATTATTCAGTAATTTTCTAAAGATCACATTTGTATGCAGGGTGTATGACAAGAAATCCTTTCTGGGTTTTCTTGTAATTGTAATGAGGAGACTAGATCTCAGTTTATGAGCATGATTCTCCAATATATGAGTAGATCTATTTGTATTCTTAATTTCTGAGTAAAACCCTCTTAAAAATGCGTTGTTCCTTTTGTGCATAATTTCTGAGTAGCAGTTTTTGGGGTTTTTAGTCATTTCCATCTAAAATAGTGTGGGAGGTCTGCTTACCTCACCTAGTTTCATTTCTTTCTGATATCATCTTGCACTTAGATGCTAGATGGATGTATCTGTGGGATCCAAGTGATGATTTTCATTTTTATGGCTTACATTTCTGGAAATGTTTTTTTTCTGTGAATGCATTGCTGAGCAGTCCATTATTGGAATATTTTAAGATATTCCCAATACTGCTTATTTTTCCTATTTTGGGATATTATAGTGTTCCCTTAAGGGGGATGGGTCTGTAACAACCCTGGGTTAAAATATCATGTAATAAAGTTAATAAAGGATTCCAAGCTGAATGTTGAGAAGAATATACTAGTGGGCATCACTTATTGTGTTTTATGGCTAAGGGGAAATTGGAAAATGCAATGGCGAAGGATTTGGAAAGGAAAAATAGTATTTTTGACATTTATTTATGAAAAAAAAAAAATTAGGAGAAAAATAACGTGAAAGGTCACAATTTACATGTGAGGAGGAAAATGAATGAAAATAATGGAAATTTGAAAAAATTAGAGCCATCAACGATAAAAAGGATTATGAGGATCAGTTCACAACATTTTTTTCAGTTTAGTTTTGGAATTAATCTTGGAGAGGAGAAGACAACCAAGAGGATAAAGAAAGAAATCAAGAAAAGGAAGGACAATAAATCAAAGGAAAGCAAAGGAATTCAAGGATCAAGTAACTTCAATGGGAATACTTGCAGGTAACATGTTGCATCTATGATTTCCTAGCTAGTTTTGACATGCATGGTATGTGAATGATAGTATTCGGTTATTTTGTGGTCATCGGCATGGGTCTGTAAGGTTGGACAATGGACTTTATCCTAGCCTTAATATTTTTAGATAACCATGGTGTGATGGGGTATTTTTGGGTTTGAGGTTTGGATTGTCGGAAGATTTTGGATCCAGGTGAGGTGGTCTCAAGAAAATTCCCAAAGGCCTAGGAATCCCTTCACCGGTAATGGCGAGATACAAAGTAAATATTGAGGGTGGAGACGAGAAAATTTCTCAAGGTATTGGAGAAGAAATTCTGAGGCATATCCAAGCTCGGTTTTTTTTTTTGATCTCAACACTAGTTTAGGTGGGATCATGGTATGGTGAGGGTGGAGGTGGTTTAACCTATGGATTCCCTTGGTTGTCTTTGGATTGAATATTCCATGAGATCCAGCATTCACGATTAGAATATGGCATGAGGGTGAATGGATGAAATACATATTTGGCTTAGCCAATCTATGGTTGGGTAGTGCGTGGAAGTCTCAAACCTAGTTGGATTTTTCCTAAGTTTAATAAGGGCTTCTCTTTATTTTGTTGTACATGTACTTGTTATTATGTGGATTTAATTTTTGTTCTCTCATTTTTATTTATCCCGATATATGTTGGTTATAAGCATGGTGATATGAAAATTATCAGTCATGGCTCCTTTCATGTTTTTATTTGTAACTGAATGAATAATGAATGCAAGACCTAACTTGTGTTATAAAAACTAATTTGAGAAGGCAATGACCTTTCTTGTTAAATCTTAGATAAATTTTAAGCTCCTTATGTTTAGACTTTCATTCATGACTTGTAGGATGCATATTTACCAATTGTTTAATGGAATGTCAGTCCCAGTTGGGGTAGGATGGGTCAAATCCTAGTTTAAGTTTCTAGTTTATAAGAATTTTCTCTATGTAATTTATCATCTCTAGAAGTTTCATTGAGTTCTAGGCAGAGGGCTGAGTCTTGGCCTTGAAAAATAGGCTCAGAATTCATATTCTTTGGCATAGAGAAGAGCATAAAATTCCATAATCGGTGGGAAGGAGGCATGTGGGAGTGACTAGAGACTCTTAGTCTCTTAGAGGCCTTAGAAAGGGAGCGATTGAGGTTCTAAGTCATTATAAAAGAGAATTATCTCAAGGGTTGGACACCTAGAGGTCCTTTGGCGTGTAAGGGAATTAATTAAGGTCTTAGTTTGTCGACTCCATTTAATTAAAGTCATATAGGAGGTTGAGTCATATCATAGTGACCCTTGGCTCATGTTTACCCTGGGTAAATTGGTGAAATTTTTTAAATGTGGGAGGAGGTGCATTACACCTTTAACGATGGGCAACGAAGAGAGCACATGTTGGAACTTCAACATAGTTTACTTCAGACGCATGTCAACGGGGCTTACAACATCATTATCCCTCCTCTATGCATCAAACATAGGGAGGCAAAGTTTTATAGACAGATCATAGGGTATGACTAGGTCAACAAGAGTGAGCGACTTGGGCTGAGTATGGAACAACACCAACATGGGGGGCTTGTTCCAAACACAGAAGATTGTACCTTCGATACCTCCTTTGGGATTGGATGGGAAGAGGTACTAAGCTGATATGCGATGGAGCAAGCTATGAGGTTGGATACATCCATGGCCACAGTTCAGTAAAGGTGATGGAATACTAGGGGGTTTAGAGGGCTAGACTGTTTTTGGGATCCAGGTGGGATTCTCCGTCACATCATGGACTTAGTTAGTGATTTTTTTAGTGCGATGGTGTCTGTTGATACTAATCACACACACACTTTTAGGCCTGCATTAGATGTATGAGTAGCACTATTGACCAGATGGATTGACAGAAAAATGAGTAAACATTGTGAATTGTCATGGCAGGCTGGTCATACATGGGGTTGTTGGAGGATCAACACACTCCTACAAGGGATGATCGAAGGAGGTGGCATAGGTTGGCCACCAAAAAGAGCTTTGTATGGGGATGAGGATTTTCATGGATATGTGGGGTGGAGACATCACAAAGCAGCAAAACCTTAATGACACCGCCACTGGCACTCAGGGAGGTTTTGCTATCAGATCTCCCTGAGAGGATCAAGAGGGGAGGTCCACTCATCTTAGGTTATGGATGTGTGATAATGGAGATGGAGAACCTAACAAGGTGTAGAAATTATACAACAAGCATGTATATCATGGATTCATTTTGATCTAACAATGTACTAAAATTAAATACTAAATAACTTCTACAAATATTTTGCGGAATTAAAAACACAATCGTTAATCACATGAAGCAAAGAAGAATCAATCAAGCCAAAACACAGATAATTTCCCAGGGAAAGCTTGCTGTTCAAAACCCCACTATATTATATTGTATATTCAACATGGAATCATGAAAAAATTACATACAACTCGTCTCACAAGAGCCCTCCTATACTCAAATAATTGTCTCACACTGATCCAGAAAAAATGGGGCCAATCCTCACCCAATTCTCATCATATCTTCAGCTTGCCTTGCTCAGGCAGTTCATGAGGAATGAAATCCTTATTCACAAGGAATTCCAACCTTCCTACACTGCGCTGAATATCATGGAAATCCTGTGGTGTTTTAACTACACTTGGGTACCTTGCTAATATCACAGCTGATAGTTACACTTCCCTTTCACCTATATCTCAACTTGGTCTCCACTGGAAATGACATGCGTGCAGCTAATAATAGTAAATCCTCAGTTTCATGTGATATCATTGATTTTGAATTAAATAATATTTAATTCACTTGATCTCTCACTAGTGTATCAAACAATTACAACTAGCACAACTGATTTTAACTCACTTAACTGAGTTAAATTGGTTACAATCCACATTAAATAATCCACCACTGCACTTCGAACTTTGTTACAACTAGAATTACTCTGCATGTCTTTCCAACTACCCTCAACTCGAAATTCATGAGTTAACTGAGTTTATCACACTCAGTTAAATATTACAAGTTATTTTGAGACTAGATTACATTTTATTGTCCATCTTAATTAAGGGATAACTAAAAAATACATGCACTAAATTTAGCCCTGTGGACCCCACCCTAGTGTAGGTGCTTGATGCACTAGGCATGGGTGTTGAAATTTTCTTGTTGAATTTCAACACTCCCTCTCAAAATGAAAGGGATTATCGTTAACCCCGGTCCTGCCTCTATGGTATTCAAATTTGGTCCTGCTGAGCGCCTTCATCAGAATACCTGCATCCTGATCTTCTGTGGGAATTTACTGAAGCAAAATTATCCTCCTCTACACACAATATCTGAGATTATGTTACTAGATATCTTTGTTCTTGGACCTATCATGAAACAGAGGATTAATCAATATTTTAATGCAACTCTGATTATCACAATGTGTCACTGTCAGATCCATATGAGAACCAAACAAACCAACCAAGATCTTTCTCATCTAGATAGACTCACATGCTGCTTCACTTGCTGCCATGTACTCTTCCTTCGTTGAACTGAGTGCCACAGATCTCTGCTTCCTGCAGTACCAAGAATCTATTCTCGATCCTATGTTCAAGATCCCTCCTCATGTGCTCTTTCTGTGTGATGGATTTTATACCCAATCTGCATCTGTGAAGCCTTGAAGCTTCACTCCCTATGTCCGTCTATACCATAGACCATACTCTGATGTGCCCCTCAAGTATCTCAAGACATGCTTCTTTTCCTTCCAAAAGAGCTTGGTAAGCTTAACTATAGCTTCAATCAGTTGGTTAACTGCGTAGAAAATTTCTGGTCTCGTTTTCACTAGATACATCACTGAACCAACTAACTGCCTCTAGACAGTACCATCCACTACCTCTCTAGAAGTAGCATCCTCTTTCCTCCAATTTCCTAGAAGAGGAGTATTCATGGTTTTGCAGCTCTCCATGTGAAATTTATCCAATATCTCCTTGGCATACTTTCCTTGAGACACAAAAAATTCACCATCTCGCTGCCATATTTCCAAGCCAAGGAAATAATGAAGAAGTCCCATGTCCTTCATTTGAACTCCCTTGCAATATCCTCCTTGCATGAGTGTGTCATATCCTCATCACCAGTAAAAATTAGATCATCAACATAAATAACAATAATCAATAGCTTACCCTCAACCACAATCTCGTACATGTTTGCATCTTCTTCACTTTTGGTGAAACCCAATCTGGTGACATAGTTGTCTATCTGAGTGTACCAAGCACGAAGTGCTTGCTTCAACCCATACAGTTCTCTCTTGAGTTGACACACATGCGAATCACTGTTGAAGATCTTTAAACCTTCAGGTTGATCTATGTACACTTCTTCCTCAATGATCCCATTGAGAAACATAGTTTTCACATCCATCTAATGAATGTGCCAGCCCATATGTGTTGAGAGTGCAAGGATGGATCTAATGGAAGAGTACCTTGCAACTAGTGCCAAGGTCTCATCATAATTGATCCCCTCGATATGTGAGAATCCCCAAGCCACAAATCTAGCCTTGTATTTCTCCACACTCACATCAACATCTTTCTTTACCTTGTAGATCCATCTTGATCCAACCACTGATTTTTTGACCGGTCTTGGGACAATCTCCCATGCACTTTTCTTGACAATGGAGTCATACTCCTCAATCATTGCATCAACCCAAGTTGGTTGTTGCACTACTTCCTGAAAGGAAGATGGTTTAGTCACAATACATTTTCTCATCAGAGCCATGTATAAAGTAAACCTGTGAGGAGACCGTCTCTGTCTGTGCTGTGAAGTAGGGGCTCCTACATTCTCTGCAACATCAAGTCTCAATCTCTCAGCTTCCATGGTGCACCTTCTACCATTTCTGATGGATGGCTCTGCATGATTATTTTCCTCCACTCCATGATCCTCTACATGTGGCTTCTCCACATCTTGAGGCTCATCCTTGGGAACTAACAGTTCCTTCTCTACATGCAAGTCCAACTCCTAGTGAAGGGACAACTGCATGGTTTTCTCCTCATCATATTTTATATCCTATCACACAACAATCATTCTGTTGTTGGAAAAATACACATGATAGCTGTGGGGTGTTTCAGTGTACCTAAAAACAATCCCAATCTTAGTGGTCTGTTCCATCTTCTTCCTGCCATCCTTGGTCACAGCACATAAACAAATGAGCCAAAAATCTTAAAGTGTAAAACATCAGGTTTCTTACCAGTGAAAGCCTCTTCATGTGTACTCATGCCAAGTATCCTATGAGGAGAACGGTTCTGCACAAATACTGCAGTTTTGCATGTTTCTACCCACAAATGCATCGGTAGGCCTTGATCATGCAACATATCTCTTGCTACACCCACAATCATTTTTTTCTTTCTTTTAGTGACCCCATTCTGTTGTGGGTTATGAGGTGCTATCTGTTCTCCTCAAATTCCTTCTTTGTTGCAGAAGTTCTTGAATTCGTTAGAGATGTATTCACAACCATTATCTCTCCTCAGAGCCTTCAATTTCTTCCCTGACTCTTTCTCCACCAGTTCCTTAAAATCAAGAAACTTATATAATGTCTAATATTTCTTCTGCATGAAGAAGATCCATCACTTATGAGAAAATTAATCAAAAAATATCACATAGTACTTATGTTTTGCTATCGAAGCAATAGAGAATGGTCTACACACGTCTACGTGAACTCACTCAAGGATCCCCAAAGCTCGGTTCTACTTTTCATGAAAGGTGGCCTTTACATATTTTCCCATAGTACATCCCTTACATGTGTCTGACTATGCAAGTGTACCCCTAGGAAGACCAGTGTAAATTTTTTGCATGACTTTCAAGGCTCCATGGTGAAGATGGCCAAATATCATGTGCCATAATTCACCCTCATCCCTGCTCACCACTTTGTCTGCCTTTCCCATCAATGTTGTGTAGCCATCTACATCCAACTTGTAGATATTCTTAACTTGAATCCCTATATTCTTGGCTTGTCATGTTGGTTTTTGTCGTAGGAGAGCTTTTCCTTCACTAAAAACAACAGCATAGCCTTTATCCTCCAACATTGCAACTAAGACTAAATTTTTCTTCAAACCTGGTACATGCATTACATATTTTAATTGAAAGGGTTTACTTGACTACCTCTGGAAGGTAATGGTACCAATATCAGTAGCATTGTACCACCCATCATCACCCATTTCAATATGCATATGGAGATCCTTCTCCTCCAAGCTACTGAAAATTTCCTTGTCTCCCGTCATATGAAAGTAAGCGCCACTATCCAAATACCACACAGATCCCAATGCACTTGAAACCATGCATGCAATCAATGAGAATTCAAGCTCAAACTGTGAGGCCAAAGCCTCACCAACTGCAGATCCTCTAGTATTCCTATGCTCATGAGAGTGAAAAAACTTTGCCCTGGACATATCCCACTTCTTGCCATATTTGGACTCATATTTGGAATGGAATTTCTTCCCCTTCCCCTTGTTCGCCTTGGCAGCCAAAGAAAAATCTTCTTCATCTTCATTCTTAGATGAAGATCCATCTCTAGTGTTCCATCTGAACTCCTCCTTCTCCAAATTTGACCAAAGTCGTTCCCAATCTGGAAGATTTTCCCTTCCGGTTGGCAGAGTCTTAATAACTGTGCCAACTCTTGGGAGGTCCTAGGAGATCCAAGCTCACCAAATCAACATCAGCGGCAGTTATACCAATGATCCCCAGTTCATCTCGACATTGAACAAACTTTGTTAGATATTTTGGTATGGAGTTTCCTTTCTCCATCTTAATCTTCATGAGTTTAAATTTGAGCACCAATTTCCTATGGTCGTTGCTACTTTGAAATAGATCCGTCAAAGCCTTCCACATTGAAAATGGTGTGGCTTTCCCATGGAGGCTTGAGGAAATGTAGTATCATACTCCCTCCAGGAGGATCCTCCTCGACTTTTCCACTTTCTTTTTCCATGCATGAATATTTTCAACATCTGTCACAACGGGTTTAGGAACATTATTATCAATGAATTCCTTCAAGCCTACCTCCATCTTGTCCTTCCAAGAAATATATTTTGAGCTGCCCTTGAGTGCATACTCCAACCTCAAACCAATGAAAACCATTTCGATCCTGAATCAGCTATACCACCAAGAAAGTCTTTCTGCAAATTTGAATGCTATCCAGTCACAAACTCAACTCCTCCTTCAAAATTGTGATTTCTTGTGCTATGATACCATGTAGAAATTATACAAAAAGAATGTATATCATGGATTTAATTTGATATAAAAATGTACTAAATTTAAATACTGAATTTCTTCTACAAATCTTTTGCAGAATTAAAAACACAATTGCCAATCATATGAAGCAAATAATAATCAATCAAGCCACAACATAGATAATTTCCCAGGGAAAGTTTGCTGCTCAATACCCCACTACCTTATATTGTATATTCAACATGGAATCATGAAACAATTACATACAACTCTTCTCACAAGAGCCCTCCTATACTCAGCTAATTGTCTTGCACTGATCTAGACAAAATCAGGCCACTCCTCAGCCAATTCTCAGCCTGTCTTCAACCTTCCTTTCTCACACAATTAATGAGGAATGCAATCCTTATTCAAAAGGAATTCCAGCCTTCCTACACTGCGGTGAGTATCGTGGGCATCCTGTGGTATTTTAACTACACCTAGGTAGCCTGCTAATATCACAACTGATAGTTACACTTCCCTTTCACCTAGATCTTAACTGGGTCTCCACTGGAATTTACATGCATGCGGCTAATAATAGTAAATTCTCAATTTCATGTGATATCACTGATTGTGAATTAAATAATATTTAACTCATTTGATCTCTCACTAGTGTATCAAACAGTTACAACTATCACAACTGACTTTAACTCACTTAACTGAGTTAAAATTATTACAACCTACATTAACTAATGCACCACTGCACTTCAAACTCCATTACAACTAGAATTACTCTGCATGTCTCACAACTACCCTCAACTTAAAATTCATGAGTTAACTGAGTTTATCACACTCAGTTAACTATTACAAGTTATTTGGAGACTAGATTAGATTTTATTGTCCATGTTAATTAAGGGATAACTAAAATAGACATGCACCAAATTTAGCCCTATGGACCCCACCCTAGTGTAGGTGCTTAATGCACTAGGTGTGAGTGGTAAAATTTTCTTGTTGAATTTTAACAAAAGATGTGAGATGATGCTTATGGAATCATTCTTAGACCTTGATATACAAGTGTTTATAGGGGTATGCGACGATGTGCATAAGTATGCAGAGGAGAACAGAGTGTGTCGTGGTGTGCAGTGGTGTGCAGGGTTGCACTTTGGTGTAGGATGAGTGGTTCACATCATAGTGCATTAACTCATAGTGTGACAAAAGAATGGATATAGGAGGGATACCAGTTGATCTGGGAAGATGCAGTAGCATGTAGAAGGGTTTAATGATGCACAAATATGTGCAACTGGGAGTAGTTGTATGCCAGGGGACACAAGGATACATGGTTATATGCAGTAGTGTGTGGGGCTACACTAAAGACTCAGGGAGTGCTAGTAGCAGGGAGATTCCTTCATGAGGATGCCAAGCATGTCTTTGGGATGGGAATACCCAAGTTTGGCGAGCATATTGGTCACGGGATGGGTTGGGAATGTCCACACAGGTTCTTGATCATAAAAAATGGAACCCACAGATGTTCCACTCATTGCCACCATGTATAGTTGAGGGGAGCTTTGTTATGTTCGATCCAGACCCACAACGTCGATAGCAAGACTTGGGGGATTTTCCTAAGATGACTCTATGAGATTTAGTGCCTTAGGGGCATGACATATATTCTCCAATGGAGGAACAGGGTTGGTGTGTGAGTCAACAACCACAGGTTGGAGGATGAGGTGATCTTTTGCAGGGGTGGCATACCATTCATCACTGATCCTATGCCTAGGGAGCTAGTCACGTGGGAGATGATGCAGGGATTTTGCTATAGAACAAATCCTTGTGCATAATAATACAATGTGTTTTCCTCTTACATGAAATCCTGAAATTAATCTTCAATAAATTCTACTTGGACTCAATTTAAATTACATATGAAGATAGAGCCAAACAGTAAACAAAATAATTGCATAAAATACAATCAGAAATTTACAAATGAAAACTCTTCCTTGGCTGAATATTACAATGGTTGGCCTCCCGAGTCTCGCCCTTCAGATGAACTCTCACTCCATTTCTCTCTATCTCTCTCTGTATTCCTCACTATTCTCCATCCTCGCACAATCCTCATATTTATACATAATTACCAATTAATTCGAATCCATGATTTCCTCCACACAATTCTCAACCAAAATCTAAAATAGATTTATCCCTTATTTTACTCAGCTGAGTTCAATTTTAGGAATTCCTAATCCCTAAATTATCTATCTAACTCAATCCCACTCATATTATCAACTAGTTTTAAGAGAATATTTACATTAATCCTCACACTCAAATTTTTCTCTCTTAATTTATTAAAAATGAGCATAATAATTTATAAAATAATTAAAAGGAAATCACCCCCTAATTACACAATATTTTAATGAAAATCAAGCCGGATGCTCCTGCATCAGACTCCCCATGTAGAGAAGTTTCCATAGACTCCTGTCTATGAGGTCTGTCACTTTTCTGTAGTAATGCGACAACGACAAGTCTCCATGACTTGCTCCCTCCAGGATTCCAAACTCTGTTTTATCGTTGGTCTTTTAAAGTATCAACTCCCTTTTGTAATTCATCACCAACATCACTCACTCTGTCAATTGGATTCCATTCGTCAATTCTTTAGATTAGTTCATCTTTGTTTGATTATTTCGTATCCAACTGCGTTGAATACTCAACTTTCTGAAGTGAAAAATAATCAAGAATTTTTCCTTGATCATAACTATAGTAATGGATTACTCCTATAGTAACAAATTTCTCATCCGGTGCTATACCTACATCCATCAATAAAATATTAGTTTTAAAATATCAGACCTTTCAGCCTCTTTTGATGCTTCAAGCATCAATCTCCCATCATAAAACTTATGGATTTCAGTAAATCCTCTTTTGAATTGCTGGCTGCTTTCTTCTTTACCCTGTTGGATTAATACTTCTGTTTCCTTTCTGTCTCTATGGACATAACTTTCTTGCTACTATTGATCTTTCATCTCATCCCCAAATACTTTCTGCTCAATTTCTCTGATTTCGACATCATATTTATTAATGTTTCCTACAACCACATTATTATTTGGAAAGTTATAACATTCATCCAACTCTATAAATGTTAAAAAAATTTCATCCCTGTCATGCATGGAAACTGCAATCTCTTCTGTATCAGGTTCTGCAAGCTTCACTTCTCCTTCAGGTTCCTTAAGCCATCGTTCCAAGAACTCTATTTCCATGTAAAATCTTTCTAGCATTTCATCACAACCTTCATTCCCAGCTTCATTCTTCTGCAGGAAATCTTCTTGAGTTATCATGGTTTCTGTATCATCATATTGCAAAATTATCTCAGAAATTTCATTAAAAAAATTCATTTTTTTACGTCCTTGGAATATCAATTCAGCATTTTCATTATGCTTCTGCTCCATAACAGCTTCAACTGGCTATCTTACACCAAACAAGAATTCATTTAAGATTTCTTCCTTTTGCAACAAATCAATACCTTCCTCCTTTAAAAGGCATTCTCCTTCATACTTAACCTTAAGAGTTTCATTCATCTCTGTGACAGTTTCACCAGACTATCCACCATCTTCCACACATCCTACAAGCATACATCAACTGTGAGATTTAAAAATACAAGGCTTCATAGCCTCATCTACTTGTCTTGTCAACATATCTTCCAATTCTTTTGAACTATTCCAATAGTTCATGAGATATTTCTCATTGATCTCTCCACCCAGAATTTCACCCGATTCTAGGCCATAAATGAAAACTTCCATTTTCAACTCAGTCTCTCTAAGTTCTTCACATTGCAATTACACACTCATCATCTACTCGAGCTTCCTCAGCTCTTCTATCAACTATATGTTTACATGTTGTTCCCTCTTTGCGTGTAGCCTCTGCCACTTCGCTTTCTTCCTCATGGTCCAACCATGTCACTAGTCTTTCTTGTTTCTCTGCAACAATGCCATCAATAACTCAAGGTGAACTCTTATCTCAGCTTTCTCCTACTCACACTCTTCATCATTCAACTGCTTACATATTCCATTTACCTTGGCATTTCCCTTCTTCTTTCTTCTGCTGTGGTCTTCATCAGATCTTATGAAATGACTATCAATATTCATCTTCTCCTCCTTTGTGAACTTCATTTGTTAACATGTGGATTTCGTTTGAATCCCCTTTTTAGCAAGCCTCCATACTTTCCATTCAAAAATACAAGCTCTCTTCCTACGCTTGACCTCTTACAATTCTCTTTCTTGGAATCATTTCTGGGAAACTCTCTTGCTCCTCTTTGATGCAAACAACAACTTCAGTAATGGTTTTGTTACAATGACCAACTCCTTGGGTGTCGGGCTCTGTCGATCATGCACCCAATTACATTAAAACCTTTGACTTAGCTTACGACTCTTTGACTCCAGACTTTACATCAACACTTAATCTCAAATGAAAAATACACCCTCTTGTACAATAACTCAATGGTTTAACTTGACTCAAGCTATCCAAATTTTCATTTGACCTTAACATCGGATTTGCCTTGAAGGCTTGACCCAATAATTACAATAGTGGATATTTTGACTCTAATTGAAGTTATACAACATACCAATGAACATCCACCCTCAATACATTTTCATGATGTAAAATATTCACTCTCTCCCATACTCCATTCTTAAGAAAATATCACAAGTCACCAATTTCATCATCTCCCTTTATCACTTGACATGATATTGAAGTGTTTAAATCGAAATGCAATCCATTTTCACAAGATTTATTTTATGGGAAAATAAAAAAACCATTTAATTTTCAACATTCAAAAATACCTCTTTGAAATGAATGATCATACCTTATGCTCCCTTCAAGGTTATTAATGAACCTTCTCCTTGAAATTTCAACTCTCTGAATTCACTCTTCTGTGTCATTTTTATCACTGTGAATATTCAAATGCCACTCATCACCTTAGCACAAACAGTTTTCCTGCACTTCCATGCACCATACAACTGTACATTATAAATTGTACATTAATTCACATCTCTTCACCTTTGTACAGAGAACAATCTACTCATGTTTTCAACCTCTTTGATGAATAATGTACAACTCATACATTGTGTCCATCCTGAACAACAACTCCTTAGGCACCGCCATATGATGGTAAAACAAGGATTCTACAACATCGAGCAATTGTGGTTTGTTTGTGTTTTCAAACTTAAACACACATCAAAATAATTCTCCCATTTCCAACTACAAGCTTTGGTCCAAAATGACGCAGCCAAAACTGCGAAAAACCCACACTATGCATAATAAACCCTCTCATATATTATAAAAATGAATGTTTCTCTTTATATCACCCAGGATAGCACATTCTCCTTTTCCATTCATTTAAGTGGAACTTAATTTCCTTTAAAGAGACTATGGTGATAAAACCTTATACCTCTGCATTTACAACATTTTAACTTTAATTCTGATGATGGTTTGAATATCATTTTGACATATATATAAATCATTCCCAGAAAAATAGTTAGGTATAATTTTGATTTTGGTTAAGAAAACCAAAAAATGTCAACATATAATATGCTCGGTCCCACAATTTTACTTAACATACCTTTCCAATTTTATGCGCCCTTTTAATTTTTCCAAGTGAACCTATTCTCAGCCCATTGACTAGTTTCTTCACAAGAAAGATCTCCAAATGCGCTTGCAACATTTATGTTTATGCGAATTGCAAATTTTCAATTTCGCATTGCAACTCAATTTTACTACTCCATGGCATTTAATTATCACAGATCATGATTCTGCTTGCAATCATTAAGATCTCCAACGATCTCTGTCTCTCCTCGATGCACAAATTCCCTTCTAAGTACAAATTCGGGTTCATTTCCCGTCACCTTAACTCTAGATTCATTGCTGCGTAATCAAGCTCGGATGGTCGATATTTTGGATAACGGATCGATGCCTTATGCATTCACTCTGCCAGCGGTAGCACTACTAGGTAATCCCTCAAGGCTACACAATTCCCTTCAGAAGCCCCTGACTTGAATGACTGCACATTTTGTTGTCAAAACCTCATTGTGTCATGTCTCAGAAAAACCTCACCGCCTCTGTTTTGCCTATATTTTGTTGCCAGACCCTTGCCTTTTTCACCAGATCTCTGATTCCCACAAGAAATCTTCCTTTCATGAAATAAAATGCTCTATTATGGGGATATGATGGCACCACCACGAATATACCACTCCAAACTCTCAACTTTACCATTGCATACTTCACACAGGTCCAACACTCGTTACTTCACAATATGCAACATTGTGGGAAGATCCACCTCCTTCGTTGTTGGAAGATCCCAGTTCACTATCTGAAGAATTTTGGAGGGGCGCGAACAGGCACTCAACTCTTTTGTTGCTCATCTCACCACAGGTAGGCACACATAAACTGATGTAGAAAAAAAAATCCCACTTTAATATTTAGTATATAAAATGATTATATTATACTAAGTACCAAAGAAATTAACTCTCCATATATGATGGAACTCATAAATTCCTTATCTCGTAGTGCACAACTCTGATTTCCATGCCATTCTAAAACATAGAGACAATGATCCTCTATAAGTTACAATTGCTTTTGTAACTTCACTATTTAACCAGGCAATTACCATTCCATTACAATTGTCGATGCAACCATTAAGGAAATCGTTGCCATACTTGAACGTAAGCAATAGAAGGAAAAGACTATAACAATATTTTCTATGTTAATGGAGACATTACCAACATGGGACATCGCATAAGGAAGAGGAAACATTGTGTGGTGTTTCTCTGCTGCCAAAATGAGCCATCACATCTGAAAATTCACATGCGTTATAACATTCTTCCACGTTGCTAGAATCACTACCACCAAAAGATATCATTCTAGAACTATCAAACATTGTGTTGCGTTACGAAAATGCAAGTGGACTCTTACACCACTGCTAGCATCACATACAACCAACGTATTTTCTACAAGGTGTCAACGTTGTTTGCCATAGTCGATTCTCCATCTTGGATTCACTGCACGGTCCCCAAATTCTCTGATGCCTGTGTCCAAACAAATTTGTGCTTCTACACTCTAACCGCACTCTACTACAAATGCGTTAAGGCTACAATCTCAATGCTGGACTCTTAACACAACATTGAATATTGGCTGCACGCCATGATCACATGGTGACTGCATTTAAGATTTGAACCATACATTCCAAACTGCTAATGCAATATTGAATCCAATTCACATTGGCCGCACACCACATCTCCATGGTGAACTCATCTTCATGCAATTTCCATACTTGTCTATTGCATATCAATATACTTGCATATTCAAAACAAAATGTAGAACAGGAAGCTTTTTAGCTCTGATACCAAAATGATGCAGGGATTCTGCTATAAAACAGATCCTTGCACACAATAATAGAGTGTGTGTTCCTCTTTCATGAAATCCTCAAATTAATCTTCAATAAAGTCTACTTGGACTCAGTTTAAATTGCATATGAAGATAGAGCCAAACAGTAAAGAAAATAATTGCATAAAATACAACAAAAAATTTACAAATGCAAACTCTTCCTTGGCTGAATATTACAATGGTTGGCCTCCCAGCTCTCGCCCTTCACATGAACTCTCACTCCATTTCTCTCTATCTCTCTATGTATTCCTCAATGTTCTCCATCCTCACACAATCTTCATATTTATACATAATTATGAATTAATTCCAATCCATGATTTCCTCCACACAAATCTCAACCAAACTCTAAAATAGATTTATCCCTTATTTGACTCAACTGAGCTCCATTTTAGGAATTCCTAATCCCTAAATTATCTATTTAGCTCAATTCCACTCATATTCTCAATTAATTTACACTCATATTCTTAATTAATCAAGATAATATTTACAATAAGCCTCACACTTAGATTTTTCTCTCTTAATTTATTAAAAATGAGCATAATAATTTATAAATAATTAAAAGGATATCACCCCCTAATAACAATATTTTAATGAAAATCAAACAGGATGCTCCTACACCAGGAGAAATCTTTCAACAGGGGATGTTGGGACCCTGCATTAGTGGAGGATACCATGTATGACCGAGGAATTTTTCTAGTGGACATTCATGCTCCATAAAATTTATTGGCACATTATCAAGAGGGAAAATGGAATATTTAGTGGTCATGGTTAGAAGGAGGAGGATGTATCCACATACACTGATTCGATTGCGAATATGAGATACCTATATATTGGTTGCATTCATGGGGTATCTATTTGGTACATGTGGTTTACAGTCGTCATCATTACTATGCAGTGGCTGGCATAGGGAAGTTTAGCATGCATCATATTAATTCATGAGGGACTAGAGACGAGGCACAAATGGATTCCAACGGTTGTCAAAGCTATGGCGCAACAGGTCTGGCTATGTGATATAGGGATTCAGTTGGTTGATAGATCACTCTCCCTCATGGTGAGCTGAGTCATGGAAGAGAGTGATCTACTTCACTCTTGGGTTGATCCATGAGGGTTTTTAGAGGCCTTCATCATGTGGCGAGGTAGGATTTCCTGTTGTTGAGCAAGTTCGGGGTTAGATTTTTATTTTTAAGCTTTGGCATCATGTAGATGCCTGAGCAAGATGTATTTTTCCTTTATGAGTATTTCACCATCGGGTTCTAGGAGAGGAGGATATGGTATGCGCATAATGGGCAGTCAAATGTAATCAAAGTGGTGCAACGATGACATTCTGGCGTCTTTTTTTAGATTAGCATGAGACCCTCGTATCGAGAGATTAATTTATGACAAGATAGTGCATGGATACATAGTGACTCAATGGCACATATGGAACCCCAGTATTGTTTATAGTGACAACTTTGGTCAGTAGAGAGAAAGAGAGAGAGCGCTTGTTCAAACATTACTTGAGGATAAGTAATTTTTGGCAGGGAGGACTGTAATATCCATAATTTTGTGAGCATGTAAGCCTTTAAGGAAATTTTCCCAACTTTAGTGATATTAATTAAAAAGGGGATTATATTATTGGAGAAACGTGGCTAGTATTATTTTATTGGAGAATAGTGACAAATTATTATTTTATTAAATGTAAGCAAAAGTAACTTAGTGGAAAATGGTCCCAAATAATAAAATAATATTTTAAAAAATGAGTCTAGAGGCATGATGAGAAATTATAAAAGGAGGATGAACTTATTTTTTTTATTACATTTTGGCTATTACACTTCCTATTTAATATTCTCTTGGGTCTATTTAGCACAAGGATCAGAGTGTTGTTTAGCACCAGGAATTCCCAACGAAATTCCACCCTTATTTGAAAGAACTTCAAGTATCTCCCTAGGGAGGCAATTTGACGAGCTCAATTTAGAGCTTCCATTGGACATCATTGCAAGAGTTTAGTTAGCACTACATTTTCCTTGGGTGCAAAGGTATTTTGTGGAGGAAATTGTAGGAGCAAGCATGTATTAGAGGCATTGACATTTTGTTTAGGGAATTTTCTTATTGTTAGACCAAATTTTGGATAGTGATTTTCCGAGCTAGATTGGAGGCTATTACTTGGGTCGGTTTTTCTATATTTTGGAAAATGCGTAGAAGTTATTGACCAAATGATGCATAGGGGTTTAGAGAATTGGAGTCGGGGTATCTAAAGGTTGGAGATAGGAGGTATTTATTAGTGGGGAATTTAGTCGGAGCTGGGATAAATTTCCCATGGTAGATTTGGGCATAATCTAGTAGTATCATAATTGAGGGCTTTTTTCCCGCTAAATTAGGCAATTCGCACATGTTGGGGGTCACCGGGGGTCGATGGATTCAACCCTAATGCTATTTGGGTTTTTGTGGGTTAATTTAGAGGAGCCTTTGGCTAATTTTATAGAATTTTTCGGGCGATATATAAGCCTGCAAAATCTCATCCTTATAGTAGGGCCTCTTTTTGATTAACTCATAAATTTGCATCACTTTGTGGATTTAGTTTTGGCTTGGAGTTGGGCCAAACCCTTTCTGGGTATTTTTGGGTATGAGGAGTAGAGCCCATGGCTACAATTTTTGGGTGATCCAGGCATTCTTCTGAGCTGAATCTTTAATCCCATTCTAGCAGTAGCAACAATAATTTTCGAAATAGTGCGCAGTACGAGTTTGAGTCAATATTTCCTCCAAATTAGAGTTGTCTCACTTGGATTTGGCATAGCTTGCCATAGTAAACCCATGCTCCATTTTCCTTGCTAATTGTACTTATCATTCTCGAGATTAGTAAAATGACTTAATTTTTCTACCTTAATTTCCTAGTGTTTTGATATCCATATACAATATATGTTTATGGTTGTTGTTCCTTATACATATTTCTGTTATTTGCTATAAATTTTCAAGTAGAATATAAAACCATGGATGAAATTGTCTAGAGAGGATAATACATGGATTTAGAAATTGAAACCCTATTCTGCTTAAAGCTATAAGTTTGATGAATAGTCAAAAGAAAGAACATGGCTATTTTGCCTTTTCTATTCAACAACGACAATTACGTTCCACCTACATTCACGAATGTTATGTGCTTTCCTTTTTATCCCCATAAATCCTTGCATGTGGTAGAGGAATCTTCCGTGTGCCAACATGGAATATGGTAAAGGAGTTGTGTATGTGATGAATGGGTGAGTGCTCATGAAAGCATTCTCATCTTGTGACATGCCATCGAAAGAAACACTATTAATGTTTTCAAAATACACATTCTAAAAATATTAAATCACTTAAATCTTGATTTATATTTTTCATTAAAATTATTCTAATTTGAAAATTATAACTTAACTATAATCACATGTTCTGAAAAGTGTGTGTTTGAAACGTTATGTTTAAGATGTGCATCAATTTTAATCATCTCAAAAAATTGTGTTTGAGATGTTATTTATAAGACGCACATCAATTTTAATCATAATTTAAACATAATTTAGTGCTCTTAACATTAGTGTTTGACCAATTACATTTTAAATAGAGTCCAACCTTGACGTGGTCCCTACAATAATTAGGTGTTTTTAATTTGGTTTTACAAAATTTTAGTTTGGTACAATAATTTAAAGTGCAACTATTAACCCTATTTCCAATAAAAGTTGGTGTTTTAAGAACTCTGGTTTGACACGTTACCCCTTAAATACAGTCAAACTTTGACATTCTCTACAAGATAGTTGTTTTCAACCTTCTTTCGCATGTTATCTTAATGACTATCAAGTCTATTTCTGGTTCAAAAAATTATTTTAGAAATACAACTCAACTTTCACCATTTTTCAAGATAATTTGGTATTTTCAGTATTCTTGCTTGACAGGTTACTTTTAAATATTACACAGTTTTAACCAATTTTCAGGAACGGTTTTTTAAATTATTTATGATTTAATCATCATTTTAGGATAGGAAAAACATTTTTGTTATATAAATTATTTGATATTAAGGAATCTTATTTGACAAGTTATTTTTAAAATATAGTTCAATTTTGACTTTTTCAAGATAATTCTATATTTTCAATATTTTTATTAGCTTTAAATATCATTATCTTACTTTTATTAGATATATTATTTAATATTATTAATCTTATTCAACAAAGTAATTTTGAAATACAATTTAATTTTAACCCTTTTGTTAAGAAAGATCAATATTTTTAAAAGTGTTATTTAACATATTATTTTCAAATATCATTCAGTTATCTTTCAAATATCATTCAGTTATCTTTAGCTAAGCATATTATTTATTAAATATGAATTTTCCTTGATGACGTGTTACTCTCAACATTCTTATTAAACCAGTTATCTTTTTAAATAATTCAATTTTGAATTTCACTTTCAAATTAAATTAATGTTTTCAACGTTTTTGTTTAGGCAGATTACCTTTTTTAGTATTTAATAAATATTATATATATAGATAAATAAATAAAGCCAACATTCTTGTTTGACAAGTCACTTTTAGTATAATTTTTTTCCTTATTGCAATATATTAAATGATACTGATATTTTCAATATATTTTTTTAATATATTAATTTTTACATACAGCTAAACATTACCCATACAGCTCAACATTACCCAATTTTCAAGAGAGTTACAAAATTATTTGTGAAAATGTTTTAATTTTTTTATTAAATAATTAAAATATTAAATATAATATAATTAAAAATGTATATTATGTTTTTAAATCTCTAAATTAATTAAAATAATTTTTATTTATTTATTTTTAAAAATGAATATAATTAAAAGTTATTATCCTTTATTACTTGAAGGGTATAAAACTGGTTAATTTGTTTATAAAATTCTAATGATAATTATATATAATAAAACGGGGGTTTATATCCCATTTTCCATTCCGCGACATCCCGTGAGATGTGTCCTGTTATACCGTAATTTCTCAATATTTTTCCATGTCGTAGGATCCCGTGAGATATGTGTTGTTATACCGTAATTTCTCATTATTTTTCCATGAAGTAGGATCCCGCTATGAGGGATAATAGGTGCTAGATGGCTGCAAATTTCAGATCTGACAGAGAGCAAAGCAGATCGGCTTTGGCTACCAAAATGGGACGTCCGGATGCTTCACCTTCTTTTGTTAATGATAGAGTCGAGTCCAGAGAGCCGGAGATGAAATCATCATCTTCCTTGATGAGAAGTTTGTCAATGAATGCTGAAGGCTCTCAATACCGTGAAATGACTCTACCACACAGAATGAGTTCAGTCGATAGAATCCCACCCAGATTGAGTTCTGTTGACTTCGTCCCACCTAGAATGAGTTCTGTGGACCTCGCCCCACCTAGGGTGAGTTCTGTCGACCTCACCCGACCTAGGATGAGTTCTGTGGACGCCATCCCCGCCAGGATGAGCTCGGCTGGTGTTGTCCCACACAGAAATAGTTTCACAACAGAGACCGGTCTATTGGAAGGTAGGGTTTCCTTTGCTACAGAAACGGAGAGGGGCGAGAGCAGTGAATCGCACCCAGTTATTTCATTTAAACTTACGGCGCAAATGCAGAAAAACGGCGGCCATATATTCTCTCTGGCGTTCGCAGATGGGAATTTCTACACCGGCTCCGACAGCAACATCATCAGAGTGTGGCGAAACCAACGCCGGGAATTTGTTGAATTCGGTCGGTTGGACTCAGGAAGCGGAAATGTTAGAGCGATTTTGCTCACGGAGGATAAAGTCTTCAGCGCCCATGCAGACCATAAGATCCGGGTGTGGCGCAGGTCGAGTGCGAGTCCGAGCTTCCACAAGCGACTGGCAACAATCCCGACCCTCATGGATAGCATACATCGCTGGATGAAGCCAAAACGCGATGTTCTTGGATGCAGACGTGAGCGGGAGAATCCGCATACTGCGAAGCACACGGCCGCCATTTCGTCCCTGGCCTACCACGACAATTTTCTTTATTCGGGGTCGTGGGACAAGACTGTGAAGGTGTGGAGAATTTCAGATCTGAAGTGCATTGAAACAATCGAAGCGCACGACGACGCAGTCAACGCCATTGCAGTAGGCCCCGATGGATTGCTTTTCACCGGATCGGATGACTGTACGGTCAAGATCTGGAGAAAAAACTTTGGCCGGTCGCCGCACATGATGTTGACGACTCTGCGCGGTGATACCGGCCTTCGTGGTGAGAACGGGATGGGGCCGGTAAAAGCCCTAGCTCTGACCGACGAGGGATCTACTCTGTACGCTGGAACTTCCAACGGTCAAATAATTTGTTGGGATAGAGAGCGTTACTCCTCCACCCAAATGCGCCAGGCAGATATCCTTGGCGGCCCACAGCATGCAATTCTATGCCTGGCAACCGGGGGTAATAATCTGTTATTCAGTGGATCAGCTGATGCAACCATTCGTACCTGGATCAGATCAATGGATACCGGTTTGCATACCTGCATTTCGACAATGATGAAAGCCCATGGAGGCCCTGTGAAATGTATTGTTTCAACCCTTGATGAAGAAAATGAAGGTACGCTTTTCACTGGAGGCCTTGATGGAGCAGTCAAGTTGTGGCGCGTTAGTGTAAAGCAGAGGCGAAGGTCTTCATCGGCACAACATAATTGATTCTCTTTCCAGACATATGTGAATGAGGCACCATTTTCCGGCATAGTTTGAATGTTTTCTGCCATGGAGCCCTGCTTTTACTTTTTCTCAGGGCTTGATCCATTTTTTGTTATTGCGTTTATATATCGGGGTTCAGAACGCCAAGAGAGGCTATTTCTCGAAAGTAAGCTCTAAATCATTTGCCAAGCAAATAAGATTTTGCACTGTGAGGTATTCGGTAAGAGTGCCTTTCATAATTTTGACATCTATTGTTCTGACGATCATAGTTAAATTTTGTTTTATGTCAGAATCCTTGCAGATCTGTCAAATATATATGTATATGTCTGAAATTATAGTTAAATTTTTATGTTGTATTCCAAATGTGCTGTAACTCTGTTAGAGTCATCAGAAATTTGTTCGAGAATATATTTGTATCAGGCAAGATTTATAATCGCATCTAACCTGGTTCCTTTTATTATATTAAATAATGGAATGAGAAATTATTTCGGTTTGGTTTCAAGGAAAATCCCAGATTATTGTCAGGAAGTAAATAAAGATATATGTTCATACGTTTAAATGTTACAATAATAATCTCACTAATCCAGTTTCTTTCTTTTCTCGTTGATGTATAATAATTATTGCACTTTGATATTTAAGTAATAAGCTTGCTGTTTTAGTTTAGATTAGTTTAGTTTATCAGTGCACTGCATTTTCTATTAGTTGGTTTTTTTTTTCTCTATATTAGTTTAGGTTGAATTATTTTTAATGTTGTATGGAATAACTATTCATTACTAATTTACTAATAGAGTATTATTATCCATTAATAGAGGGTTCTTATTCATATCATATGAAAAAAAATAGATATTATTATTGAAATTGTGAAAAAAATTTAGAAAACGCTTATGATAACTTAACTTACCAAAATAACACCTATCATCAACCTGAAACTGAATAAGAACTAAATTCCACATAACCCAAACTGCTCTGCACCTTATAAGGTACTTGATTTGGTTAATTATATATGCGTTGATCATATATTTTGTGGCGTTACAATGAGACTTTCAACCTTCCAAAATGTCAGGCACCTTAATTACCTATCTTTGCAATCATTACGATCTGAAAATATTTTGTTATAAGTTGCATCATACGTTATTGTTCAGTGCTGTAAATTTTTCAATTGTATCATGTTTAAGATTTTAGCATTTTCTTATAAGTTGCATCATAGACTAATGTTCAGGGCTGTAAAGTTTTCAATTGTATAAGGTTAAAGGTTTTTGGACTTTTATTCCGTACTATTTAATTGTGGCTTTTCAACTCCTCCTAGTGTATCTTGCGGTGTATGGATATTTGGTTTCTATAAACATTATATTCAAACTGGGAAGTAAGTCTTTTTTGGGGATGGGGGAGGTAGTATATTTGTGTCATGATTTTTTTAAAATTATTATGTGGCACGGCCCTTTAGCATGGCTCACCGGATTTGGCTTCACACTGTCTGCCCTCCGTTCCATTAGCCGTCCATTACGGTCCCGCCTCCCGAGAAGTACATCGAAATACTTGAAGATCTTGTCCACGTGGATGAAAAAAAAGTTAATCAAGGAAAGCGAGTACGTCTCTTTCTCTGATTCCGAGAAACGTCTGACCGGCCAAACATATGCCCTCCATTCCCAGAGTTGTTCAACACAGCGCCTTGGAAGTTGGAATCCATAAGATCTTGCGCGCGTGAACAATGGGAGTTAATGCTAGGTGGCACGTCAGGGACAAGGCGTGCTAGTCTGTATTTAATGCAGCCACCTTACCCAGTTATTGGAACCACAGAGGATCTGCTCGGAACCCTACTCATTCTTCGACCCTCTGCCCAAAGCTCGTCTCAATCGACATTCCCTGTCAGTGGGTAGTGAAGAAAACTACACCCCTGGCTTTTTTGATCAGTCAGTCAGAAAATGAACCAGTAGCATGTTGCCGGAATTGTTTCTAGATACCTTCTCAGCTTCCAATTGATTGTGTCGCTGTCTAAACTCATCGCGCTCTGATCATGCGGAGGCCTGCATCAAACATGATTGCTATTAATTGCGCCATAATTTTCCACTGACCAAATAGACTAATTCTGATACTAGAGCTTTGTGCTCTGCAAACACATTGAAGAGCGGATAACTTTTATTTTATTTTCCTTTGCTTTATTGGTGGACAGCTGCGTACTATTTAATAAATGAGTTGTCTTTAGTGCGATTTTTTGAAGTTTCCAGTGCTGTAGGTGAAAAAATTCCTGGCAAAATCTTTATTTATGTTATTTAAATTGCTTTTTTGACAGTATATAGATTCAGCATCCTAAAAAAACCTAGAGCACTTAGATTGTGCAAGGTTACCAATCAAACTTATGTTTTCAATGAATTCTACCAGATTTTAGAGAAATTAGACCAGAAAATTCCACCAGAAAAACCTTCAAAAAATCGCACTAAAAACTACTCATTTAATAAATAACTACTACTTACAATTTAATAAATGGCTACAAAGCTTCCTTAAATAGATTTAGCCCAGTTTCTCAAGAGAAAAGTTGATCCTGCACATAGAAGTTAGTAGTTGTCTATTAGCAACAAACCTGACCCTCAATAATGTAGTAAATGGCTTACAACAACATTTTCAAAAAGAAAAAACAGAGAAAGATCACCATTATGGTATGCAACACCATGAAGCTCATTACTGTTTGACAGTGCCAAATGAGGCCTCTTAAGGGAATCTTTGGGAATAAACTCCGACTCTTTTAATTAGTAAAGATACATGAGGTAAGACTGTTAAGTTATTTTCTCTCAAAAGCACCCCTTCAGATCAAGATGTTCTGTTGGAACCTATTACCATCTTTAGTTAAGGTCCTCTATTTAGAATCTCTAAGTATATTACTTGTTGGTTACGGTAGTTGGAAAGAATAGGACGTGTTATTTTTTATTCCTAGAGTATGTTGTTGGTTATGATTTTTCTTAGTTTCTTTTTAATTACAATAGCCTAGTGAGACAGGTATTCAAAATCACTCCATGGTGATCCACTCTATCACGTGCAATTTGTGTTTAGCATAATCTTGTACTATTAAAAAAAAAAGGGATTTGTGTTTATCACAATCAGATATTGGGAAAAGGCTCTTTATTTATGTAAAAAAAACAACAAATGTTTGATGCATAAAGTAGATTTATCTCAGAAATGGAAAGTGAGAGACTGGAGGTAAAATAATAGATAATAGTTTAGATGATGTGCATTAGATTAGCATGCTATACGAAATTATAAGAAAACAAAACTTATAAAGTAAAATGCAAATACAATTCAATAAGTGAGTCAGTCTTGTAGGCTAGGTTAGGTTTAAGTGGTTGAGTGCTTTGAGCTTTATGTATGAGATATTAGAATTGAACACTCGAGCTGGTTGCCTCTGGATGGGCTTGGATGCCCATTATGTTGTTTCGTAGACATAACATTTCAATGTTTGTTTTCACTGAGAAACCCACTGCCTCTGCACCTAACGAAAATTTATACACTTGTTTAACAATTTTTTTAGGTGAGAGTATAACGAAAACTAAATCAACTATATAAACTTTAAATTTAGAAGGTTAACGATCACATATTACTACAAACAATAATGCAAAAGAAATCTCCGTGAAGGCATCTTTAATCCAGAATACATTGCTGACAGTTTATCATAAACTCTAATTTTCCTCACTCCAATATCCCATCCAGCTAAATATCTTCCAATTTTTCCTCCCAAAGCTCGACACAAAACATGCAAGAGAGAGAACAAGAAACCTTTGAGTTATTAAATAAGATTTTGAAGGCACCACAAATAAATATGATGTTGCTAAACATAAATCAAGAAAGGGTGAAATGGATCAGACATCTACGTGGATTAGAGCTCTCACATGGATGTACTCTTTGGCTGGCTCTGGAAGCTTGGAACTTTGTGCAGTTTGTTTTGAATTCACTTTAGGTTTCCTACTGTGGATTCCTTGTTCTGCATTAGAATTTTAATCATTCTTTTCCTTTTTAGCTTCTGCACTTTTGGGACGTTTTCTTTTCCATTCATCCTGTAAAAGAAAAACAATGGATTTGTTAAGAGTGTTCTACCTTGAAAGAAGACTAAAACTGCATCAACATCCCACAATATGCAACCACAGAGCACAACAAAAGCTCAGATTTTTGGACACAAGTATACAACATAGCTATTATTTTGATCCATGAAATATATTTGTGAAGGGTATGATTCATGCATCAAAAAGGCCTGCATGGGATAACTATCACTCCATAAATCAACATCCATACAATATGACAATTTTGACACATTCCAAAGCTGGTTTCACATGCACCCCCTTTTGGTGCTTAAAAAAAGATCCAGTTACAGCTTCACAATTATACTTAAGTTTATTTTCTACTAGTTAAATGCTACAATGCCTTGGCATACAACAATATCAGAATTTTCAGGCACCCTTGCTAAGCCAAGGCTTAAATATACATACAACAGTTAAGTTACTTAAGTAGAGCCAGAAAAATCCCCAAGTCATCAATTGCATTCAAAGGCAGAGATGCCTAACCTTGATTTGGGAATATCATACACAAATCTCAGGTTATGTTGCTGGAAATTCCCCAACACAGAGCGCCCATAAGAACTGGGAGTAAAGGCAAAGCACATGACTCCATCATCGACGGGGTAGAGTATGTGAACAGGTCTGAGATGAAGTTCTGCATCTTCTTTGAAATGCAAGGTAATGAGAGGAATATTTATATCAACGACTGAAGAAAAATGGAAACAAGTATCAAAGGGAGCAACCGAGAGGGCTTTTTGGAGACCATGCAGGTTTTGTGTAAATGCATCCCTCAATCTCCCATATGTAGACTTCTCAAAACGAGAAATAACACTGCCTGAAACGACCATGAAAGTAGCATAGATGGGAAGAATGTCATTGCCGACACTGATACCTATCATGGTCACAAAGTACTGAGAAGGGTTGGATCTGGATATACACATAAATCTCGCATAAATGATTTATCCTAGAAAGTCCAAATTCGTAAAAAACAACCAAAGATATAATTTTTCTCGACCAAGCTAACCAAGTGATCAGTGAAAACTCACCTCCAAGCCCATTACAATGGATTATTTATGTCCTTTTTAAAAGTTTCAATCTCGAGGCACAAAACCATGAACCACCCAAAATATAAACCCAAAAATGACCATCATTAAATTTAACACAGAGTTCAAGTTAACTTGACATACAACTTTGCTACTACACATCCTTCTCCAACAAGAGCCTCCATGTACTATACTTGTGAAAACCAAATATTATAATTAATTACTTGTGTGCTCAACTCATTTTAAAATTGGGACCGACTAAGGATTACTTGGGGGTCACCTTTCATGGTTGGAAGTGATTTTTTCACAACAAATTATGAAGTTGGTTGATAAAATTTGGTCATTTGAATGTGATTTCGAAGGGAATAATTTCCTCATAAAATCATGGTGGCTAAATTCTTGACGATCAATCTAACCTATCCCTAAATTATGTTCCCACAACAAATCGTCATTATCACTTTCTGTAATTACCAAATGGAATGAAAAAACCAATGCATAATCCTACGCTCAATACTCAAATTCATATAGCTCCTAGCACCTCATGTTAACTTATTAAGTCAGATGACAGTGGGCCCAGAACCAATGATTGAATGCCCTAAGGGCTTTCAGGCCTGCTTGTCCCAGTTTCCTGTTATAGAAAAAAAATTAAACTCCAAAATTTAAAAATTTAGCACTCATTTCGATTCATTCATCTGGGATTTGGATTGGTCTGTGATATCCTATTCCTCTTCATTGCCAAATATGCTTCAATACTAGACATTTTTATGCTCTAACTTTTCTATCCGTTATTCAATGATCTGAGGGATCCAAGTGATCCATATATACTACCCTCCTCTCAACTCGAATGCTATTGGGTCAGATAACTACTATCCACATACCACTCTTTCACTCTTGCATAATTTTCTCTTGACAAAACTCTCAAAATATGGTGTCCCAATATTTGAGTCCTATGTTGCATATCTATTGTGGTCCACACTAAATGATCGACCCATCCACGAACTAGGGATCCAACCCCTCCCTTTTTTCCTTCAGTTGGATGTGCGGTATAGGTTAGATACAATATAAATCAGACATTGATGAGGTGATTTTCCCTTTTCCTTGCTTCACTTTCACTTGGATAATTGTATATGTTATTTTCCTAGATGAAAAAATTCTAGATACAAAGGATTTTAATGTAAAACCAACATGTTATATTTTTTAAGTTTATTTTCCTTATCCTAATATTTGAAATGCGTGAAAGGAAAGAAGAACAGAATGGTTTATGGTTTTCCAATTAATTACTAGTTATCAGAATATATGAGGAATAGATAACTTATTTTTTCAATTATATATCACTAAATAACATGTTGATTACTAAGAAATAAATAATTTCCTACTTGTCTAATATATGGTTATTGTTATCTTATTTTTCAAATTTTCAAACTGTAAAAAATGGTGCAAAATTGGCGTTTATGCATTGAAGTTCCATGCTTTCCAAATCCACGTTGAGGAGTTGTGAAATTTTCCCTTCACAACATGGAAACAAATCATGTGTTCCATGGAAAGAAGGAAGTGTGTGGAAGAACGAAAAATCATGAAGCATAATACATTTCCCTTGTTGAAGGGATAAAAGTGGCAAAAAAACATGATGTCAACGACATTCAAGTCTTCACCAACTCAGAGTTGATATGTAATCAGATGAAAGGAATCTACTGGGTTCAGAAGGAAAATTTAAAACCCCTTTATAGGGAAGCAATGAATTGGAGTTGTCAATTTCAATACTTTACCATTGATTACTCTGCATGCATTCAAAGGATGTCTGGTGATATAATGTCCAGGGCATTGTTAAGCGTAGATGTAGATGTCAAATGTGACATAGGATCACCATCCACTGCAACAAACATCATTTATAAGCATCCAGATAGGTCCCCAGTATGCAAATGGGTTGTTGTTATCATTTTTCTTGGCTCTATCATGGCATGGTTCTCTCACTAAAGAACCCGCTAATGTATTATTTTTCCCTAACTTCCAATGAATACTATTTTTTATATGGGTGAAAAATATATGGAAAAATATAATATATTCCATGTATATGGACAAATGTATTTCGAGAAGAGTAACTCGTTCATGGTATTGTGATTTCCATTAAAACATTATGGTGTTGTCTAATTGGGTTTTATGTTCTAGATTTTTGGCTAAATTCTTGCGAATTATCTTTTTAACTAGAAATCATTATTTAATTTGTATCATTATTTGATACTTCTTATGTTTGTGTTAGAAACAAATTTTGTAAATGTATAATTATGTAACCGCAAGAGTTAAATAATATCCACGTGATCATGACATAGGTGTACTTTTTGAGGAAACTATAAATTTCAAAACTCAGATCACTGGGGGGCATTGTTCACTAGTGCTTATTGTTCAGATATTTTCTTAGTGACTTCATACCTTGTTCCTGGGTTATTAGACTGACCATGTAGCTTGTAAAATATGATATTAAATTAAATTAAATTATGTGATGACATAGACATTAAGTTTCCTTGAAACTTCCTTAATATTTTTCACAACGGTGGAATCAATTTTGGTTGTAAGGAAATTGGGGATGTACTTGTTTTGTTGATACTTGCTGATAATTGTTTTCAATGAGTCGAGATAGTGATGTATTTGGTCTTGTGCCAGGAAATATCTATGCTTCCTTCCCTATATCTTCTTCTAAATCTATCATTTTCTCTTTTGTATCTGCTTTTAAATCTGTCATTTTCTCTTTTGTATCTGCTCCTAAATATGTCATAAGATGTTACCTTATGGACACCCATTTTCCAAGGTATTACCTATATGGTGACTATTTCTCAATGATTGGTGCTATGATATCTAGAGAAATATGAATAAGTGCAAAGTTTATGTGTGCTCCTTATGTATCGATTAATGGATTTTTAGCACTAGAGTTACCATGATGCCCTTTGCTGGGCTAGAATTGTAATCTACAGATAAATTAAGCTTTCATAGACAGGTGTTAGTCTAGAACAACAGGTGAAATACTATACTACCATTTCTCCTAACTCAGAACATATACACGAAGAGGATTGGATGATTACTTGTTTCAGTCGCTTCCAAATGATTCCTTCTGTCGCTTCTGTCGCAGCTTCAAATTCAAGCGGTTTGTGGGCTTAACGCTTTCTGCAAGAAAGAACAATGAAACAACAGAAGGTGCAATAATATAGATATATATTCAAGCTAGTTAGCTAAATTAGCTAAGCATAAACTACATTCATCAACCGAGATCTTACAATATGGAAAATCAAAGTTAACATAGATGCATGTAGGGAA
Organism: Pinus albicaulis; assembly: GCA_034641835.2. Lineage (NCBI taxonomy): Eukaryota > Viridiplantae > Streptophyta > Pinopsida > Pinales > Pinaceae > Pinus > Pinus albicaulis. The sequence continues at coordinate 965,454,996 of CM076575.1, forward strand.
AAACAAGAAGTACTCTTTATTGATGATAGAAGGAGAGGTTACAACCTAGTGACTGATTTAGAGTGACCTTCCAGCGTAGTTCCCAAGTCTCATCACAACATAAATATATCCAGCAGTAGCTCTACAAACCAAGCTCTCAATTTAAAATTCTCCAGCATTTCTCTACTGAAATTATTCCTTCTCAAAAACTTAGATCTGTGTTCAATTTATGGATGAAATGTAGGTTGTTTTGCAATTAATATCTTTCCAAAAATAGGCAAGACATGTTTCCACTCATGTAGATGTCAAATGGACACTTCGATCCGAAGCTTGAAACATGTGAACTCTTCTAGAAGGCACTGGCCAAGTGGAGATATCAGAACAATGAGAATTTCGCTCCCAATGTGACCAACACGCCTATGAATGTCGGGAAGTGCTTTGCAGAGCAGCCTTGCATGGGGCTACCTCCATATGCAACACACATAGGCCCCTTAGAGCCTACGTTGCTGAGCTCTCATATGCTATACAATAAGCTTCAAACCATGGAAACCTTTGCTTGATGAAAGTCTTACTTGATCTATCTTGTTTCTTGTCTTAGGGCATGTAGCAACTGAAATTATAGGGAATGATAGACCCTTGATCATTGGTCCTGGAGATGATGCCCAGTTAACTAGGTCATTGGTAATGGTGCCCAAATTGACCTATAGCAATTGCCCCCTAAAGCATGAGATTCACATAATAAGAACATTTTATTGAGATGCTTTACACTGTGATGAGCCTGGAAATGAAGTGGAGTGGTCACTTACATCAATATTAAAATACATTTCATCATGATATATCCTTTATTGATCATAATTGCTGAGGGTAGGCATTTCCATAGTCAACACATAAAATAATCTAATAACATGTACATAATTCAGAAAGTTGTCTACATTGGAATGTTGCCCAGATGCAGACATGCCAATAGATATAGGCCCATGTTTGGATGAAAATCTGTATGTAAGGTCACCGTACAGATGATGTGGATAACAATCCTGAAATCGCAGCTCGGATGGTTGAAACTAGATCAGGGGTCTTCTTATCTTGTTCACTCGATCATTTGGGTACAAGTCTAGCCATGGGAATATATGATTTGTCGTTGAACATGGAAAGACATTGTTTCATTACCAGCCAATAATGTGAGTTGTTAACAAACACGAGAGAGCCACCATTAATGTCAATGGCCCTTAAGGTACTGCAGTACATTTTGTAAGGTGTGAATAGATGATTTGATGTCGAACACCAAACAAAATATTTCGATCAAAGGTCCGGAAGCGAGGATCTTGTCGATGTTGTAACAAGCCTCATGGTACTGGAATCTAATGTTTCTAAGTGAACTTCCTGGATATTGATTTGTTGTCGACAGGAAGTCACCTTATTGCAAAACATGAGTTACTGATTTCAGAGACAAGGGTATGACTTGATATGGAAATTTTTAGGGATGATGGTCATGAAAATGAAGGTTTACGAGTATTGCAGATGGATGAGTTTTTAATCACTGGATGACTTCTCTTGAACATATCGGTGACACTGTGATGATTTGGCAGCATTGACCCAAAAGCGAAGTGAAGGTATGATGAACCATAGGTGTGAATGAACCGTCAAGATGATTACCCAACCCAAATAGTCACGGACATGGAGTGAAAGAAGTGTCATGTTCAAGAGTGACTTGCTACCAAAAAGAAACTTTACTTTCTTTTCGCAAATTTTCCGCGATCATTTGTCGACCAGTACCTCTTTATTTTTTAACAAGCTTGAGGAGGATAACATTTTCTTGATCTATAATTCAACCCTTCAGGCATATAAAGTATCACTATTTAATAACTTAACGAGTCTAGCGATGAATGAAACTCGATTCTTGCCATGATATACAAGCCCATCACTATTTTATGTTTTAACAAGCTTAACGGCAGTGATAGCCCAGTCCTTTTTCATATTTAGAGAGTCTGAAAAAGAGGATGAAAGAGAACTCCATAGATACTTTTTTGTAAATTTTTCTCTCAGATCTGAAAAAGTGTAAAATAATATCTGAGAGAACCTCTTTGGTCATGTTTAACCAACTATTCCTTTTTCGTAAATAATCCATCTCAGTCCCGAAAAGGGTTAAACTTATACTGAGTAGATATCAATTCATTTAATTTAACGAGCTTGAAATGACAAATGCTCGGTAATCTTTTCACATCATCGGAGTCTGAAAAGAGCTGAAAGAAGACTCCAAGGGTTCCTTTTTCACTGTTATTGAAGCTTGAAAAAGAGATAAAGCTGCACTTCAAATCATTTTTCATTTTTATCAAAGCTCGAAAAATAAGGAGAAAAAGCATGTTTTGTGGTCAAGTCATTCTTTGAATAAATCTGCACGACTAATTTGTTCATCATTTGTATTTCCTGTCTAGAACAACATCAAATGGATTAAAAATATGTGTTTCATGATAAAAACATAATAAAACTATAGTCATAGAAATAAATTTAACTTGCAAACATTTAAATGACTATAAAAAGTAGTTTCACTATTCATTTTTACCATTCCATAGTTACCATTTGCATTTTGGAGCTCTGAATCTGATTTTGACCCCGAACTTCTGTCATTGATTGCGGTCGTTTCTGTGGACGGATATCATCTCCATTTGATCTAGGTTAGTGCCATGAACCTCCTCTTTCTTTTAGTATTCATTTCATTACTATTCCTTGCAGTTTTTTAAGGGTTTTGAGGCCCCTAGGGTAAATTCTGCCCAAAATAAGGGCAACGCACCCCTGAATGTTGAAACCTGCATTGCATAGCAGGTACAGTGAAGTGTAATTGCATGTGCAATGAACTGTCTCAGCCCAGGGAGTGCGTTGGTTGTAGTTAAAGTTTTTGATTTTCATGTTGTGTCCAAATTTAGACTAGTTTTTTGCAATGAATGGTATCTAATGGATCTCATGGTTGATTTTCAGGTTTCCATCGGATTATAATGAAAATTACATGGAGAGAAAGAGAACATGAAGAACAAGATATGATTGCCTTGAATGATCCGGGTACTGTAAGAGCCTTAAGAGATTGCGGGCTGCTTAAGTACTTTAAATTGTCAGGAATGAGGCAAGAAATAGAACTCCTAAAGTTCCTTGTTCAAGCATGGGATTCGGAGATAAAGGCATTTCACATAAAAAATAAAGTGTTTTCCATAACAGTTGAGGATCTGTATTTTCTCATAGGTTTGTCGAGGAGAGGTTTGCCCATTTCTCTCACAGGGTCTACCATTGGAGGAGAGACAGTGAGGGATTATGTTATGCAATATTGCTATCCAGGGTCAGAACCTAGAAAATATGGAAAAACAAACATCAGGGATTTCAGGGATTTCCCTTTCAAAACCATCCTTTTCACGATCGCTAAACTTGCTGGTACTGTTACACTCCATGTAGCGAACAGATCATATATGCAGTATGCACTAGAGTGTTTAGAGCCAATAGTCTTCAACTAGTCTGAAGCTGTTCTGTCTCAGATAAAGGAACAACTGAATAAAGCATAGGGAGGAAGGAAGAAAAATTTCAGTTATGGTTCCATCCTCATCTCCTTCGCTTAGGAACAGATTCCACTGATGCAGCCACAACATGTAACATTGGATATATCTAGTCCTAGAGATCCTCGAATGCAGATATGGGTAGAAATCATGGGTCGGCATGCAGGCCAATCGACCATTGTGTTCTCGACTGCATTCTTCGCCTGGTTCCATCAATATATCATCGCCATCGATGAGTATGTATATGCAGGCGTCGACTTCCGAGGAGATCCAGATCTAGTATTACCAGAAGGCGATCAGTGGGGTGTAATGGGTAAGAATGATTCGATCATGTTTTTTGATTTTCCTAAGGTTTATACAATGTTTTTGTGTTTGATTTATTTCCAAGACTAAAATAAAGGTTTAATTTAATGAAGATATTGGTTGCATTCAACCAGTAGAGGAACCAAAGCGCGAGGCAGATGCGCCAGCAAAGAGGGCTTTCGAGAGAGCAGTCCTTCAGGACCTTGATATGGCTGAGACTCCATCTGAGCTTCAACAGCACATAAAGGGATTAACCTTCGAGATTCCGGATTGCCAGCTCGAAGAGTTACCCATGCGACTGCAACGACACACTATTGGGGTTCCTAACCATTGGATGCGGTTGCTCTATAGGATTGCTAGATCTATAGCGTGCTACCATGAGAACCACTAGTTTACTTATGAATTTTTGCATACATTTTGAGGTCAGACGACCAACATGTCTTGGGCACAGATTTTGTAAAAACCTATAACTATCTATCTATGTGTTTTTAGAATTTTTCCTATGTTTAATGCACAATCATATTCAATGATGTGAATTTTTTCTTTACCTATGTCACAAATGTCTATCTAAAACTTGATCAGCTAATGAATCAGTTAAAGTGTTGAGATTTTTGGAAATGTGTTGATATTGAAATCCAAATTTCTCTCCAAAAGTCAAACACTTAGGAACAATCTAAGAAGTGTTGGATTTCTAACAGTATAAAAACTAGTAAGTTGCAGTACCAGAAGTTGTGAATCTAACCTTATGATTATGCGGTTAATACCAAATGAAATGGCATCAAAGAGAATTCCGATCAACACGCTATACTCAGCGATATTATTCATTGATCTACCGATACAAATCCCTTGAAAACTTAGTAACTTGTCGTTCGAAGCAAAAATGGCCCATGCTGCAGAGGATAGATTCTACGTACTACGACTAGCACCATCAGCATATCTAACAAATGGTTCCAAAGATTCAAACATCTGCCATCAAATTTAAAGTGGATTACTAATGTCAAGAAAACTCTAAAAAACAAATTAAGATAGTGAATTCAGATCAACAACATATAAACAATATAATACAAAAAGTTACTACGTTCATGATTAAGCATAGTAACATTTCAAATACAACCCATTTCTAGGTTTTGCCAATGGAATTCCATCGTAATCAACTAACTCATAGGCACACTTAGAAAGAACTCTTTTGACGATATAGGGGTCATGCCATAATGGTTCAAATTTCCCTGTACCTATTACATCAGCTTCTTGGTGGTAAAGAAGGACTAAGTCGCCCTCTGAGAAGATGCGAGGCTGGACATTTTTGTCATATTGTGCCTTTATACGTCTCTTATGCACTTCGTTGGCCAATTGGGCTTCACGACGCATTTCATCTAGAAATATGAGGTTAAGGAGACACGCTTCTTCTTCTGAGGTGTCAGGTAACAATTCTATCATTAGTTTTAACGATGAGATTTCACATTGGATTGGTAAGATAGCTTCCAGACAATACACCAATTGAAAAGGAGTAAATCCGGTTACGTTTCTCACCGAGGTTCGATACGCTCACAAGGCAGAGTACAGGATCAAGTGCCAGTTCCTTTTACAGACTTCTATCATTCATTGAAGCATTCGTTTAAGAATTTTTTTAATAGCCTTAACTTGCCCATTTGATTGTGGATAATAAGGAGTAGAATTATCATGTGACAATCCTAACTTGGTTGTCAATTCGGACATCATATGGTTGCGAAAATTCTTCCCATGATCTGTAACTATAGCCTGTGGGACCCCAAACTGTGCAATAACATGGTTAAAGAAAAACAATTCAATTTTCTATCTTGTGTTGTTGAATGTAGGCATCGCTTTGACCCATTTGGTAAAATAGTCGACTGCAACAATAATATAACCATGCCTCCCAGATGAAGGAGGGTTACAGGTCATGAAGTCAATACTCCATTTTGTAAATGGTCAAGTAGAGACAAAAAGATGCAATGGTGTTGGCGGTTTGTGGATTTTATGGTCATAAATCTGGCATGCATGACAACTTCTAGATGTGAGGATACAATCTCGAAAAATAGTAGGCTAAAAGTAACCAGCGCGGAGTATCTTCTGCGCGACAACATATCCAGATAAGTGTCCACCACAAGCCCCGTCATGGCAACAATTTAACACTTTTTTGGCCTCCTCATGAGTGAGGCACCTCCTTTAAATGGTATTGACACCACGACGATAAAGTGTATCGCCGATGATCAGATAATCTTTGGCTTGGTATCGAATACATCGCTGATCAGAGCGAGAGGTATTAGGTCAAAAATTTTGGGTTTGGAGATAAATGATGAAATCTCCATACCAAGGATCAGATGATTCAATCAGAAACAGAGATTCGCCTAGAATAGATGGTTCCGACGTAGTTTCATTACTATCAGAGGGAAGTTCACAGAGAAGCTCAGCCAAAACTAAAGACTTCTTTGACTTGTATTTGATGAATTCCAAATCAAATTCCTACAAAATGACAATCCATTTTGAATATTTTCCCCCCAGCAATTGACGTGATAAGATGTACGTCATGGGGTTGCAATTTGAAACTATTGTTGTTTTTCGAAGCAGGATATAATGGCGAAATATTTGGATAGCTTGAACGGCTACCAAGGGAAGCTTTTCCATGTACGAGTACTTAACTTTCGTATCACTGAGATTACGACTCAAATAGTAGATCAAATGTTCAATTCCATCTTCTACTTGGACCAAAACCATAGCGATGGTTGTTTTAGTCGCGACGATATATAGGAAATAATCATTTTGATAATTAGGAGGATACATTAAGAACACTGGGATAAGATGGTCCATGACAGCATCAAAATAAGTTTGCGCAACTTGGTCCTAATGGAAGGGAACTCCTTTTTTCAATGATCGCGTAAATCCTTTAGCCGTTTCGGCGTAGTTTGGAATGAACCTTCTTAGGAAGTTAGCATTTCCTTGAAGTTTCTGTATCTGAAGTAATTTTGTTGGTGCATGCAAATCAAGAATAATCTATACCTTCAGTGGGTCTATTCGAATTCCTTCTTTTGAGACTATGAATCCAAGCAATCGACCAGAACCAACACAAAACACAGATTTGTGTGGATTGAGGCGTATCTTGTAGTGTTGGCAGTGTAAGAAAATGGCTCTCAAATGCATCGGGTGATCAGTATGATTTTTTGAATGTGTTGGTAAATCATCTAGATATGGTTGAACAATGTGCTTGATGTCGTTGAAAGCATAATCCATTTCTCTCTGAAAAGTTGCCCCAACGTTCTATAAACCAAACAGAAGTTTCCTATATGCGAATGTGCCCAGGGACATATGAATGTTGTCTTATGTTGGTCATTTGGGTGGATATTGATTTGATTGTAGCCGGAAAATCCATCCATGAATGAAAATATTTCGCGTCCAGCACAATCGTCAATAATCTGGTCAATAAAGGGAGTAGGATAGTTGTCTTTTAGACAAGCCTGATTAACATCCCGATAATCGACACACACTCTAATAATTCCTTGTTTTTTCATAACAGGAACGACATTGGAAACCGACTCAGTTAGTGGAATGGGGTAAATGAAACCAGCACGCAAAAATTTTTCAACTTCTGCTTTGATGGCAATGGCTTTCTTCGGATGAACTTTTTGAAGTCGTTGATGCACCGGTTTGACATCAGGATACATATTAATATTATGTTCAACTATACTAGTATCTATGCCTGGCATTTCCTCGTAAGACCAAGCGAATACATCACAACATTCACGAAAAAGAGAGCGATATGAATCAAGTTCTGATGGAGAACAAGATACATCGACATGAATATTTTCTACAACACCAGGTTTAGTTGAAATATCGATAGAAATCGTTTCTTCAATATTAGATAAATTTCGCTCAGATTAAATTGCATTAATTGGAAAAGAATTCGAAAAGAAATTTTGAATGGATGGGTGATATAGTTCACTAATATTATTTTCTTCATAATCTAGAAGATGGGAATGATGATGATAATATTCCCATGGTTCTCCTTCTGCCATCATAGCTTCCAAAATATTTTCATCTGTCAAAATTTTTGAGGAAAATGGTTTAGATGGAGTACAAAATCTAATGAACGATCAACCCAAACACTCGGCGATGTTGATTTCTGATTTTCCACCCAAGGCAAATAGATTGATTTCTATTTTAGCTCAATAGCGCTAACCGGTAAAACATCATCCAACATAGAAATATCAGAATCACCCGTACTCTTTCTTAAGCCAGATAGAGTGGAAGAGATCATGTAGCAGGGCTCTATGCTTGCAATTTATGCCGACGTCGCTGGCGGTGGTAATGCAAAGGTTCCCATAAGAGTGGAATCCTTTAAGAGTCCTACACCAATGTTCTAAATTTCTAGTTGGGGTAAGTGAATATACGGAATGCTTCCAGTTACCTACAAAGTGGAGGTAAAAAAGGATAATTGATTAATGACTGTGATTGTACCTTATGAGGAAAGGAAAACATTCTAAAATATGTAGAAACAATGGCAGTCATCGCATATACCCATGGTCTTCCGAGTAAAATATTATAGTCAAGGGATCTGTCAACAACCTCAACATCAATACTTATTGTTTTGCCCCCTAATTCAACTTGCAGATTATTGATAATACCACAAGGTTTATATGTTCTTCCATCAAAATCCTTCAACGTCGTTGATGATTGTGATAATCGTGGTGAGCCAAGTGATTTCCAACAGTTTAGAGACATAATGAACGAATATGCTCCCTCATCAATAATAGTGCGATGAACAAGGTGATTAAGAACATTTACTTGGATGGAGAATGCAAATTCTGCTAGTAATTGTGGCACATAGCTTGTATGATTAAAGATGACAAGATGAGAATCAGTGGGATTAATTCCACCAATGGCCGACAATAAAGCCTGCTTCTGGGAGGGAAAATTTTGTAATACCTCAAGAGCAGACATAGCTGAAGGGGATTGAGCCAAATATTCAACTATATTGTAATTTTGTGCAGCTCTTGCTCGAGGATTATATGCCGATTTATGAATTACTCCCTTCGGTGGATTAATCATCAATTCAGGGATAACGGGAGGTGGTACCTATTCATTAGATGGATTCGTTGTTGAGGTAGTAGGTTGATCAGTGGCTGGACTACCATACTCTTTATTCCACGTCGACACCAAAATATCTTGCGAAGGTTTTGTGGTGGATAACATTAACACTTGGGAACTAGAAGCTGGATCCGTAGCAACCAAATTTGTGTCCAGATTTGGAAATGGGTCTGTCAACACAGCTGATGCATGAGAAGTCTTTATGATTTTTGAGACTTCAGCACGGTGAGGAAAATACCTAACAAAGTGTTCCTTGTTACAAATTATGCATGGATAAGGAGGTTTCCATGTTCCAGGTTGTTGATCAGATGATTGTTCCTGTGGGTTAGAATTTTTCTTTTTCATTGATTTCCCCTTTTTCTTACTTGCTGGTTGCTTATCACTTTTGCCTTTGTCAAATGAAACGACATTAATTTCAGAAGTAGGAGCAGTATCAAATGCAGTAGTGTGGTGTGTGTTTTCAGTGCCTATCAAGCCGTCTCTGGCATCAAAGTCCTTTATTTGAGGAGGAACATTGAAATTAGATCGCGGTGCATTCATAATTTTTTCATAGAGCGTGGCAGACTGAGTATAAATCAAGTCTAAATATTGGGCACGAGCGATAAATTTCTCTTCTGTGACAACGACACCTTTAGCCACATCCTCAATTATAGATGGTAACAGGGACTTAATGAACCATTCAACGAGGAGCTGATCAGGAACAAATGTCTTAACCATTCGTCGACGGCGACGCCACTCATGAATATGATCTGAAATGTGAGTAGCATTACTCTGTTTGAAGTTGGTCAAAAGTTCCATTCGAGTTTTGTATCTGATCGGTAACTGGAAATGGGTCAAAAAGACAGTAGCTAAGGTAGTGAAATTGTCGAAGGAAGCTCTAGGTAATTCAATGTACCATTTAGCTACCGAACCTGTTAGCGTTCGTTGGAAAAGATGTAATCGAACAGAATCACCAATTAGGGAGTTTGATGAACAGCATAAATGATAAGTCATAACATGAGTTGATGGATCTTCTCCAGGGTTTCCATTGAATTTAGGAAGATCGGAGGGTAATTTATGAGGTATCACCAGCCACCAAGGAGCATAATTGATAGGATCATTGGTTAACTGGTTTAAATCTAGTAATTCCAAGGTTGAAACAAAAGGCAACTGTCTATTAAGGTTAGGTTGAGCATACCCAAGGTAAGATGGAATTTCTTGGGCAACAGGTCTTTGAGCAACAACATATGGAATTGGCTGTTGGTAACCCAGATAGGGGTTGTTTTTCATTGCAAACGCTTGAGAATTTTGTTGACCAAAACTTGGATATGATACTTGTTGAAATGAAGTTTGAGGAATTTGCGCCTGTGGCTGCAAAGGGGTCTATCCACCAATGTTATAACCCAAATTAGTGTAAGTTGGATTCGGTTGATATGTATAACCAGGTTGTGAATAAATGATCACGGATACAGGTTGTTGTAAATTAACCAAAGGATTTTGAGTCTGTTGACCAAACATTTGATGATATTGAGTCGAAGAACTTGCTTGATAAGGTTGATGTACAATATTTTGATTCTGTAACTGGGGTATAGATGTATGAACAAGCGGTATTGAAGTGGGTGTAACAGGTTGAACTGGTTGATACGAATGTACAACCGTTTGTGGTTGGATAGGTAGAGTGGGCTGCCATTAAAAAAAATCATGTCAACATTAGTTTGAACAAAATGTGACTGAGTATTGTCATATTGGGTGACCAAAGGTTGCCCCCCAACATAAGGAGGATAATAAGATGGAAAATAATTTTCTCCAAATGCTGGGAGTTCAGTTGATATGGTACTTAAAGGAATTGACCCATAAGGACCGACTTTATATTTTCCTGATGATGGATGTAATGAATCAAGTTGTTCAACATTGAATATAGGACTACCATTTAAAACACCAAATGATGACATTAGTAAAGACCATGGTATTGAAGATTGACCAAAGAAAGTGGCAGAGAATGATTTGTAGCCTGTTGGGACTGAAGGCCCACCATGCAAATATGACTCTAGTGAGGTTGTGAACATCGATGGAGTAGCGAGGGTAGGATCTAACGTAATTGGAACAACAAACCCAACCGAAGATGTTGGTTCAGGCATGGTTGTGTGACCAAATGTATACTCTCCGAAATCAACGGGAGATTGAATGGAAATGGGATAAAAAAAAGTAGATGGAAACGATTAAGGAAAAGACTGGTATAGGTAAAGGTCTCCCCCAAAATGGGTTGGACTTAAAGGTGTATCAGGTTGCAGTATTTCTTCAATCACAATTAAACAAGGTGGAATAACTTCACTGTTAGACCCAAAATATATTTCAGACGGTTGACTGTGTGATATAAGAGTTTCAATGGCTACAGATATTTATAGAGTGACCAAGGTGGGAACAACTTCCAGTTGTTCAGGATTCAGATTTTCTGGCAAAGAAGAGACAGAATCTGGATCAATTTGTGATTGAACAATGTTGGGTCCAGGAGGTATGGTCTCAACGATTGAATGGATCGTGACCACGGGTAGCTGTGAAGAATCCGTTTTGAAAACAATAAACGAACCGGGATGTGTGGAAACAATTTGAGCTAGCTTTGGTTTAAATGATGATGTTTCGCTAGAGGTACGAATTGTACTTGATTCGACAGATCGTGATCGCCTTCGCCTACCAGAAGTAACTTCTGGCAGTAAAGGTGGTTTTAAAGCTAATCTACGCAAACGACGGAGGGTAGGATTGTGTTCTTTCACGATTACTGATTTATTTTATCCAAAAACAAATAAACAAAAAGAGGGTAATGCTAGGCAAAAGGGTTTACCAAGAAACTGTGAACTACAGAATACCTCTTGGCCAACCAAGAAGTACGTGCAAGTAATCTCCCCAAATGTTGTGTTCGGTGTATCACAATTTTAGGGTGGCCGACTCGATTCACTATGGATGGATAGCACCTAAAATTTGTCCTCCAAAATATATCTGAAGGTACATCGAGGCCCAAGTCCGTATTAGCGCTGTCTGATGTGAAACCACACAATGAGAGCACCCCTTTATACTTATCATACTGTAACACCACCCGATATACTCGAGAGTACGTGGACGAGCTACGATATAATTACGTACGTGGAGTGAGGTATCACACTTGGAATGTATCGTAGACAAGTTAACGACAGTTGCTATGTTTTACGATGCCGGAACACGTCCCTAGCATACACCTTCTAAATGTTATCGTTAATGTTCCAATGTGTTGTTAAGTAAATTGAGATTTATTTATGTTTATCTTACTTAACAATTTTCCTTTCAGGTTCACCACGATGATGTATGTGAAATTCCTAAAATGCAAGCTAAGAATGATAAACAAACTTTCACTTTCAGCTTTTTCAATGAATAACCTAGCTACTAAGGGAAGAGAACCTTATTTTGTTGGAAAAAGAGCAAATAATTTGTGGGCAAACAAATCAATGAACAAAAACAAAATCAATGAATCACAAACTAAATGCATATTTCCTAATGTTCCTTTTGCAAAAAACACACAATCCTACATGCAAATGCGTTATTTTAATGCTATGAATGTTAAAGAAATTAGTGTACCATATCAATCATCAATAATCGCAAATTTTTATTTAAAATGAAGAAGACAAACAACAATTCCTCTTTCGAAGGAAAAATGAGGATTTCAAAAAAAATTTCTCCTATCAAGGAAATGAAGATTTTACGACAATTTCCTATTTCAAAAGAAAATTATTCTTAATGCGACCATAAACATACTTTGAAGTCAACTTGTCAATGATAAAGAAAAAACTTTTCTAAACAAACATTGAACAAATTTTCAGCCAAAGGAGGAAGAAGTATATAGAGACACTAGTCAATTACATCAAACTTACTTAACACAACAATAAACAAACTGGTTAACAAAGTAAAAATTCAAGGAATTTTGTCCTTTCAGAGCCACCATCATAAGGAGACAGTCATAACGACAACAAGGAGACAAAGTTTCTATGGTACACTTGTCCTATTACAAAATAGTTAGGTGTTAGCATTTTAATGCTTGGTTCACTGTCGCAAAATTAAGCTCAAAATTTAATATTTGTGTGTAACAATGCATTTGTGACAATCGCTAAAATCGTAGACCAAAACACCTAATATCAAGAGAAATTCTCTCAAAGTGAGTCGTGTCATTAATAATGTATCTGTAATCTACGGATAAATTACGCTTCCCTAGACAGGTGTTAGTCTAGAACAACAAGTGAAAGACTGTACTACAATTTCTCCTAACTCATAACAGATACACAAAGAGGATTGGAGGCTTACTTGTTTCAGTTGCTTCTAGATGGCTCCTTTATGTCGCTTCCACTACAGCTTCAAATTCAAGCATTTTGTGAGTTGAATGCTTCTTGCAAGAAAGAACACTGAAACAACAGAAGATGCAATAATATAGATATCTATTCAAGCTAATTAGCTAAATCAGTTAAGCATAAACTACATTCATCAACCAAGAATCTTGAAATATGGAAAATCAAAGTAAACATGGATGCATGTAGGGAAAAACAAGAAGTACTCTTTATTGATGATAGAAGGAGAGGTTACAACCTAGTGACTGATTTGAAGTGACCTTCCAGCAGAGTTCCCAAGTCTCATCACAACACAAATCTCTCCAGCAATAGCTCCACAAATTAAACTCTCAATTGAAAATTATTTAGCATTTCTCTACTCAAATTCTTCCTTCTCAAACACTTAGATCTGTGTTCAATTTATAGATGAACTGTAGTTTTTTTTACAATTAATATCTTTCCAAAAATAGGAAATACATGTTTCCATTCATGTAGATGTCAAATGGACACTTGGATTTGAAGCTTGACACATGTGAACTCTTCTAGAAGGCACTGGCCAAGTGAAGATTCCGGAACAATGAGAATTTCGCTCCCAATGTGACCAACGAACATGTGAATGTCGGGAAGTTCTTTGCAAAGAAGCCTTGCATGGGGCTACCTACATATGAAACACACTTAGGCCCCTTAAAGCCTTCGTTGGTGAGTTCAAATATGTTATACAGTAAGCTTGAAACCATGGAAACCTTTGCTTGATGAAATTCTTACTTGATTTGTCTTGTTTCTTGTCTTAGGGCATGTAGCAACTGAAATGATAGGGAATGATAGACCCTTGATCATTGGTCCTGGAGATGATGCCCAGTTAACCAGGTCATTGGGAATGATGCCCAAATTGACCTATAACACCCTTTAGCATTACGATGATTCATTAGTGCCGATATCGATCTTCATATCAAGGATGTATAGATAGTATGTAGTGTAAGCATGGTACAGTTGTGTGAATGTTCCATATATTTATGGTCTGATTATTAATTTCCTCATTTCCATATGGTTCGTGCATGGTTAGATTTTCTTTGACAAGTTTACGTACAGTGGAGATAATTGTCTTCATTGTATTTCTCCTTTCTTGGTCATATATACATATGGTCATTTCTTGATGCATGTAGACTTCATATTATTTGACCTTATCAACTGTAGTAAACTCCTGTAATAATTTTTTTGGATATTAGGACAAAAAGGATAACGTTGACTAAAATTGAAATTTGCAATCTTCTCCATTAACCCTCGTGCATTAATGTTAGCTTTCAGCCACACTAATATTTCATGTAAAGTATGATTTAAATTTATTTCACAAATCCGGAAGATGCCTAAAAAAAATCTTACTTCCTATCTATCTCTTAGTCTGATAATTTCCCTTTCTGCATATTATGCTTAAGTAGATGTATATAAATTTTCTAAAGAAGCTGCATCACAACACCTTCTAGGAGCATTTTTATACATCTTGGTTCTGTACTTTATGCTGGAGTTTATCCCCGAATTCAATATATATGTTTAGAGGATAGAGAATAGGGAAATTTATATAATCATTATTTAAAACCTACAAATATATATATATATATATATATATTCATACTTAGAATCAGACATTAACCTTTCTTTCTCATCACAGTTTTTGTTTATGTTCAATTTCTTATCTTGATCTAGTAATTGCAGATCCACATCGATTTTTTCTTCTGTGTTAGACTCAATAACTTGAAATAATTCCTTTCTTAAGCAAAGTCACTAACATCTTTTTAGAAATCGATGAAAATGGAGACTTTAGAGACTTGAGAGCTTATCTTCCACAAAAACCATCTCCTAACTTATCTTGTGCACCTTTCTCCATATTAGTTGAATATATAAATAAAAATCATGTGGTTCATTCTCATAAGCTTCTGCATTCATCTAGAAAACAATAAGCTAGAAAGAAAACACCTCATGCATATTGGGCCTAACAAAATTCCTGTTGATGAAAAATATTCATTCGAGACATCGATGCACATGGATTTCCAAATTTCTATTCCTATGTATAAACTTCTTGGATTTGGTTTCCCTCTGTTTCAAGGGGGTTTAGCATATCCAACATGCTGAATTGATTTAAGTGGAAATTAGCAAGATACTTTATCATTGTACACACAATGCTTGGGGACAACTCTCCCTAATGTCCATGTACAAAAGTTCAACAAATAGTAATCTCATAAAGTTGATTGAGCCTAGAGCATGCATCCTAAGAAATATTATTTTTGAGGAGAACGAGATTGCATCCCAAGATAGAAATAGGGGACCCAAACATAGTTTAACAGGGGCCTCCCAACATCCTCCCTCCTAAAGGACTATGGAAATTCAATGGTGAATAAAAAAAAACCTATTTTCACTGGCTATGGCGTAATTTCACAACTTAGTTAGTGGTTGATCCCATATTTAATAGTTGTGCTAAAGATGAAGGTGAGATAGCTCTACAATTTGACACAAATTTCCTAGTTAAGGTTGAAGATGGTTATTTCCAGTAGGAGGGAAGTGATAGCAACTATTGTAATTTCTGAGCAGTTGGAAGAATCCACTCATTTGGTGATGGTCCTTCAACTTGATTTTATTTTGGCATATAATTTTGAGTTTATCCATTGCCTAGAATCAGGAGGTTCTATTGTTTGAGTTGAGTAATACATGGAGGATCTATTTGGGACCATGGGAGGATGATACGTGGAGTCTGGACATTATTTTGTGTTTCTTTACATTTTACCATATGTTGTATTCCAACCAAATTTTTTTATTGTTGGTCAAGAAATCACATGAAGGGATATTTCCAAATCAGTGGATTCGTGATTGGGTTCATTGGATATTTGATTATATCATATGTTTTTCACAATCAATTGTCTGCATGATTGTCTTCATTAGCTTTTGCTATGCTGATTGGTATTTGGTAACATTAAGGCCGTATTAGGTGAATTTTTAGTTTGGACGTAGGTTTAGACGCTAGCTTTAATTTTTGGGATGGTTTCTTTGATTTTGAATCAAATTAGTGTCATTGGACATAATAGGTTGCTAGGATGGATTCTTTAAAAGAGTATTTTTGAAGTTCTAGAGTCTTTTAAGAGCTTAAAAGTGTTCTTGTGAAGTACATAGTCAGAGTATACTTGGGAAAAATGTCCTATTATACTTTCGTATGTTTGAGTGCTCGATTTATTAATTTCAGTGTTTAGCATGAAAATGGGTGTTCTTTTTTTGTAGGTAAGATCAACATGTTGGAAATTTTCTTGTGGTTTATCCTTAGCATGATGAGGCAGTTGTGGATAAGATGATTCACATGAAGTTAAGGTGCTAATTTCAAGGATTTATTACCAGCTGTTAGGGGTTTGTCATGTGTTGACTTATACAAGGATGATAGTTCATTTTGAAGAAGAGTTTACTGCTATTTTGGTGTTTCTATATGTGCGTAATATGAACATGTCATAACAATGAAAATTTAGGGTTATTATCAAAATATGGAGGGCACATATTTGGAGTAGACCTTCACCTATAAAGTAGAGAGTAAGGATGCACTTTAGATCATCAATGCTTCAAGGCCTTCATTATTCAACATTTTTTTCTTCTTGTATCTTTTTCTTCATCTTATTTCCGAGTCTGGCTATGCCATTATGGTCAAGTCATTCTTGTAAGCTACTAAGGGTTTTTAAGTTGTGATAATTATCTCATTTACCCTCAGGTTCATGTGGACAAGAGTTTGATCTGAGATCGGTTCAAACTTCAGATTTTGTTTGTAACAAATCTAATTAACTGAAGACGTCTTCTTGGGTCAATCTGAGTGGTTTAATTGTGGGGAATTCCTTTATTTAATTGTTATTTTTAGCTGAAAGTTTCAAATTTAAGATTCATACATCAAAAATATTCAATTTACAATGTGTTAGTGTTTTTTCATTTGTGTCTCCTTTTTATTCTGCCCAAGGGCAATGCAAGCATGCAAATCAGACCAATATTGAGTAGTTTAGGCACAAATGTTGTTGCATTTGTTCACTTTTTGAGAATCTATCCATTGATCTGCAATATTTAATTATAGATTTGCACGATGTTCTTCTTTTTTTAAAATCTACTTATTATATGTATTAGCATCAAAAGGAAAAATTGAAGAGTATATAGAAGTTTATGCACATCCTTTTTCTTATTGAAGCTAAAAAAACTATAAATCAGAATAAGCATCAGAGGAAGGACATAAAAATTATTCTAAAGGAAAATAGAGCATTGATTTCGATGGAATATGGCTTCATTAAATTATTTCAAATAATAAATACATTAATTTTGAGAACCACTGAAAAGGAATGAAATAGAACACAAGTAACTGCAATTAAAGGACATATAAGACACATAATAAACACATTAGCAAAGTATGTTGACATGGGAATCCTTGGAAAAAATAGCTCAAGTCTTATTCCTTACTCACTGAAAAGTATGGATGCATACATTAAAGATAATTCTCTTTCATTTACCCATTAACCCTTTATTCATTTACTTCTCTTCATTATATAGGAAAAATGTCATAGTGTAATAGGCAGTTGCATACAAAACATGTTCGATCCATGGTGAGGATCAACAAAAACTAGAAAAGTAGAACTGATAGTGTTGCGCAACAAAGTGGGTAGCCCAACGTCATATTCACTTTATTGTTGACACCTATTCGATGAAATATGGGCTGAGATGGCATTCTAATGTTTTAAAAACCAACCTATAAAATCTTTGGCAGCTGGCAACTCCAAAAAATACGTGAAACTCTGTAGGCAAGGACTGCACAACACTTTGCTATATCTCCCAAACCATAACATGTTTTATTGTTCGAGATGGCTTACGTTGAGTTAGGTCAGGTCTCTTAGGGTCACATATAGGGGCATGGTTTGAGTCATTGAGGATCATAAAAGCTGCGAGTGAACTGATAGTGCCGCGCAACAACTGGGTAGCACAAAGTGATATTTCCTTTATGGATGAAACATGTTCGATGAAAGATGGGCTGAGATGGCATCCTGATGTATGAAAAACCAACCTCTAAAATCTTTGACAGACGACAGCTCTAAAACATGAGTGAAACTTTGTAGCTAAGGACTGCGTAACACCTGCGCAACACATTTTGTTTTGGGTATATCTCCCAAACCGTAACATGTTTTATAGTTTGAGATGGCTTATGTTGATTTAGGTCAGGTCTATTGGGGTCACATATAGGGGGCATGGTTTGAGTCATTGAGGATCATAAAAGCTACCAATGAACTCACAGTGCTGCACAAAAACTAGGTAGCACAAAGTAATCTTTCCTTTATGGCTTACACCTGTTCGATGAAGATCGGCTAAGATGACATCCAGATGTATGAAAAACCAACCTCTAAAATCTATGACAACTAGCAGCTCCAGAACATGCATGAAACTCTATAGGCAAAGACTGTGCAACACCTGCATAACACACTTTGTATTGGGTATATCTCCCAAATTGTAACATGTTTTATAGTTTGATATGGCTTATGTTGAGTTAGGTCAGGTCTCTTGGGGTCACATTTGGGAGGCATGGTTTGAGTCATTGACTTTTTCCCAAGTTTTTTTTCATAGGTTTACCATTTTTCAAAGTTCTGGGGTTCTTAACATCCCATAGGGGTATAGTGGACCTATTGGAACCAAGATTGAGCCATCATTAACATTGAATTTTCTCATGCAAACTACATGTTATGTTTGAACTTGTTCATGAGTACATCACCAAAGTCCATCTCAATTGATTCGACTGCAATTTTTCATGGTACCTTGTTCTAGATTGTTATTCACCAAATCCTTATTCTAGAGTCGTGTGCATGAGTTTGGAGGTTAGATCTAGTTTTTGAAGGGGAAACAAGTTTTTTTTTTTAGTTTAGTAGGTCTTGCATGTGGCATGTAATATTTGAGGCAAGAATGGGAGGATGAGATCTCCAAAAGGGTACTTTTAGTTTTTCAGAGACTTGCTTTGTGATTTTTAAGAAATTGATAGCATTGATCACATTTTGTATACCCTTTTAGACCCATATGGACATTGGAAAAAAACACCATATGGACATTGGAAAAAAACACTAACACCCATTTTATACCCATTGAGGGTAGAGGCATGCAAGTGGTTCATAGGAGCAACTACATTCTACCCAAACAATGCATGACGATATATCCATGGGAATCATGACACATTTGTTGGTTGGAAACGTGCAGAGAAGAGGAATATTTAGACTTGGAAACATGAAGGTCTAGCCTCTAGGGGGACAAAGGGTTATTTAATGGTTAAAAACGAACTGTATTAATGAAAACGATAATTAAAGCAATGCATTATGCCCTACTATATTCAATATCAAAGTTATTCTCAAATTCCAGCCTAAACTTATCTCAAATGAACAAGACATAAAATTTTTGTAAATAACCAAACCATGAATACAACTATAGCTGAAAACAAAATCTGCTACAAGACCATTTTGGAAAACTAAACTTTAACTATAAATAAAATATGAAGTTCAAGTATATATTTCTAGCTTTAGATAAGTTGGTACATCACTCCAATCTCTCCACATTTTTTATGTTAATATTGGTTATGTAATAGAGTCCTTGATCACGTGCACACTTGATTTGAGTGGGTTTTGAGTCCTTGGTTTTGAGTTTCTTTTGTCAAGAGTGCTCATAATACTTTTGTTCAAGAATACATGATCTAGTCGGTTCTCCATCAAATAAGAGGATGTCACAAGAAATAACAAACCTGCAAGAATTCTGCACTCAAAAAATGAGCGCAAGGAAAATACTGAGATTGACATGATATAAATCATATATCTCTATATTGTATTTATTTTTATTTCAAAACTCAAAATTGGGTCTAATGCACATGGAAGAATAAGGAATATTAAGAATATTTTTCCACTCAAACCAAATAAATGAAAGAACCTTATCCAATTTATTATGCACTTAATTGGCCAATCACTTCGGAAAGTAAATGCATACACTCTCTGGAGAGTATTTACCTATTGTTTCTACATACCTCATTGATTCCCACTAGAGTTGAAGAACTTCAATGGATGATCAGTCATGGTAGAAGATGATGCTTCTCCACTTGTTCTGTAGTTACCTAGAGAGTTTTCATATGTTAGTGCAATGAAATTTTCTAGAGCATCAAGGTATATGTGCACACACAATGAAATAGAGTGTCAAATGTACCTAGCATGGAAGGTATGGTTGAATGGGCTTGCATCTCCCTTTGGTATTGGGTTATCGCCATTGTTTTGGATTGTTTCATTTATATAAAAATAAAGATACCACATGTTAAATGATGATGATGACTAAATACTTAAATCTAAAACCATGACTCTATTCAACACATGAAACTAACCTAGAACCATAGACATGGAATTATTTGATCGAGGATTCCCTCGCTTATTGAGGTATCGAAACTCAAATGGTTCATATTTTGATGGATCAACATTTAAATCAATTTCCAAACCATTGTTTTTTTTCCTACTTTTTATTTTCTTTGTAGGGCTAAGGAAACTCTTCTTCCTCTTCAAAGATGAATCAAGAGAACCTGACTGAGGCGTGAAGTCAAAATCCATAATGTGCAAACTATTGGCTTCATCCAATTTTTTTTAGGCATACCATTCAACTGGTTTGTCTTCACCAAAGTAGTAGGAGAGTTATCTAAAATGAGATGTACATGGCTAAAAATCTCCTTCCTTGCCAAATGAAGTGTCTCAACATCTGCATCAATAATATTTGTGGCCATAAGAGTAGCATCTACATCTACATCATGATTTTTGGGTTCTATATTTATGTCAAGTGGGTTATTGAATATGTTATACTCTTCATGCTGTTGAAGCAATGGATTTGAGTTAACTGAGTGGAAATACAACTAATTAACCTTTATGGCAGGCTTGCAAATGTTTCCGTGAATTGACCATGGAAATTCACACATTATAAAATCTGTGTGATACGAGGTGAAAATGTATTTTTACCTCGATCCATCTGGCTTCTCATCTAGTAAGCATGGGTTATGCTCTCATGAGGACAACAATCAGTATCTGGAATTTTTCTGGCTCATTCCACTGATGATTCCATATGCTTTTCTCTCTTGTAGTTGTTTAGAAATCCTTCTTATTTTAAGATTTCCTGGAACCAATAACAAATTTCAACGATTGTTAGTAGCATCTGCAACAACCAATCTATCCTCTAGACACATTTTTTCCTTCTATCAGAAAGAAATTTTTTCTTCAAGTAGCAATGGTATGACTCAACATCATTATTGGTCTTTCGATTTGCATCAGGAAACTCCCTAAAATCTTTCACCTACATCCCTAATTTCAAATAAAACCATGCTAGTCTTAATATATCACCTTTAGAAAAAACAAAAATGCATCTGATACAAAAAATTTGTTTACTTACGAATCATATCTCCAACAACCCAATTCTTGTGGAAATAGTAAGAACTTCTCTTCAACATATCATTGCCTTTTATGGAAATAGTGGCCAACCGATTGACAATTTTTAACCAAACCTTCTGTACATGCCAAACACATAAGGTCACATAACACCCTGTGATCATCCTGCCATATTTAACACATTTTAGTGTGCTATTTTTAGAAAAAATGCAAGTTTAGTTATATCATGACAATGTTAAAGTTAGCTCAAGGCATTGATTTCAACAAATGCATCATCAACCATGAAAGCATTAAATTTCGAATCAGAGTGGGTTTTGAAACACTTCTCCATAAGCTGCTCCAACCATAGTGCAATATCATCTTATGTGTTTCATGATGTCACGACCCATGCAACTGGCACCCCACTTTGTTGTTCACCAAATGCCACAAGTGTATACAACTGATACTGTCATATTGAATGCTAAATAAAGTAAAATACACGTTTATAATCATATTGAATGTCTACAACTTAAATAAGTATATTCAATCAATCATTGGAAACTGACTTACTCCATCTTTATTTGTATTAAATGTTGAATCCATGGCTAGTAAGCTATTGTGCAATAGCTTGACCATTGTCTCCAACATCCACTTTGTTTGAATCCTTATTATAAAAAGGACCTCCACATAATTGGGATTTTGGTAAAAGAAAAAAATCTTCCTGATGCATTTGATACCAAAGGTTTACACTCATTTCATCATTTTGGTAAAGTTGATAATCTCCCTTCGCCAACCTATTATATATATTTACAATATCTTTCTTGCATAAGAAGAAATCCATATTTCGAGTTCCCGCATCCATGTGAACATGTCTCTTAATGTGGGTTTTATGCACTATGTCAACAGGCACTCCCAAAAAGAAACAACTCTCTACATATGAAAAAACACCCCTTGAAAGCTTTGGCTATGCAAGGTCCTGGTATCACCTGAAGTGTCATGTTGGCCATGAAAAGTCCAACCTTGCCCATCTTTATGTTCATACACATTAAAAGTTATTTTTTCTCTATCACGAATTTCATTCATAACCTTGACAATAAAATGGATTTGGAAACCCCTTTTTTGCACAACTGAGGTCCTTCATTTAGGTGGAGGATTTCTTCTATTGTCCTCTAGGCCAAATGAACAGTGATAACTACACCAAAATTTCAAATGTTAGTACATAAAAAGAAATATAAATGTGGTTTCAAAGGATCTAAACAATGCATTTTTGAAATATTCACATTTCATATCACAATGCAGCGATAGCTCTTTGTTTTGGTTCTTTGTTTGTCTTCTGTATGAACTTACATAGAGCAATGGGATTTTCTTCCTCTCCTTTGATAAATTCGGAGACTCAAATTGTTCATACTTTGATGGATCAACATTTAAATCAATTTCTAAACCATTGTTTTCTCTCCTGTTTTTTATTTTCTTTGTAGGGCTAAAAAAAATCTTCTTCCTCTTCAAATATGAATCAAGAGAACCTGACCAAGGCATGAAGTCAAAATCCACAATGTGAAAATTATTGGCTTCATCCAACAATTTTTTAAGCATACCAGTCAACTGGTTTGTCTTAACCAAAGTAGTAGGAGGATTATCTAAAATGAGATGTACATGGCTAAACATCTCCTCCCTTGCGAAACGAAGTGTCTAAACATCTGCATGAACAATATTTGTGGCCATAAGAGTAGCATCAACATCTACGTCATGGTTTTGGGCCTCTATATTTAACTCAAGTGGGTTACTGAGTATGTTATCCTCTTCATGCTTTTGAAGTAATGGATTTGAGTTATCTGAGTGGAAATATAACCAATTAACCTTTATGGCGTGCTTGAAAATGTTTTTGTGAATTGACCGTGGAAATTCATACGTTATAAAATCTGTGCGATACTAGGTGACAATTTATTTTTACCTCGATCCGTCTGGATTCTAACCTAATAGGCACGGGTTATGCTCTCATGATGACAAAAATCAGTATCTGGAATTTTTCTCGTTCGTTCTACTGATGATTCCAGATTCTTTTCTCTCATATAGTTGTTTATAAATACTTCTTCTTTTAAGATTTACTTGAACCGATAACAAGGTTCAATGGTTGTTAGTAGCATATGCAACAACCAATCCATCCTCCGAGAACATTTTTTCCTTATATCAGAAAGAAATGTTGTTTTTAAGTAACAATGGTATGACTCAACAACATTATTGGTCTCCTAATTTGCACGAGGAAACTCTCAACAAGCTTTCACCCACATCCCTAATTGCAAATAGAACCATGTTAGTCTCAATATATCACCTTTACAGAAAGAAAAAAATGCATATGATGCGAAAAATTTGTTTACTTACGAATCATATCTCCAACAACCCAATTCTTGTGGAAATAGTCTAAGAAATTCTCTTCATCTGCAAATTTGATAAAAAATTTACTTATTGCATGTTCGACTTCATTGCCGAGAGTGTGTTTCAAGATGAAACCTAACTCACTGAACATCTCATTGGCTTTTATGGAACTAGTGGCCAACCGATTGAAAATTTTTAACCAAACCCTTCGTATATGCCAAACACATAAGATCACATCACACCCTTTGATCCTCCTACCATATTCAATGCATTTTAGTGTGATTTTTTTAGAGAAAATGTAAGTTTAGTTATATCATGAAAATGTTAAATTTACCTCAAGATAGTGATTTCAACCAATGCATCATCAACCATGAAAGAATTTACTTTCCAATCAGGATGGGTTTCGAAACACTTATGCATAAGCTGCTCCAACCATAGTGCAATATCATCTTACATGTTTTGTGATGTCACGACCAATGCAACTGGTACCCCACTTTGTTTTTCATCAAATACAACAAGTGTATACAACTAATATTGTCATATTGAATGTTACATAAAGTCAAATATAACTTTTTCTTCATATTGAATGTATACAACTTAAATAAGTATATTCAATCAATCATTGATAGCTGACTTACCCCATATTTATTTGTATTAGATGTTGAATCCATGGCTAGTAAGCTATTGTGCGATAGCTTGACCATTGTCTCCAACATCAACCTTGTTTGAATACATATTATAAAAGTTACCTCCACACCATTGGGTTTTTGGTAAAATAAAAAATCTTCTTGATGCGTTTGATACCAAAGGTTTACACTCATTTCATCCTTTTGATGAAGTTGATAATTTCCCTTCGCCAACCTATTATATATATTTACAATATCTTTCCTACATAAGAATAAATCCATATTTTGAGTTCCGGCATCCATGTAAACATATCTCTTAATGTGGGTTCTATACACTATATCAACATGCACTCCGAAAAATAAACAACTATATAAATATGAAATAATGTCCCTTGAAATATTTGGCCTATGCAAGGTCCTGGTATCACCTAAAGTATCATGTTGGCGATGAAAAGGCCAACCTTGCCCATCTTCATGTTCATACATATTGAAAGTTCATGTTTCTCTATCAAGAATTTCATTCATAACCTTGAAAATAAAATGGCTTTGGCAACCCCTTTTTTTCACAAAGGAGGTCCTTCGTTTAGTTGGGGGATTTCTTCTTTTGTCCTCTAGGAAAAATAAACAGTGATAAATACACCCAAAATTTCAAGTGTTAGTACATACAAAGAAAGATAAATGTGGTTTTAAAGGATCTAAACAATGCATTTTTGAAATACTAACATTTCATATCACAATGCAGTGATAGCTCTTTTTTTTGGTTCTTTGTCTGTTTTCCATATGACATTACATGGAGTAATGAGATTTTCTTCCTCTCCTTTGGTAATGTGAGAAACTCAAATGGTTCATATGTTGATGGATCAACTTTTAAATCAATTTCCAAACCATTTTTTTCTCCTTCTTTTTATTTTCTTTGTAGGGCTAAGGAAGCTCTTCTTCTTCTTCAAAGATGAATTAAGAGAACCCGACCGAAGCGTGAAGTCAAAATCCATAATGTGAAAATTATTGGCTTCATCCAACAATTTTTTAAGTATACCAGTCAACTAGTTTGTCTTCACCAAAGTAGTAGGAGGGTTATCTAAAATGAGTTGTACATGGCTAGACATCTCTTCCCTTTCCAAACGAAGTGTCTTGGCATCTGCATCAACAATATTTGTGGCCATAAGAGTAGCGTCGACATATATGTCATGGTTTTGGGGCTCTATATTTAACTCAAGTGTGCTACTGAATATGTTATCCTCTTCATGATGTTGAAGCAATGGATTTGAGTTATCCGAGTGGAAATACAACTAATTAACCTTTATGGCATGCTTGAAAATGTTTCTGTGAATTGACCATGGAAATTCACATGTTATAAAATCTGTGCAATACGAGAAGACAAGGTATTTTTACGTTGATTCGTCTGCCTTCTCACCTAGTAAGCACAGGCTATGCTCTCATGAGGACAACAATCAGTATCAGGAATTTTTCTGGCTCGTTCCACTGATGATTCCAGATGGTTTTTTCTCTTGTAGTTGTTTAGCAATCCTTTTTCTTTTAAGACTTACTTGAACTGATAACAAGGTTCAACGGTTGTTAGTAGCATATGCAACAACCCATCTATCCTCCAGGCACATTTTTTCCTTCTATTGGAAAGAAATGTTGTTTTTAGGTAATAATGGTGTGACTCAACATCATTATTGGCCTCCTTATTTACATGAGGAAACTCCCAACAAACTTTCACCCACATCCCTAATTGTTAATAGAATCATGTTAGTGTCAATATATCACCTTTATAGAAAACAAAAATTCATATGATACGAAAAATTTATTTAATTACGAATCATATCTCCAACAACCCAATTCTTGTGAAAATAGTCTAAGAACTTCTCTTCATCTGCAAATTTGATAAAAAATTGACTTATTTCATCTTCCACTTCATTGCTGAGAGTGTGTTTCATGATGAAACCTAAATCCCTGAACATCTCATTGTCTTTTATGGAACTAAGGGCCAACCGATTGAAATTTTTTAACCAAACCCTCTGTACGTGCCAAACACATAAGATCACATCACACCATGTGGTCCTCCTATCATATTCAATGCATTTTAGTGAGCTATTTTTAGAAAAAATGCAAGTTTAGTTATATCATGATAATGTTAAAGTTACCTCAGGGCGGTGATTTCAACCAATGCATCATCAACCATGAAAGCATTGACTTTCCAATCAGGATGGGTTTTGAAACACTTTTGCATAAGTTGCTCCAACCTTAATGCAATATCATCTTATGTGTTTTGTGATGCTACAATTCATGAAACTGGCACCCCACTTTGTTGTTCATCAAATGCCATAGGTGTATACAACTGATACTGTCATTTTGAATGTTACATAAAGTCAAATACAAGTTTTTAATCATATTAAATGTCTACAACTTAAATAAGTATATTCAATCAATCATTGGCAATTGACTTATGCCATATTTATTTGTATTAAATGTTGAATCCATGGCTAGCAAACTATTGTGTGATAGATTTACCATTTTCTCCTACATCCAATTTGTTTGAATCCCTATTATAAAAGGGACCTCTACACCATTGGGCTTTTGGTAAAAGAAAAAATCTTCTTGATGCATTTGATACCAAAGATTTACACTAATTTCATCCTTTTGGTGAAGTTGATAGTTTCCCCTCACCAAACTATTATATATATTTACAATATCTTTCCTGCATAAGAAAAAAATCTATTTTTTGAGTTCTCGCATCTGTGTAAACATGTCTCTTAACGTGGGTTCTATACAGTATATCAACAGGAACTCCAAAAAAAAACAAATCTCTACATATGAAACAACGTCCCTTGAAAGGTTTGGCCTATGCAAGGTCCTGGTATCACCGGAAGTGTCATGTTGGCCATGACAAGGCCAACCTTGCCCATATTTATGCTCATACATATTTAAAGTTAATGTTGCTCTATCATGAATTTCATTCATAACATTGGCAATAAAATGGCTTAGGTAACCCCTTTTTTGTACAAAGGAGGTCCTTCATTTAGTTGGAGAATTTCTTCTTTTGTCCTCTGGGACATATGAAAAATGATAAATGAACCGTAAATTTCAAGTGTTAGTATATGCAAAGAAAGATAAATGTGGTTTCAAAGGATCCAAACAATGTATTTTTGAAATACTCACATTTCATATCATAATGCAACAATAGCTCTTTGTTTTGGTTCTTTCTTTATCTTCCGTATGAACTTACTGTTGGACATTGGGTTCAATGCTTCCCATGTGTTTCACGACATGGAATAACCGCCCCTCGTCGATCCTAACTTTGGCGATTGTAGCGGAGACTTATACCTGTGAGTTTTGTTCTGACTGAAATCGTGATTCCAATAAGTGGTATCAGAGCGACAGGTTTCGAGTTCGAAACTCACCCGGATCATGTTGGGGGGGAGATTTTTCCACATTGGATTCAATGCTCCCCGTGTGTTTTGCGACATGGAGTAACCGCCTCTCGTGGATCCTAAATTTGGAGATTCTAGTGGAGACAAATACGTGTCGGTTTTGGTCTAAGAGAAATCATGATTCCAACACTTACATGGAGCAATGGGATTTTATTCCTCTCCTTTGATAAAGTTAGAAACTCCTTTTAATGAGATTAAGGCAACTCGATCATTACTATTATTATTTCAATTTATTTCTGTCCACACCAAGTATTTACTAGAAAAGATGATTTTGTCTTTTAGGTCTTACACCTAGAGATCCATGATATGCTGCCATTTTCTTTGCTTTCCCATTTTGAACTGATCTCGTCAAACAATATGCAAGGACTTCAGAGAAATAGCCTATATATAACCATGTTAGCAACAAATCTATCTGTTCTAAATAAAAATTGAAACTCTAGGTCCAAGAACTTCAATATTCGATTTCATTGATGGCACCTCTTTAGAGTTTTTAGTCATGCATTTAGGTTTTTTGGTCATAGTTCTGAAAATTAGTATTATTTTTTTCGCATTATTTGGGAAAACCCAATTTTGTGAAGGGCTGTGTAAGATTTTCATTTTATTTTATGCAATTGAATTTCTTTATTTCCATGTTCCCAAAGTTTAAGCATGAGATTTGAAGTATTTTGATGTTCTGATACAATGAGTAAAACTATGTAATCCAAAATGCTAGAAGGATTCATATTAACACCATCACTTATAGTACTGGGATATACCATGATCTCCACATGCATGCCAACACACAATAAATTCTCTGGCTAAACACAAGAATTTTGTTACAAGGAAATGGCCATAGCAGAAAGCTTCCTTTTATGAGCCTCAATGGCATGGATTAGCTCAGAGTCTTGTAGTGGTCATCAAAAATCACGGGGAAATGAGTATTTTCTTTCAAAATTTTTGGGGTGGAAGAAAATATATAAATGAAAACAGAGGACAATATCTTTACTTGGTGAAGTATATTCGAATGAAATTCATGCTTGTTTCAATTTTAGTGCTGATTTAAGAGTGATATTTAATATACATCAATATAATGCAATCCATGCTTTTACGATATACAGCTAGAGGAAACACACTTTTTAGATCCTGTAAAAGTGGTAGTTCTATTCTTCAAAGGGTAATGTGCATTCTAATAAAATTGCTATTTGTTTCAAAATTTATTTAGCACAGATTTTACAAGAAAGATTTCATATATTGATTTTAACCTTGGACTCCTCCCAATTGCCTGTTCACATGCAAAGCCCACAGATCCAATAGCAGAACACTTTGGGAAAACTGAATGTTAGAAAGGCTATTTTAATTTGTCACAGGAAATTCATCTTCTCTGCATTTACATAGCAGTTAGTTTAGAGCCATTAGGTGTCTTCACGGGGACCAATAAATGAGAGCACTAAATATCCAATCCCTGGTCAATTGATTACAACTGTGAAATCAGACTTTTGCTAATCTCGAAAGGAAGTCGCGTGATATAAAAAAGAAGAACTACACCCTGCTATCTGTTTTAGGTTGTTATTTCTTCATATCATGACATGGTTTAACGTTGTTGTAATTTTCAATTAAAGAAAAGTTTCAATTTACTAAGTTTATGCAATAATAATAAATAGAGTAACTAGATTCATGGAATAAAAGTACTGGATTTCTATGTTTTTGAAGAATTGTTGTTTGGACAAAGTATAGAAAGCATTTTTTTAAACTATTTCTCTTGTATCTTGAATTTCTTGTCGTTTGGTTCTTACCAAGCTTGCTAGGAGGCAACTGGTAGGCATTTTTCCAGGGTGTACTCTCTTCTATGGCCTCCTCTACTGCTACTGCAGGAAGTACTTTGTGATACTAAACGTTCCAGGAGGCAAATGATTGGTGTTTTTCCAGGGTGTACTGTTATCTATCGTCTCCCATACTACTGCAGGATATACTTTGTGAAACTGTCCTTCCCTATATAGCCAACAATAGTTTCAATAAACTCAAACTAAGTAAATACTCTAAATAGGTAGAGAAGGGGAATGTTGTTTCTTCCTTGAAATCATCCCCTAGGGAAGACAATAAGCATATAATCATGAACAATTAACACCTTGCTAACTCTGAAAATGTCTTGATTCAACAAGGACTGCAATCAATTAGTGGCTCTGACTGGAATGGACTTTAGGTTTCCAGTTCTGACTAATTTATGCCAGCTATTGATTTTTCTTCTTTTTCAACATAAATATTAAGCTCCGGTTTTCATCAAAATCAATGAAAACATTCACAAATTACACTGAGTACTTTTCCTATTTTGCAGGGATAATCCTAAAACCTCTAAGAACTCGTAGCAGAGATTGTTTTCACCATCTGCCACGGTCATAATAATCCAATCCACTTTGGTAAAATATATTCAAATAGGATCCTTAAATTAGTTTGGTATCTTAATAAGTTAATTGATTTGATTAAAATTTGCCCAAATTACAGATAAAATAATATTTCTTACAATCCAATATGAACCCCCTCCATGCTTGTCTTAAATAATCATCCTTTGTGAATAGATGCTTGTCAAAGTTTACAGAGTAATAAGAAAATGAACTGGTTAACGCTAATTACATGGCAGAGTCTAAATGTTCTATGTTTTGGCTCCTTTTTATTGGAATCTCTTTGGTGAGATCAAATTTTTTTGTTACATATATTGCATTTTTTAATGCATAAATTGATTCAACACCCTGAAAACTTTTTGGACATTGTAGAGAATGAACAACTCAAGTATGCAATTCCAACAAATTCTTACTGGATTTCAGGCAATTAATAAAAAAATTAATATAAAAAAATGCGAGGAAAAAAAACCAAAACGTAAAAAGTGTGTAGTTGTACTACGCTCCAATAACACATCTCCTAAAATAATTTTATTGCAACTATATAGACTCTAGAGACATAAATTATAGAAATCAGTATTGTATTACTTATTCAGTATACAGTTTGTTGCCTGTAAACTGCCAAAGGAAAATTTGCTTCAGGATAAGATGGATCTTGTAGGCATTGAATTTTTATTCTTCTAGATGGATAGAAATAAATTTATTTAACGACCTTTATTTTCTTACTTGCAGTGTATAAGAAGCTCTATCCTCCAGCTCTGGATGATGATGTATGGCTTCTAGACAGAGTTGGCAAGGATGGTGCTTTCCACGGAGGCTAAGTGCCGATGGGATCAACATAATGCAAGATTTCTTAATGTTATTTGTGACAGATCGCCTGCGACTTTGCCAAGTAAAGATATTGTCCTCTGTTTTCATTTAATAAACAAATGTGGTATGACAGAGAAATAATGCAATACATATAAATGAATTTTACAAACTGTATAAATAAACACAACCCAAATTGGTTCAACTAATGGTTTCACGTATCAGAGTCTTGAATCCAATGTCCAGTTATTTATGGCAACCAATCAAGTAATCGTTAATCGTTTCAGCTTGTTTCAGCGTCCAAAAAATCGTTAATCATTTCTTATAAAATTTTTGCAGTAGAATGTGGAAGAAGAATACTTGGAATCGGGTCGCCTGACGGAGGAATTTGGTCTCTGTTAGCGCAGCACGTTCGCAGTTCGGCGGAGTCACATTGCAGATTCTGTCAAAGGTGTTTTTTCCGACCGGTGACGGGCAATTCCTCCCCGAGTTAGACTCTTTCGTTCTCAAGTGGGAAAGTTTTCTGCCTGGCCTTTTATGAAGGTGTCAAATTTTCTGCCTAAGGATTTTATAACGAAGGTGTCAAATTTCTGCCTAAGGCTTTTATCATTTATGACGAAGGTGTCAAGTTTTCTGCCCAGGATTTTTATAACTAAGGTGTCAAATTTTCTTCCCAAGGCTTTTGTTTCAAGACTAGTGCTCCGTGTTGTGGAAGTACAAATATGAAGTCTCATGTTCTTTGGTCTCTATGGAAATTGAAAATTATATTTCGATTTTGAAGTCTGCTCTTTACGTGCAGCAGTGAAACATTTTTGATATCCACTCACAAAGTCAATGTCACGGTGCATTCAATATTTACATTGTATTTATTACCCATTAAAATCAAAGATTTGATATATATTCGGTGTTAGACATTGAGCAGGAATCCGACCAAGAATTAAAACGCAGTGAATGTAATGTAGCCAGAGTTTGAGCACGTATCATGGAACGAGTTAAGATCACGTAATAGTTTAAAGAACGGATGGGAGCGTATATTAAAACAGTTTAGTCAAATAAAACTTATAACCATTTTCATCATAAAATTTTAAAATTGATATATTTAAAATTAAAGAATTGAAGAATTTTTTTTATATAAATTTTAGATCATTTTCCTTAAAATTTTATTTAACATTAAAATTCCTAACCGATATAACTATAACCAAATTCTAATTCTATAAATCCAAAATCATGGTTTCTCTTCATTTTCTAAAACAGGCCTTTGGTTTATTTTTAAGCTCCCAAAAAACTACAAATAAATATTTATGTAATCTATTCACTGTGCAGGCCTAAACAATACTATTAACGAGAGCAATATAGTTTGTTGCCCTATTTTCTATTTTTAAATAATATGTTATATCGTTATTATTATTACAAAATAAAATTTCAATATATATTTATTTCACATTTAAGCACTTGTTATATGATAAATTTTAACGCAAAATATAAATTTAGTAATTATTTGAAATTTATTGATTTATTAATAATTTATTCCCAATTAAAATATTTATTTTCTTTAATATAATCAACATAAATACAATCAAAATTGAAATATTCAATATTCAATGTCATAAGTGATAATGAATATTCACATCAACTATGATTATTCACATCAACTATGATTTGCAATTTTAATAGATTTTGATTTTTTTTTTTTTTTTTAAGTTTGGTAGTACCTTTTTTTTTTCCTTTTTTTTTTTTCTATTTTCATTAACATGTTTCGATATATGACCCAAATTTGGTAAGGGAATTGAACCTATCATGAGTGCTATAGTAGCCAGACTCATCACCATTTAACCAAAACTTATCTTAAGAGTTCTAGTTTTAAATACTTTTTTATGTTGGTTTTGGTTTATGTTTTAGGTGAACTAAGTTAGCATTTACATGTTTGTGAAATTTGTCTATGTCAAATGGCAAAGGCTTTTTGAGTTTTTTTCTAATTTACTAGATGATCTTAACTTTTAAGTAGTTCTGTCAAATATTTAGTATTAAATTACTTTGTCAAAATATTAGTTTTTATGTTAGTTTAGTAACTATTTTGTCAAATATTTATTTTTATGTTAGTTTGGTTAGAATCTATTGAAATATTTTATTTCTATCTACCATTAAAGGACCCAGGAATTACTCATACATATCAATTATACTTAAAAAATTAGTTTAAAAAAATACTATATTGTTAAACATTTATGTTAAAATTTAGTAAAATTGAGAGATGATATTTTACAATTATACCCTACTCTATTTTCAATATTATTATTAATTTGAAACAAAAAGAATTTTTTCTATTTTATTTTAGCCTTTATTTCACTTGTAATTTATATATAATCAGACATAAGGAATTTACTAAGTTAGAAAAAACATAGAATGACAAGAATTGATCGTACTAGATTTAATTATTTGACAATAAGTTACTAGATGTAAGCCAAGATGATGCTTAACGATATATTTTTCAATGTAATGTTAATTTAGTGATTTATTTTCCAATCCGATGTCAATATAGTGATGAACACCAATAAAGGTATTTTTCATATAAACACTTCATTTTTTTCCAAGGAAAAATGGGAATTTTTGTTTAGGATATAAAAAGTTACATAGTGCATGCATTTAATCATTCAAAGAGACATACAGAGATCACCGAAAAAGGCACACAATAAAGAAAAACAACCTATGCTAGTGAGAGCCACACAAAAAGTCCCAAAAAAATATCAAAGTCTAGAAAACAAACCTCTCTAATATTGGAGAAAATAACCCGTACATAACCACAGTCATAGAAACTGTCTCATGAGAAGCATATCCTAGTTACAAAAAGTATAAGTTGTGCACCCTCAAAAGACTTGTGACAACAGGTAAACCCTATACAAAAAAATCCATGATCACTAACTAAACTTGAGGAGTGATAAGATAAAGTAAGTCACAAGAAAAAATACCACTACACAATTATATGATGTAAGGCTTGTTGTCTGACACACGAACTTCCCCCTCTATAGTCTTGCTTATACGCTAGGTGTCCATATTGTTCTGAAGGCCCTCCTTAGTTAGGAGGTTCGCTGCTAAATTTTGTTCCTTGTAGATATGGAACACATTAATAAGATCAAATCACATCTTTAAAAGGAGAATCTATTCAATGATAGGGATGAAAACATGATTTTGATATCTCCAAGTTTTTTGAACCCGTTAATAACATTCATGGAGTCACGAAATATTTGAAGCGTTAACATTCCCAATTGTATGAGCCAAAAAAGGAGTTTTAATGAAAGAAACTCAACACAATTGTTTGTGCCAAAACCAATACCCACATAATATTTTAGATTCCTATTGTCATTAATGTGAATCACTAGCCCAAAATTCCATCTATTCTGTGCATTTGAGGCCCTGTCGAAAGAAGCCCAAGGGATATCATGATTGATCTGTTATGTGTTGATATTTCTAATTTACTAGGGGGTATTTCTTGAGGGGAGCATGGAGAGGATCGAAACACATTCAGTCGCAATCAGTGTAGGGGAGGAAGCAGTGTCCCTGAATAGGCGTTTATTTCTTGTAAGCCAAAGACCGCAAGAGATGGTTAGGGGGATTTTTTTTTATATTATCATCTAGTGCTTCTGTTCACTAGTTTTTCCAAGCTCCCTCACAAGTATCACCATGCCAAAGTATTATGTTTCCTTAGAGGGATATAGTAGATTCCCATGCTTTGCAGTAAAACCAACAATTAAGAAACATATGATTGATTGACTCTTCTGAGTCCTTACACAAGATACACTGATCAGGGCCATGTTTATTTCGTTTTTGCAAGTTGTCCGAGGTAGGTACCTTTTCTTTAGAATAAAACAAAAGAACAGTCTGGCTTTTGTAGGACTTTTCAGTTTCCACAATGATTTTTGCTGCAAGACCTATTTCCCCCCAAGCCCTATAGTTCATCATGAAACCATATCAAAACTTTGGGGAGTAGTGTCCCATCGAATCATGAACCTAATGAAGAGAGTTTGGGCTGTCCTTAGTCCTGACATTTATGTGACGAAGTTCTGGTATAAAATTAAACCACTCTAGTCCCCATTGGGGCTCTAGTTATATATCCACAACTGTTTTCGACCCTTGATGCAAAATTGAGGTTGTCTCTTCCTTTGCTATCTAGAACATGTAGATGATCCCTTTTGAATGAATAGACTCCAATACCTCTCTAGAAAGATAAAAAGACTCATTGCATCCCACCCATGGGTCGCTACTCAATCTGATCTTCTCCCCATT
This sequence comes from Pinus albicaulis, assembly GCA_034641835.2. Lineage (NCBI taxonomy): Eukaryota > Viridiplantae > Streptophyta > Pinopsida > Pinales > Pinaceae > Pinus > Pinus albicaulis. The sequence goes on from CM076575.1 coordinate 965,490,549, forward strand.
GCCGACTTGTGAGGCCAAACCCTCTTCCAACATCTTAAAAGAGACAATAGTTGCTTTCCATATGACTGATGCATTAATTGAGTCTTTCCCAAGTCTGCGAATCCATTCCTCTAAGAGAAGAGGGTCAATATATTTTTGATTTACCACTGTTGTCCATAAATTATCCTCTGTTAAAATCCTCCACCACGATTTTACTGCAAGTGAAGAGGAAAAATTTTGGAGCTCCTTTATCCCCCACCCTCCCCTTTCTTTCGGACGAGTAATCCTATCGCATGTAACTCGGGGAAGCACTATCTCCTCCTTCGACCCAGCCCAAAGGAACTGACTACAAATTTTCCTAATTTTGGATAATATGCCTTTTAGAACCCAAGTGAGCACAATTAAATAGACACAAATGATTATAACAACTGATTTAATAAGTACCAATTTTTCAGCCCTAGAAAAACATTTATAACTCCATTGATTTATACATTTATCTATTTTTGACAATAGCCAACTCCAATCCTTTTTTTTTATGGGATTCTAGTTTTAAGAAGAAACCCAACATTTTAGTCTATCCCCCATGGGAAGGACTTCATAAGGGGGGGACATGATGATTGCTTCAAGACCCATACTCGACAAACCTTCATGAGAAATTGAGGATTTTTGGGCATTAATACTCATGCTATTAGCCTTAAGGAATAAATCCAATGAGGATTTCCATTGGATGGCATCTTCCTTGGTCCCATTACTAAAAAGAAGGATGTCATCGACAATGATTAGGTGGGAGATGAAGATGCTTGTTTCTACTTCTATACCTTTTAAGTTGCCATTCCTCTTGGCCAAAAGAGGAAACTGACTTATCCCTTCAACAAATAATAAGAAAAAAAGAGGGGATAAAGGAAAACCTTGTCTGATCTCTCGCTAGTTGTGGAAGAAAGGGGAAGCTGCCTCATTTATGAGAACAAAAAAAGAAGCATTTGATATACATCCCATAATCCAATTAGCAAAACCAATACTAAAGCCTAGATGCATCAAATGTAGTCTAATATATAACCAACTAATCTTGTCATATTCTTTTAAGAGGTCAAATTTGAAAATCAAGTCTTTTTTCTTTGAATTCTTACTATTGTGCACCGTTTCTTCTATCACCCCAAGAGCTTCGTGGATTTTTCTACCATACAAAACCCAAACTATTCTTTTGAAATTTTTTAAGATATGATAACTTTCAGACAAATAGCAATAATTGTTTCTATGATTTTATAAATGCAGTTGCAGAGCAAGATACCTGTCTAAACTCTTTGAAGGAGGCAAGGGAATCTCATTTGGTAATTAGAGCTAGGAAAATCGTATTGCAAGTTTCATGAATGACACCCCTGCACCTTGATTATTCCACCATCCTAGCCATTTATTCCCTAATTTGTTCAAAGAAATGCTGGAAAAACTCCACTGTTGATCCATTAGAGATAAGGCTTTTGTCCTTTTTCATAGACTTTAAGACACTTTCCACTTAAATTTTCATTACAAGAGCCATTAGCCTCTCATTCTCCTTCGCCTCTGGATATTTAGGGAAAATTTGGGAAACTCACATGACCTCAACTATTGAAGCTCCTTCTGTAGCCTTGAATAATTTTTTGGAGCGATCACTTCACATTGAGGCTAGAGCATTGCAGGATTTAGCCTTTTCCCCATTTGGTGGACTCATTTCTCAAATAATATTTATTTTTTTTCTCCCCTTTTCATAATTCTGGAAGAGTTTGGTATTTTCATTCCCTACCGGTAGCTAGATGGCTCGACTCTTTATTCTCCATTGTTCTTCAATTTCATTTAATATATTCCTACTCGTTATCTCCATATAATTTATACTTTCCCTCTTCTCCTCTATCACGTAGCTATCTTCTTTTGTTCTTTCCAACCCTTCCAATTCCTCCCCAATACTTCTAAGGTCCTTTTCATCCCTCATATTTTTGTCTTTGGTCTAGATAATAGTCTCTATTTTTAGTATTTTAAGGTTAGCTATGAAAGACTAAGCATGATATATATATTGAGACCTATCCATAGGTCTCAAGGTGTCATTAACTAATATGATGAAGTCGAGGTCTTTAATCCATCCTTGGGCTTCCAGGATATGTTCCTACTCTGACACTTGGAACAACTACTCATGAGATTTTTTTTCAACCAGCCCCTCCATCGATAATTTTCCCCAAACTTACTGAGTCTCCACCCCTTGCATTTGGACCTATTCTTCCCCTTCAATTTTTTCCCTACTCTCCTTCCGGGATACATCTCTATTTCTTCGCCTCATTTTATAGACCAAAGGGAAATATCAGGCTAGATGTACATGCTTATGGAATCTATGGCATCTAAATAGGGGATGTTCCTAATGTAAGGTTTGGAAAAATGATACATCATCCATATGAATCTGAATTCCATCTGCCAAACCTTCCCTTGGATTCAATATCACCAATATGTGCTCCATATTTCTATTTTTTGTTTCTTGATATGAAAAATCCGCCTCTATATAGGTTCCCATACTATTACCAATTTTTCTGAAGACGTGGTCTATCTAGAAATGATCTAGGTGGATATTGGTGGCCACCCACCTATTCCAATTGGACCAGCACCATGAGTTCTTTCAGTTTTTCACTTTCAGCACAACTTACCATTTTTAGCAGGTTGTTGGTTCCTAAACTTTCAGAGCCATTTGGAGGCCCTCATGAGCCACATGGATATTTTTGTACACCCACCTATTCTATTTGAACCCCCACCATCGGTTCTTTTAGTTTTTCAGTTTCTACACAACTTACTATTTTTAGCAGTTTTTCGGGTCTTGAATTTTCGGAGTCGTTTTAAGGCTCTAAACGACACTTTTTGGGAAATTCGAGAGGAACAAGGGTCAATGGACTGATGTTTCTCACCCCAAAAGGTTTACTTCTTAGATATATATTTCTAACGAGACATGATGCGCATTAAACGAAGATAGTATGCCAAAGTTATGTCCCTCGGAAGTTGAAACACTAATTTACCAAAACGGGGCCCATAGTTTTTGCGCTTCGTCTCCTACAGTTAGGTTTGTGGATGTTTAGGTTTTGCATTGTTTCTCAACAATAAAAATACCTTCAAGCCTCATTGTAACACAAATCAGAGACATGTAGTCTCCACATCTCTTCTTAGAGATAAGCTACCATCGCCCTAGCTAGTTTATTTCCATTCTATCTGTAAACATATTTCAGTTATTTCATATTAATGAAATGAAGTATTATTTCCATTGCATATTTGTATTTATGGTTATATGTGTATTTTGTTGCGTTCCTGCATATATCCGAATCAATGTATTAGAGCAGTTTGCTCTTTCTTTGTTTTTATTTCAGTGTCCCCAACGAGGTCAGGGTATAAGGAGTTAGGGCTCAATCTGGCTGAACCCTTACAAGATCAGCCTCGGAAACTCTGACGAGATCCCATGGCAGAATAAAAGAAAGATGATGGAGCAGGATATCCTATCAAAATATTGCTCGAGTAAGCCCTCGAGAAATAAAGGAACGCGATGACGGATAACTTTGCTCAGATCCTTCAACGACTTCCCACCTACAGTACATCTTCATCCAAAAACCACTCTGGAGATGCCAATCCCTTCAAGGTATAGGTAAACTTTGTCATTCCTATATTTGTTACACATTATTTTGTCACCATGACATTTTAATGTCTATATGGATTCATCAACACCTATAGAATGCTCCTTTAGAAGTCTACAACGCTAAAGTTCCTAAACCAAGTCCTGAATTTGGAGAAAAGCTTGTAAAAATCATAAAAATATTGGTACCACACTTTTCCTTAGCTCTAACTACAACACTGCATCCTTTTGTTCCAAAAACTGCGGAGTAGACCGCACGTTTTCTTAATTAAAAGTGTGGACCCCTGTAAAAGGTAATTTGAAGGCGAAAGTAAATTTGAGAAGCCCAGCTGGTCGAATATTCTCCCAGCTGGAAGATTCTAGAATGCGTTATCCAGTCGAAGCCTTACTCCCTCCATTATCATGAACATTCGTTCCTTCATAAAAGGAGCCTATTCCTTGGATTTTGGAACTTAATCCCTTGATAAGGGGACTATATCCCTTTCATTTTGGAGTTGTAACCACTTTTCTTCTCCTATAAATTGAAGCTTTGGTTCAGTCTCAAGGGTACATGCTCACATATGTAAAAATTCTCTATGCATTTTGTATATACTTAATACTTGCTTTGTACTTAGTACTTGTATTAGAGAAGGAAATTGCTGAAGAAATATACTCTTCTTTCTAGCTATGAGAATGATTACATACTCATAGTTAGGCTGGTTCAAAGAATGGAAGGGCTTGTTAGACCAAAGGGAAACGATTGTTCCGGATCCCGGAAGGACCTGTATGACATCAAGGCGAATGTGGTTGTAAGAATCCTTCTTTAATTAAGAGATAATACAATTGGATCCTGTTTTCTCAATAAGTTGTTTATATGTTTATTTGAATGGCTTATTTCTTAAATTACTTGATCATTAAGTTAGATTTGTGATTTGTGAATTAATATATGTTGCAGGTGATTTTGATTCTTTTCTATGTTTTTTTTTGCAGATCTCGAGAAGTGACTGCATGGAGCAACAAAGAAAAGAATTCAATTAGCATTGGACCACAGGTAGTTCCTCCCTTCGTCATATAGTATTATCAATCATATATAATCTAGAGAAAGTAGTTTACGTTTGTCTTATTTTTTTCTAGCTATCCTTGTGATACTAGGGAGATCTTTCTTGTCCACAAGAAAGATTTATCTGCTTAACAAAATGGCGACTCCACTAGGGATAGAACTTAGTTTTATTTTTCTTTGAGCTTGACTTTTGAAAGTATTTTTTTGATTTTAATTAGTCTGCACTAGTTTGGGTTAATTAGCCTTAGAATCCCTGATAAGTTTTATTTTAGAATTTTTAATTTTTCTTTAAGTTTTCTGGGCTCCGCATTGTTTCATTGAAAACAGTGCGGTGACCTCCGTAGTTTCTCTGTGTAAATTGTGGGGTGCCGCATATTTTTACACCGAAACCTGCGGACCCTGTGATTTTTTTTTTAAAACTAAAAATTCTCTTTTCTAGTACCGGCTTACAAGATTCTTTGTGATTATCCATATTTATACTTACTGTCAAAAGCCTTTTTTGAAATCTTTTTCTAGCATTTCTAAGTTTTGAGTGATTTTCTAAAGATTTTCATTTTATAAGTGATTTCTTGCTTTGTATTTCAGTTGCTCAAGGATTAAAAACCTTGATATACCTTAGATCACTGGTATTTCATTGTTTTCTTGCTGAGCTTCTGACTTTATAGCATAACTTTCTTTTATGAAAATTAGATTTAGTTTTTATTTGAAAATCTTAAAATACTTTTAGTTCATAAGTTGTGAATTTCACTTAAAACCACCATTGGATGATTTTGATTTCTTTCTGGGATAAGCAAAAAATTTCTTAGTTAGATTACAAATTGATCAAAACATCCTCAATTTTTTTTAGACTTTTTAGTTTTAAACATTAAATCTTTAGAATTTTTAAAGTTCAAAATTAGTGTTTTTAGTTTTGAATTTCGATTTCTAAGTAATCATACTTTTCTTTTGGAAATTTTTTATTTGTAGTTTAAGACTTGAATGATTAAAATGGATTTATTTTGAGAAATTAGTCATTGAATTCTCATGAAATAAATTTCTTTTCATCTATTCTTGTTTTAAAAGAAAGGATTGATGTTTTAAAAGCATTTTCATTCCTAAACTCTTTCTTTTATATAGGTTTCATTGAAAAGGAATGAATTGTTTCTCATATAGATGCATTTTAGTGTTTTTTGGAGTCGGGTCATTATATATCATTGAAGTTTCACTTTCATGCCAACTGTCGTAATAAACGACCAATTAAAATTAATGCTTAATTAAAATCAACCTAGAAAATTCTTATTTTTATATAGGGATCTTTCCACCAACATAGCTTAGGCTAGTGTCTTGGAATAGGTTTTAGTTAACTCTCCAAGACAGTTAAAACAAACAAGTAGTTGATATTGCGGTAGGAAAATTCCAATAGTAGCATGTATGCTCTGGGAAGCTCCTCTTAAAGGATTCAAGCACGAGATCATATCCGAAACGGTGAGGTAATCAATCCTTCCTCATTGGGAACGATAGAAGATATACACGTATTAACAATGGTAAACCTCGGATTAACCATTTTCGAGGAGCCTGGGGTCACTTGTCGGTAAACCTTGGATTATGTCAAGGAGCCTTCAAGGGGATTGAGCTTTGTTACTCTGCCCTTGCGTGTGTATCGAATCGTAGATTGTTCCCCCAGGTATATTTGTTTCTATTGGTGACCTTAGTGGCCATAATCTATAGGATTATTTCCAAAGGTGACGGTGGAGGGAAGATCCCACTGTACCTGGAGCAGACGTCGGCTAGACTCACTTGAACTCTCCAGAGGGTTATCTTCACTCGAGATGGTTTAAGTGGAGAAACTTGCACCGGTCTATTTCATTAAGTTGGTTGTCGGGGTAACTGTTCCAACCACCATTTCTGTATTAAAATACTACGATGTTGGATTTCATCACCAAGTAGTATTTTTAGTGCGGTAATCTATTGTTTGTGAGTGGTTTGATCTCTTAGATTTTATAGCTGTGTGATTATTTGTTTGTTCCTTAGCGACCTTAGGATTTTTTATTGAGATTTTCTTTGATTGCGTGTGTTTAATTTTTAATCGTGGTTGAATTAATGAGACAATCACGTAGAAATTAGGGGAAACCCCCTGAATACACACTAAGCCAATTAGAAGGACTTAAATCTATGATACCAAATGTTATCAGTAGAACTGGATTAATGGAACAAGGAGAATCATCTATAATCCCTCATCCTAATTTCGATGTAGATCAATCGCAAGTAGTAGAACATATTCCACAAACGATTTCAATTTTTGAATTAACTGAAGCTGCTTCTACAACAAGTGAATTATCACCTGAAGAAACTGATTTTTCTGAACCGGAAACTGAACCTCCTACATCAGAACCTACTTTAAAATTCACTACTCCAATTTCTTATTATCCTGATTCACCCAGAGTGAAGAATCTGATCACAGAAGGTCTTCCTCCTGGTCTTATTAGTATTGAAGAAATCACTGATACAGAATAAAAAGTAATTCTCCCTTCAACTCAGGAAAATTTAGAACTTAGACAACCTGAATCTATTTTTTATAGTCCTTTTCAACAAGATGCTTAGTATTATTCATTGACATATTTTCTGCAAAACATAGGTCTTCAGTATTCGCCACCCCAAAATACCTTTTTACTCTACACCAATAGGTTATAGAACTCAGATAAACATGTCAAGTGAGTAATCTATGTTTTCTAAATCGCTAGAAACATTTCTCTATGGTGGTCCATCTGTTCCTGCAGGATATCTGTCGCTCTCTAGTACATACTTAGGAGCATCTCCTTTTCTGAGCAAACCAATGTCATCATCTAGCCTGAATGAATAAAATATTGGAACTTCAAACAATGAGCAAGTTTTTATGATGTCTGGAAATATTTCGAACCCCGCATCTCAAGGTAGTAATATACAGCCTGAGGGGCAATCTCAAAATATCCAAATACAGCCTAGGGGGCAACCCCAAGGACATTACATACCTCAAGGTCAACCCAAGGGACAATACATACCTCAGAGTCAATATCAACCTCAGGGACAATACATACCTCAAGGTCAACCCCAGGGTCAGTACATACCTCAAGGTGAGTATCAACCTCAAGTTCAGTATCAACCCCAAGGTCAATATCAACCCCAGGGTATGTACATGCCCCAAGGTCAATATCAACCTCAAGGACAGTATCCCTCTCAAGGATTGCAATGGTCTCCTTTAGCACAACAATTCTATCAAGAACAAAAAATGTTATAAGGAGGAGGAAATTATCCAGTTAATTATCAAACATCTGTTCAGCTCGGTTATGGGTCGTCTTATGTACAACCTTCAATGGGACCCTCATATCATGTAATGGTGTGGGATCCATCACAAGTTCAACAGAATTTACAACCAAATATGCAAGTACCTTATTATCAAGTAGGACAACTTGTTGGTTATATTCAACCCCAACAACTAGTCCAGCCTTCTATTCCAACACCTGCATATGGTTCTATTCAGCAACCTGGTTCGAGTACACCGACTACTCCTCCACAAATAGCTGTTCAAAGTTTTATTCAACCTATCACACCTATTCCTGCAGTGTCTACAGTTCCTGTTACATCTGCCCGTAAAACATCAATACAAATTCCTCAGGTTTCTATCCCGCAGTCTGGATTGACAATCCAGACTACTATTCAGATACCTATAGGAAAAACTGGTACAAGTATAGTAATAATGAGTCAACCTCAATTTACTTATCACCAATATCAGGGGCCGTACCAATATGGACCTGTTTCACAAACTCTAGTCTACCCGCAACAACCGTACCCTGGATATACATATCAAACACCTGTTCAACCACAATATGGTCCGATTATTCCTAGTTATCCAAGAGGTAATATGATTCCAAATTCACATCCTATTCCAGGTTATCCTGGATATCCTCCTCCTAGAACTGGTTTAGTTTCACAAGGTTATCCACAAGACCCTACCCGTCGATTGTCGTTCATAGCAACTTTGGATTTATTGGATTTGTCTCGCCTTACGAATGATCCCATATACTATCATTTGTTTTGGCCACCAATGCCTCATAAGTTTCCCAGTGAAATTCTGAAATTTGAAGGAAAATCAGGAGAGGATCCTTCCAACCATGTTATGAATTACCACCTTTGGTGCGCATCTAACTCTTTAGTTGATGATTCTATTAGACTCAGAATTTTTCAGAGAACGTTAATAGGATTAGCTACTAAGTGGTACATTGAACTACCACGAGGCTCGTTTAACAACTTTAACGCCTTAGCAAATGCCTTCTTAACTCATTTTCAGTTTCCAGTCAGATACGATAATGGCACGAAATTATTAACTTCGCTAAAACAATATTCATCTACATATTTATCAGATCATATTCATGAATGGAGATGTAGAAGACGTTTGGTAAAAGTTTTTATCTCGAATCAAATGTTGGCAGAATGGTTTGTTAAATCATTACTACCAAGAATCACTGAAGATGTAGCTAAATCAGGAGTTGTCATGGAAGAACAAGTTATTTCTCAAGATCAATATCTATACTTGGTATATACCTAGTCAGGTACTCTATACGAAAAAATCTCGATTTACCACGACATGGTCAGTTAACTGCAACTCCTTTAGGGTCTCACGCCGCTGATGGTGTAATCGGTTTAGTTAATACAACTAAGAACTAGAACAAATCTTCAAAGGTTACTTCTCCTATAATAATTTTACCCAATTCACCAAAAGGAGAATCTTCCATGGAAGCTACTGTCGATATTCACATTGTAGATTCATCTACTAAGTCGAAATCAGGAAAAATGAAAAAAGGGAAGAAAAATAATAAACATAACTCATCTCCTAAAGAAAAAACTAATAAAAGTGAATCAACTGATGGCAAACGGAAACCTCGTTATCCTTCTCTTATCTGTGATGAGGATCATTTCACCAAAGAATGTCCACATAGGGAAGAAGTTTCTAAGTTCATCAAAGGTTCACCCACTCTTGCTGTCTTGAAGGATCCCTTTCCAATTCAAGATAGTAGAATTATTGGATCTTCTTCTACTCCATTAGAAGATATTTTGATGGTTGCAAATCGATCACAATATTACGGTAGTAAAAATCTCGTTACTGGTAAAGAAGTAGAAAATTCTAATTCTACACCAGTTGCATCTACTTCGGTTTCCGATCCGCTTCACATCGAGAAACCAAATCCTGAATTAGTAATCAAATCGCCTCCTAAAGGTGGACTTCAAAAATCAACTTTCAATCCACATGCGAGAGTTGCTCAGAATTACAACATTGTCGAAGATTTGGCAATTTCCCCTTCGGCAATGTCGGCCTTGGAAGTGCTCCAATCATGTCCAGCATAAAGAAAACTACTATTGTTAGTTTTAGGAGCTGTAGATCTGCAGGATTAGAACCTTATGATCTTTGATTTAGAAAATTTTACACCTCGCCTACTCCATCAAATGGCTTTCCAAATTCTAGTGTTAGTCAAAAACACACCTTGCTTTCATACTGTGATTGATGAAGGGGCATCTACATGTATCATGTCGTTGAGTTGTTGGAAATCGCTTGGTTCTTCGATGCTTAACCAATCTCTGACCATCCTAAAAGCTTTTGATGGAAGAGGATTCCATCACTACAGTATTTTACAGGATCTACCTATAGAGGTCGAAGGAAAAACTGTTAATCTAGATGTGGAAGTAGTTGATGCCCCTCTATATTACAACATTCTCCTGGGTCGAAATTTGTCTGATGCTATGACTGCTGTAGTGTCTTCCGTCTTTCGGATATTCATGTTTCCTCATCAAGGAAAGATGGTGAAAGTCGATCAGCTCTCGTATTATTCGTTCGATCAAGCTTCTATGGATAATATTCATCATGTTGGAAAAACAATTATCCCTTATAAGGATGTAGGAGTAGGCTTGATTAAAGATTCCGCTTTGTTGGGAAATTTTTCTTTGCCTCCACCTAACGTACCGCGTACTATAGATAATATCAATATGATTACATCAAGCACTATTCCATTTGATGAAGCTTGGATAGTGCCTTTAGAGTTAGAACTAGATTCGTTTGAAGGCACGATGCCTTCAAGTCCATTTGAATTAGAATATCAAATAGTACAGTCATTTTCCAATCCACCATCAACTGATTTTGACCCTATGATATCAATCAAAAATTCAGATTCTGAAGTAAATTTAGGTAATATTTCTTCCACGATTCCTATTGAAATATCAGTAAAAACAGGAATTGTTGAAAACATTCATATAGGAGCTTCTTGTACCAAAGATGAAATTGATATATACAAAGCCCTATTTCAAGAATTTCGTGACGTTTTTGCCTGGTTTTATGAAGAAATTGCAGGAATCGATCCTAAAATTATTTTTCATGAAATAAAAAGATACCCGGATGCTAAACCTATCAGACAAAAATTACGTCAGATACATCCGCGAAAAGCTGCTGCAATCAAAGCCAAAGTTGAAAAATTACTTCGAGAAGGATTTATTTATCCAATCCCTCTCATAGATTGGGTATCTAATATTGTTCTTGTCAATAAAAAACTAGGAACAATTAGAGTATGTATCGATTATAGGGATATAAATCGAGCATGTCCAAAAGACAATTATCCAACCCGTTATATCGATCAAATAATTGATGACTGTGCCGTAAGCGAGATGTTTTCATTTATGGATGGATTTTCTGGTTATAATCAAATAAACATACTCCCTACTGATCAACCAAAGACAACATTTATTTTTCCATGCGGAAATTTCGCTTACCGTAAATTACCATTTGGACTTAACAATACTGGGGCAACTTTTCAAATGGCTATGTCCTATGCTTTTCATGACATTAAACACATTTTTAAACCTTATATCAATGATCTACCTACTCATTCTTTACACAGAGAAGATCATCCAACCCATTTACAAGCGATCTTTATGAGATGTAGGTATTATAAGATTTGCCTGAATCCGCACAAATGTGTTTTTTGTGTACAATTTGGTCGACTAATAGGATTTATCATTTCGAAACAAGGAATTCGTGTCGATCCTTCGAAGGTTGAGTGTATTATCAATTTACCTCCTCCTTCCACACTTTGCCAACTCCAAAGTTTGCAGGGGAAAGAAAAATTTCTGCGTACATTTATTCCTAACTATGCCGAGTTAACCAAAGGTTTTACAAGGTTGTTGAAATAGAATATTCTTTTCATTTGGGATGAGATCATTGATACGTCTTTTAATGCTCTAAAACATGCGTTGACCCATGCACCGTTATTGTATCCACCCAATTACAACCTAGATTACTTTTTATACTTATCAACCTCTAATTCCACGATTGGAATGGTATTAGTTCAGGAAGATGAATTTCACAATGAACATGTGATTTATTATCTCAGTTGCAATTTGAATCCAACTGAAATTAAATACTCACATGTGGAGAAATTTGCCTTGGCAGCTATTCAAGTTGTCCAAATATTTCTTAATTACATACTGTTACGAAAAACAATAGTGATTTCTGATTGTAACCCTATGATGTATATTTTGACCAAAAAATTATTAGGGGGGAAATACTCTAAATGGATAGTAATCCTTCAAGAGTTTGATTTAGAATTTGAAAAATCTAAATCAAAGAAATCACTAGTGTTTGCCGAACTGATGTGTGACTTCCCAAATACTGAGACAGAAACTGTGGTAGAACATCTGATCGCCGATGAATCTTTGTTTCTTAATAGTACTATTGATCCATGGCATGGAGATATCATCACCTATCTCCAAACGCAAACTTTTCAGCTTGAACTCTCACGTTCACGTAGACGAAAAATCTGTTTCCAATCCCACCAATATCATATTTTCGGTGACACTCTTTATCATCGAGGTGTGGACTCTGTTTTCCAACAATGTCTTACTCATGAAGAGGCTGAAAAAGTTTTAAATGATTGTCACTTTGGAGCATGTGGCGGTCATATGTCAGGGTATGCCACAGCCCAAAAGATATCCCGCGCTAGTTATTTTTGGCCTTCATTATTTAAAGATTGTATTCTATCAATCCGAAAATGCCATAATTGTCAAATCTTTGATCGTAAAATAAGGGCACCACCCGCTCCTCTTCACCCAATAATTTATGTCGGTCCTTTTGCAAAATGGGGCATTGATTTCATTACATGTAACCCTCACTCGGATGGGGGGCATGGGTATAATATTCTTGCAGTAGATTATTTTACCAAATGGGCTAAGGTGATGCCTACATTTGTGGCAGATGGAAAAATTGCAGCTACTGTTGTTTTCAATCACGTGATTGCTCAATTTGGTGTACCCCAAGCTATTATTATTGATCATGGGAGCCATTTTCGAAACATTATGATGACCAAATTGACTGATCAACTTGGCCTGTGCCACGATAGTTCTACTCCATATTACCCGCAGGCTAATGGTTAGGTTGAAGCTGTAAATAAAGTTTTAACCACCATGATCAAATGGATAGTAGAAATCCATAAATCGAATTGGCATACTATGCTTTTCTCAGCACATTGGGCATACCGAACCTTAGAAAAAAACGCAACAGGTTTCACTCCTTTTTAGCTGGTTTACGGTTTTGAAGATGTGTTACCGATTGAATGCAAAATACCGTCACTCAAATTAGCCATAGAATTACTACCAGCTACCTCTGAGGAGGAAAAATTCTTTTTATACTTAGATGAAACTCGGCGTAATGGTACATTAGCTACCGAGGCTCATAAAAAAAAATCAAAGCTCAGTATGATAGGAGTGTTTCAGCTCATACTTTTTTAGAGGGTGACCTAGTATTGGTGTACGACCAAGCTAATGATAAACTACAAGCTGGGAAATTTGAACCCATGTGGCACGGTCCTTATATTGTAAAGCGTGTGCTTGCAAAAGGGGCCTATGAATTAACTGATTATGACAGAGTCTCTTTAGACAAACCCAGAAATGGGCTTTATCTGAAGAGATATTATGCTTAAATATTGTGTGAAGATCTTATTTGTATTTTAGTTATTTTCGTAGCTAGTGTGCCTTAGATTAAAAAGTGTGCCTAGGTTAAGTTTGTTTTTTACCCCTGCTTATCTGGATTACTCTTGATATTGTAGAGTTCAACATCCCTTAAAACGTATATTGGTTTTGCTTATGGTGATTGTCGTAGTACACGAAACATTTCTTCTACAGCTTGGGTTATTTATTCACCCACTGATGAGTTGATGTTTATGCATGGGGCAAGCCTTCATCAAAGAACGAATAATATTGCAGAATATAGCGCAGTGATTGAGTTATTATTCGAATCCATTTCATTTGGAATTAGACGTTTGATCGTTAGGTTAGATTCTGAACTCATTGTATTACTTTTAAATCAAGTATACGCAATTAAAAATCCAGTATTATTGAGATTATTTTGGAAGGTACGTCTCTTGGAATGAGAGTTTGATTACATTGAATATCAACACATTACGAGAAATTTACATTAGCTAATAATGTTATAAACAGACATTTGCAACATTAAAGCATAAATCAAAACAACATTTTATAAACATGTTGGAGAGATAGCCGGAAATAGTAGTAATATCATAGAATAGAGTAATGTTTTCAAAAATTATTACATTGTCCTTGATTATAGGTTTAAAACACCTTATAATCGGTAAAAATAGTGATGAAAAAAACAAAATGTCATAGTCTGCACAATCATCCACTATCCGTGGTGATGATCGTGATAGTATACGACAGCTCGTGCTACTCTGTTCAGGAATCTACTAAACTAATGAGGAACACCGATAACATGTCTCTGGAGACGGAGAGGAACATTTTCTATTGAAGTCTCTGAGATATCCAAAGTCAACTGGTCTAGGTTTTGTTCCAAGTTAGTTAAAATCTCAACCGCCTAATCCTGTGGTGGTGCGACGGGCTCTCTTTGCTTCTTGTCGAAGTGACGGAGCGTGGATTGCCTACATGGACCAGTATCTGCATTTACAAAAAAAAAATTCATCATTATTGGACAATTTAAACAAAAACAAAATAAAAATTAGAATTTTAAACATGTCAAAATGATTCTTACCTGAATCATCCCACTGTGCTCCCAGAGGAAGGGACATCTCTCGATCACCACGAAATTCTATCTCGGCATATGGGAAATATTCTATAGTGAAGATTTTATTCTCCAACCAATGGAAATATGCTGGGGTGAAACGAACAATTTCGCCTCCCTCACTATGACGAGCCATCAATGCAACCCATCGAACCATCTGAGGCTCTTTGACTCTACCATGATCAACTGAAATAAGTTGTGGGGTAAGCGAGGGAATTCTCTCTAGAGCAAACATGACAACAATAGCTCCATACCCAAATTTTTTCAACATTGAGTTCTTTGCCGTGGTCAATTGTCCTTTTACATTGGCCAATACTGCCTCACACCAATTGAAAATGGTGCCTCTGAAACAATCGGCAGCAGTTTGCATCTTTGATCTAGTAGCAACATGTGGAGATGTGCTCCCACATAGCTGAGTTATAGTAAATGCAACCACCTTGAGCTCAGGACAGATGATTGTATTTATATCAATACATTTACCTTTGGGATCAACCTCCTCATTGCAAAACTCTTGTTGAAGGCTAGTGGTAGATTGGCCACCTGCCCTAGCCCCGAACAAAGAGATTGGTTCGCCTCTCTTTGACAAACCAGTAAGAAAATATATGTCTTCCAGCTCAATTTCGAGGTGGTGATCCCCAATTATGAAGAATTGGTCTTGGACATCCTATTTGTTTACTAGCCAAGTATGTAAATCTAATTGTACCCTCATGCCCTGAATAGCCCAAAATTTATACAAACCACATTCCCTCAATACGCGTAATGTGGGCGGATGTACCATGGAAGCCTCATCAACCTCTTTATGTTCATGTTCTCTCCACTCAAGCATTGCAGATATCCTACAATGGACAAATTGAAATATTAGAAACAATTTGAGTGAGAAAATTTGGTTTATTTTGGGAGAATTAATCATTTTATTTTCTTTACGGCGCCTCCGCACCTTTTGCATAAAAACAGTGTGTGGATCCACACGTGTCTTATGCATAAAGTGTGGGACCATGATAATTTTCCCTTTGAAAAATTGTCAGGGTGCACAGGTGTCATGTGTATTACTTGCGGACCCCCGTGAGCGAATTTTTGAACATATTTTTCTCCTTAAAAATCAATTTAAGCCCTAAATTAAGAATGTGAATGGACAAAAATGAAGGCAAGGATGATGTGGATTACCTGAAGCTAACAATTTTCGATTTTGACAGGTGATTTTTCCATAATCTCCTCTGTAACTTTTTTCACCAAAGGCTCTCAATTTTCACTCTGAAATCAAATGATAAAAATGATTTAGAAAAACTCCTTTTTATAATATTTTTTGAATAAATTAAATATAATTTTGTTTATTTCCACTTTGAAAATTTGTTTTCCGAATTATTTTTTTATTAATCATAAACATGTATGTTTAATTTTTGAGTTTTTTGTACAAAATACAAGATTTTTTGGATAAAATGTTAATTTTTGACAAAGGAGTATACTTTTTATCACTTTTTCGAACTTGATAAAAATTATGAAAAAGAGAAAACCATGAGTACATTTTTATCCCCTTTTCGAACTCGTTAAAACTTACAAAAAATTGAAATATTGAGTTCTCTTTTAAGCCCTTTTCAGACTCTTTAAAACATGAAAAGATCGCTGAGTACTTGAATATTCAAACTCGTTAAAGGAAATGAACAGTCATCCTTTCAGTATAAGTTTACCCCTTTTCCGGACTGAAATGGACTATTTACGAAAAAGGTATACGTTAACTAATCATGGTCAATAGAGTTCTCTGTTGTATTATTTTATCCTTTTTTGGGCCTGAGAGACTAAATTTACGAAAAAATACACCCATGGAGTTTTCTTAAGTTTTTCTTCTAACTCTCTAAAATTGAAAAACACCGAGTTTCTCCTATACTGTACTCGTTAAAATTTAACATTAAAGGACCTGTAAATTACAAACATGAACAAACCGCTCCTTCTTAGGGTTCGATTTTAAACTAAGTTGGACTCATCCGAATGATGAGCTTATATAACAAGCAAATGTTATCCTCCTCAAGCTTGTCAAAAATAAAGAGGTACTTGCCAGAAATTGTAGGGGAAAAAGAGAGAAAATGGATCTAATTGTTTAAATTTGATTAAAAGTAGTATACCACTCTTGAACATGACACTTTTTTGTCACACTTCTACCTGGATTGGGAAAATCCTTTGCCTATCAGTTAATCAAACCACATTGAAAGTCTTCAGTCGGTTTCTGGGTATTAACTTTAGGTCAGTTGTCACCAAACCATCTGCAGTGTCGTTATGTGTTCAAGAGGATAGTTCAAATTAAACATTCACTTACAAACATATGTCTCCATTCACATTGACCATCCCTGAATCAGTCCTTGCAAAGTATTTCTACAAAACTAGATTTAATGGTTTCATGTCGTAGGCTTTCCTACAACGTGTCACTTTCTATCGACGACAACATATCATCTAGGAAGTTGATCTAGAATCCTTTAGTACGTTGGAATCTGCATGCCTTAATGGTAGGCTTCTCTCTTTTGATAGCAGATTAAATCATTGATCTTCAATTGAATGATTCTATGAAATGTTCGACTTCAGATCACAAATTCACATTTCATAGATTGTACTAAGTACTTTGAGATCCATTTTCATTATTGGTGGTTTCTCTCACACTTGTTAACAGTTCACATCATTGACTAGTAATCAAGTGGTTTCTACCATGTTCGACTTCGACACAATCAATTGCATGGGTAAGAATCGTACTAGTTCGGGAAGCAAAAATCAAGACCCTAGATCTAGTTTCCACCATCCAGGCTGCGAGGGATTTTATTGTTCATTATGCAGTAGACTATTCATGACAGATGGTTGTGTCCATACTGTGTGTACTATTGATGTAATATTAAAATCATTTCTATATAAGAACATTTTAGTTAAGTTTTGATTTAGTTAGTTGTTGTTCTAAGTATGGGAATGCCTACCTCAAAAATGATATCTATATATATGTTTTCATTGAATGATTTTACAGGTTCCAACTAGCATCCACAAGCAAATCCTTGGAATGATAAAGCACTTCACTCTTCAAATTATCTCAGACTTCGCGCTTTAGGGGGAAATCTGTTACACATTATTTTGTCACCATGAAATTTTAATGTCTATATGGATTCATCAACACCTATATAATGATCCCTTAGAAGTCTACAACCCTAAATTTCCTAAACCAAGTCCTGAATTTGGAGAAAAGCTTGTAAAATTCGTAAAAATGTTGGTACCGCACTTTTCCTTAGCTTTACCTATGGCACCACATCCTTTTGCTCCAAAAACTGCAGAGCCGACCGCACATTTCCTTCATTAAAAGTATGGACCCTTGTAAAAGGTAATTTGAAGGCAAAAGTAAATTCTAGAAGTCGAGCTGGTCGTATATTCTCCCAGCTGGAATTTTCTAGAATGCGTTATCTAGTCGAAGCCTTACTCCCTCCATTATCATGAACATTCATTCCTTCATAAAAGGAGCCTATTCCTTGGATTTTGGAACTTAATCGCTTGATAAGGGGACTCTATCCCTTTCATTTTGGAGCTGTAACCACTTTCCTTCTCCTATAAATTGATTCTTTGGTTCAGTCTCAAGGGTACATGCTCACATATGTAAAACTTCTCTATGCATTTTGTATATACTTAGTACTTGCTTTGTACTTAGTACTTGTATTAGAGAAGGGAATTGTTGAAGAAATATAATCTTCTTTCTAGCTACGAGAACTATTACATAATCGTAGTTAGGTTGGTTCAAAGAGTGCAAGGGCTTGTCAGACCAAAGGGAAATGCTTGTTCCGGACCTTGGAAGGACCTATACGACATCAAGGTGAATGCGGTTGTAAGAATCCTTATTTAATTAAGAGATAATACAATTGGATCATTTTTTCTCAATAAGTTGTTTATATGTTTATTTGAATGGCTTATTTCTTAAATTCCTTGATCATTAAGATAGATTTGTGAATTGTGAATTAATATATGTTGCAGGTGCTTTTGATTCTTTTCTATGTTTTTGTTTACAGATCTCAGGAAGTGACTGCTTGGAGCAATGAAGAAAAGAATTCAACTAGCATTGGACCATAGGTAGGTCCTCCCTTCATCACATAGAATTCTTAATCATATATAATCTAGAGAAAGTAGTTTACATTTGTCATGTTTGTTTGTAGCTATCCTTGTGATACTAGGGAGATCTTACTTGTCTTCAAGAAAGATTTATCCTCTTAACAATATTTGAAGGCCAGATATATGTAGACGCCATAGGTAGATGGTTGAATTTGCAAGAAGGGTATTTCTCGGTCCATGATTTCTTCGACCGAGAGAAGATTATTTTTTCACTTCTCAAAGCTGCCCCCCATGTCAAAGATTAGTGGGAAACCTACAGTGAGCAAAAGGATGAGGGGGAACCCTCTCTGTTCTCAGCTGCATCCACTTGGAATTCATTCTGAGACTGTATCAAAGAACAATATTACCTAGTGGGAAGCTATGAGGACAAGTACATCCAATGAACCATGCTGCGACAATAGAGGGATCAAGATGTGCACGATGTTACGAATTTGTTCCATACCTTGCGCACAAGTTGGGTATTAAATATTCAAAGAGACATTTGGTGCTCAAGTACCGCAGCTATGTGCATAGAAACAATAAAGAGGAAATGGAGTTCCTTGACATTACCTCGCTTGGCACGACAGATCGCTATGCTGCCAAGATTGAGCTGAAATTTAAGCAGAAGAAGAGATATTTTGGATCCGTGAATTTGAAGCCAAGGAAAGGCACACCCGAACACCACCACAAATCCAAACAAGGGCACAGGGAAGTGGCATGAATTCCATAACAACCCCACTCAAAGCATAACAGAGTGTCTGGCCAAACAGTCGCTGGTGGCCGAACTAAAGGTACCTGAATCAGATGCATGTTCTGATCCTGTGCGAGAACCAGACCAGGGAGATGAAAAAGGGAAGCATATCATTGATGCGGACTCCAGTGACAATGTTGCCACCACTAAGATCCAAAGGGAGGATCCTAAGTATCCAGAGGAGGGGGAGTGACTCTCCCATTCACAGATGTGGGTGAAGGGTTCTCCATTGCAATTTCTTGTCGATAGCGGAAGCCAAAAGAACCTCATTTTAGTAGATGTCCTGAAGTTTCTCAACCTACCGACCATAGCACACCCATAGTCGTATAGCATTGGGTGGATTCACCCAGGGAGAAATCTGCACGTCCGCCAATAGTGTCACCTTCTGAATAGCATCAAACCATTCACAGATGAGGTATTGCGTGATGTTTCTCATCCTAATGTAGCTAATTTATTATCGGGGCAACCATACTTGTGGAGGCGACATGCTGTGTATGAATCTAGGCCTCGTGTTGTCATTATTAATTTGGGAAATAACTTGTATAGGATATCAGAGGTAATATTGCCTCCTGCCATCTATTTGACTATTGCAAAGCAATGCTGTAAGATTTTTTCCAAAATAAGGAAATCTATTTGCATTACTAGTCACCCACAAGGAAAGAATAATATTGTAGCCACAACCTCAAAACAAGGCTCCCCTACCCAACAACAGCAAATGGACAAAGGCGTGGAGGCATATGAAGACATTTTCTCCTCATCCACAGAGGTTCCTCTATACTGTCCGGACAAGCACTCCATTGATCTGACCCCTCACACACCTCCACCTAGTATTTCCATAAATCATGTGATTACACAGACATAATCCACACATGTACTATCTGAGGAAACAAAATTTGTTGAACACATCCATCACGTCCTCTAGTAGGTCCACAACATCTTGGACAAATCCAATATCAAGTTCAGCAGAATTTGCCTCTCATGGAGGAACTTAACGTAATGGGGACCATTTATTACTAAGGAGGGAGGAATGATCCAGGCGGATATTGGTGGCCACCCACCTATTCCATTTGGACATGCACCTTCATTTCTTTCAGTTTTTCACTTTCAGAACAACTTACTATTTTTAGCAGGATGTCGGTTCCTAAACTTTCGAAGCCGTTTGGAGGCTCTCATGAGCCACGTGGATATTGGTGGCCACCCACCTCTTCTATTTGAACCCCCACCATTGGTTCTTTCAATTTTTCAGTTTCAGCACAACTTACTATTTTTAGCAGTTTTTAGGGTCCTGAACTTCCGAAGCCATTTTGAGGCCCTAAACGACGTTTTTTTTGGAAAAGCGTGAGTAACATGGGTCCATAGACTAATCATGCTCACACAAAAGTTGTAGTCCTCGGATAGATATTTCTAGTGAGGTGTTATGCACATTAAATGAAGATCGTATGCCAATCTTACATCCCTCGGAAGTTGAAACACCAATTTACCCAAACAGGGCGCATAGTTTTGGCGCTTCATCTCCTACGATTAGGGTTTTGGATGTTTACGATTTTGCATTATTTCTAAACAATAAATAGGCCTTTGAGCCTCTTCGTAACATATTTTAGAGGCATTTAGCCACCACATCTCTTCTCAAAGATAAGCTACCATTTCCCCAGCTAGTTTATTTCCATTATGTTTGTAAACATATTTTAGTTATTTGATATTAATGAAATGAAATATTATTTCTGCTACATATTTGTATTTATAGTTATATGTATATTCTATTGCGTTCTAGCATAAATCCGAATCAGCGGTATCAGAGTGGTCTACTCTTTCTTTATTTTTCTTTGCATGTCCCCAACGAGGTGATGGTATGAGGAGTTAGGGCTTGATCTAGTTGAACCCTTGCAAGATCAGCCTTGCAAACCCCAATGACCTCCCATGGCAGAAGAAAAGAAAGACGAGGGAGTAGGATATCCTATCAAAATATTTCTTGAAGAGGCCCTCGAGAAATGAAGGAATACGATGATGGATAAATTTGCTCAGATCCTTAAACGGGTGCCCACCTACGGCACATCTGCATCCAACAACCACTCTGGAGGCACCACTCCCTTCAAGGTATAGGTAAACTTTGACATTATTGTATTTGAAGGCTAGATAGATGCAGAAACTATAGATAGATGGTTAAATTTTATAGAAGGGTATTTCTCGGTCCATGATTTCTCCGACCGAGAAAAGATTATTTTTTCACTTATTAAAGCTGCCCCCCATGTCAAAGATTGGTGGGAAACCTACTGCGAATAAAAGGATGAGAGGAAACCCTCTCTGTTCTTGACTGCACCCACTTGGAATTTGTTCCGATATGGCATCAAGGAACAATATTAACCCATGGGGAGCTATGAGGACAAGTATATCCAATGGACCATGCTGCGACAACAAAGGGATCAAGATGTGCATGAACTAACGAGCTTGTTCGATACCCTGCACACAAATTTGGGTATTAAAGATTCAGAGAGACATTTGGTGCTCAAGTATTGCAGTTGTCTGTATAGACACATTCAAGAGGAAATGGATTTCCTCAACATTACTTTGCTTGGCACGACATATCACTATGCTGCCAAGATTGAGAAAATATTTAAGCAGAAGAAGAGATATTTTGGATCCGTAAATCCGAAGCTAGGGAAAGGCGCCACTGAACCACAGAAAAAGGGGCTGAGCCAAAGGCGGTCCACTTAGAACACTACCACAAATTGAAAGAAGGACACATAGAAGTGGTGTGAATTCCATAATAACCCCATTTATAGCACAACAGAGTGTCGGGCCAAACAGTCGCTGGTGGCCGAACTAAAGGCACCCGAATCAGATGCATGTTCTGATCCTGAGCCAAAACTAGACCAGGGAGATGAAAAAGGGAAGCATATCATTAATGCAGACCCTAGTGCCATTTTTTCCACCATCAAGATCCAGAGGGAGGATCCTGAGGATCCAGAGGAGGGGGAGCGCCTCTCCCATTCGCAGATGTGGGTGAAGGGTTCTGCAATGCAAATTATTGTCGATATCGGAAGCCAAAAGAACCTCATTTCAGTAGAGGTCCTGAAGCGGCTTGTCCTACCGACCATAGCACAACCATAGCCATATACCATCGGGTGCCTTCACCTAGAAAGGGATCTACACGTCCACGAATAGGGCTGCCTTCCATACATCATCAACCCATTCATGGATGAGGTATTGTGTGATGTATCTCCTCCTGATGTAGCTGATGTATTATTGTGCCAACAATACTTGTGGAGGTGACATGTTGTGTATGAATCTAGGTCTTGTGTTGTCATTAGTACTTTGGAAAATAACTTGTACAGATACCAGAGGTAATATCGCCTCCTGCCATCTCTTTGACTACTGAAAAACAATGTAGTGAGATTTTTTGCCAAACAAGGAAATTTATTTGCATTACCATTCACCCACAAGGTAAGAATAATATTATGACCACAACATCTAAACAGGGCTCACCTGAACAACAAAAACAGAAGGAAAAATGTGTGGAGGAATACAAAGATATTTTCTCCTCACCCACAAATGTTCCTCTACACAGTCCGGACAAGCACTCCATTGATCTGACCCCTGGTGCACCACCGCCTAATATTTCCATAACTCATGCGATTGCACAGACATAATCCACACATGTACTATTTGAGGAAACAAAATTTAGTAAATTCATCGAGCAATGTCCTCCAACACATCTGCCAAGAGGTCCATGACATCTTGGACAAATCCAATACCAAGTTCAACAGAATTTTCCTCTCATGGAGGAACTTAACACAATGGGGAACATTGCTTCCTAAGGAGGGAGGAATGATCCAGGTGGATATTGGTGACCACCCACCTATTCCATTTTTTCCTGCACCATTAGTTCTTTCACTTTTTTACTTTAATCACAACTTACTTTTTTTACCAAATTGTCAGTTCCTAAACTTTCAGAGCCGTTTCGAGGCCCTCATGAGCCATGTGAATATTGGTGGCAACCAACCTGTTCCATTTTAAGACCCACCATTGGTTCTTTCAATTTTTTAGTTTCGGCACAACTTACTATTTTTTGTAGTTTTTTGGGTCCTAAACCTTCAGAGCTATTTTGTTGTACTCCTTGGATAGATCTTTCTAGCAAGGTATTATGCATGTCAAACAGAGATCGGATGCCAATGTTACATCCTCGGGAAGTTGAAACACCAATTTACCCAAACGGGGCCCATAGTTTTGGCGCTTCATCTCCTACGGTTAGTTTTTTCGATGTTTATCATTTTTCGTTGTTTCTCAACAATAAATAGGCCTTCAAGCCTCATTGTAACATAGTTCAAAGTCATTTAGTTTCCACATCTCTTCTCAAATGTAAGCTACCATCGCCCTAGCTAGTTTATTTTTTTTTCTGTTTATAAGCATATTTCAGTTATTTGATATTAATGAATTGAAGTATTATTTCCACTGCATCTTTCTATTTATGGTTATATGCATATTCAGTTCCATTCATGCATAAATACGGATCAGTGGTATCAGAGTCGTGTGCTCTTTCTTTGTTTTTATTTGCATGTCCCCAACAAAGTCAGGGTATAAGGTGGTAGGGTTTGATCTGGTTTAACCCTTGCAAGGTCAGTCTCGCAAACCCCAAAGACCTCCCATGGCAGAAGAAAAGATAGAAGAGGGAGCAGGATATCCTATCAAAATATTCACGAGGAGGCCCTCGATAAATGAAGGAACGCGATGGTGGATAACTTTTCTCAGGTCCTTCAACGAGTGCCCACCTATGGCACATATGCATCCAACAACCACTCTAGAGGTGTGACTCCCTTTTAGGTACACATAAACTTTGACATTCCTATATTTGAAGGCCAGATAGATGCAGAAACCATAGATAGATGCTTGGATTTGTTAGAAGGGCATTTATCATTCCATGATTTCTCCGACTGAGAAAACATTATTTTTTCACTTATCAGAGCTGCCCCCCATGTCAAAGATTGGTTGGAAACCTAATGTGAGTAAAAGGACAAGGGGAAACCTTCTCTATTCTTAGTTGCACCCACTTTTAATTTGTTCCGAGATGGCATCAAGGAACAATATTACTCTGCGGGGAGCTATGAGGACAACTACATCCAATGGACCATGTTGTGGCAACAAAGGGATCAACATGTGCACGAACTGACGAATTCATTCCATACCCTGCGCAAAAATTTGGGTATTAAATATTTAGAGAGATATTTGGTGCTCAAGTACTGCATCTTTTTGCATAGACACATTCAGGGGAAATGGGTTTCCTTGACATTACCTTGCTTAGAATGGCATATCACTATGTCACCAAGATTGAGGAGAAATTTAAGTAGAAGAAGAGAAATTTTGGATACGCGAATCCGAAGCCAGGGAAAGGTGCCTCCGAACCATAGAACAAGGGGCAGAGCCAAAGGGGGGAAACTCAAAACACCACCAAAAATCCAAAGGAAATAGGGAAGTGGTGTGAATTCCATAACAGCCCCACTCATAGCACAACAGAATGTCAGGCCAAACAGTCGTTGGTGGTCGAACTGAAGGCACCTAAATCAAATGCATTTTCTGATCTTGATCCAGGACTAGACCATGGATATGAAAAAGGGAAGCAGACCATTGATGTGGACCCCAGTGCCATTGCTGCCATCACCAACATCCAGATGGAGGATCTCGAGGATCTAGAGAAGGGGGAGCGCCTCTTCCATTCGTATATGTGGGTGAAGGGTTCTCCACTACAATTTCTTGTCGATAGCAGCAGCCAAAAGAACCTCATTTCAGTAGAGGTTATGAAGCGACTAGGCCTACCAACCATAGCACAACCACAGCTATATACCATCGGGTGGCTTCACCTTGGGGGAGATCTGCGTGTCCGCCAATAGTGCATCCTTCCGTACAACATCAAACCATTCACGGATGTAGCTGATCTGTGTGATGCTGCTCTTCTTGATGTAGCTGATGTATTATTGGGCCAACCATACTTGTGGAGGTGACATGTTGTGTATGAATCTAGCCCTCATGTTATCATTATTACCTTGGGAAATAAATTGTACAGGATACCATAGGTAATACCGCCTCCTGCCATCTCTTTCAGTACTACAAAACAATGTAGTAAGATTGTTTCCCAAACAATTAAATTTATTTTCATTACCATTCGCCCATAAGGAAAGAATAATATTGTGGCCACAGCCTCAAAATAAGGCTCCCCTAAACAACAGTAGCATATGGACAAAGGCATGGAGGAATATGAAGATATTTTCTCCTCAACCACAGAGGTTCCTCT
Source organism: Pinus albicaulis (assembly GCA_034641835.2). Lineage (NCBI taxonomy): Eukaryota > Viridiplantae > Streptophyta > Pinopsida > Pinales > Pinaceae > Pinus > Pinus albicaulis. Next base: position 965,516,420 of record CM076575.1, read on the forward strand.
ACATTGTCCGGACAAGCACTCCATTGATCTGACCCTCGACGCACCGTCGCCTGAGATTTCCATAACTCATGTGATTACACAGACATAATCCACACATGTATCGTCTGAGGAAACCAAATTTATTGAACGCATCCAGCACGTCCGCTAGCACGTTTGCCACCAGGTCCATGACATCTTGGACAAATCCAATATGAAGTTCAGCAGAATTTCCCTCTCATGGAGGAACTTAACGCAATGAGGACCATTGCTTCCTAAGGAGGGAGGAATGATCCTAGGGGGTATTAGTGGCCACCCACCTAATCCATTTGGAATCACAACCTTAGTTTTTCAGTTTTTCACTTTCATCACAACTTACTATTTTTAGTGTTAGTCATCAGTAATTTTTGCTATTTTGTAGATGACTAAATACTTTTCCTAGATTTCTAAAAAACAAGATTCATGAATATTGTGAGTTTTAGAAATCTCACTGCTTTCATTATCCTTAAAACAATTTTTTCACTATTCTACTACTCTGCCATTCCCTGGTTAGTCTATCGCTCCTAGAAGACCCCTCATGGGCTTATGACACTCATCTCTGTTCCATTTTCACACCCATAACCTCAGTACTCTGTTTTTTCTTATGCTTAACCCTTCCACTTTCCATCTAACATTGCCAAACAACCTACCCTTTCTCATGTTCATCAAATGCCTCTAGCACTGATGGTCTCAAAAATATCTCTGTAGGCTCTTTAGATAAATCAAGTACATTAGATTTTGGATCTTCAATACCTCAATATGTCAAAAAACTCTGTTTTTTATACTTGCAGACCCTAAGCCAAGATTTCAGTCCAAGACCAAGTCAAAGAGCCTTTCAATAGGTCACTAGGATTTCATAGGTTATAGGGTTAATATTGGTGTTCCAAATCACTTTTTTGATGTGCTAGAAGCTGAATCAAAAGGTGAAAAATATCAACACCTCTTTTTCCAAGTCAGATCAAGAAGAAATTCAAGGAGGATTGCTTTGCGAAGGACAAAATTCTACAAAAGGACAGTTGTCCATTTTGACATTTCTGCATGAGTGTCAAGATGGCTATCAGTAGAAAATTAGGTAAGGTAAGAGGCCTGCCCCTCGTTAGAGGATATACATAAACAAATGGAAAAGGAAGCAACCTCTGTTCAAGGAAAATCATGGTTTCTAGACACTGATTGGGCCAACAGTGTGCCAAGCAAAGATCAATGCATCAAATCACAAGGACAGAGGCACACTAGCACAACCAAGCATGAATTGAATATTTTTAGAATTTATAAATGAAGAAGGGAAAAAGGTGAGGTGAACTAAACAGAAATGAATGAACTTGAAAGGGCTATAAAGAAATTAGAAGAAAACACTAATTATTTTTCTCTAATAGCCCTAAAACCTAAGGTTTTTGAAAGATAGGCAAAGAGGGTGAAATGAAGATGAGAAGCCTCCATGATACCAAAAAAAAGAGAGTTTGAAGAGGCTATTAAAGGTGACTTCCAGGGTCTTCCAAGGTAAATTTTTTCACTGCCTTAAAGGGAAAGCATGAAAGAGTATTAGTATAAGGAAGGTCAAAGCCTTCATTTTCAGTCATTTTCCCTCAAATGATTAGAGGAATCAAAGCATTGGGTTGAGGTTCAAGATAGAATGCCAAACTAATCATGAGGTCACTGTTATGAAAGTTTCCAACACGAAAAGCATCAGATAGGCCTAAATCATTATGCCATGGCACCTGCAACAAATCAGAAGTGGCCAAGAGGAGATAATGACAAACATGATTGTAAAGACTATGGTGACAATACAAGATGGATTTATCATGCCTAGAGAATCAGTGAGAGACATGAAAACAAGTTCCTCAGTCACCCATCAAGCACGAGGCAATTTAATCTCCAAGGTAGGAACATACAAGTTTTAAAGATGTTGCCACCATGCAAGTGCCTAAGTTTGTCAAAGTGTTTTTATCATGCTCCAGATATCAGAAGGAAGAGAGTCACTTCAAAGTTTGCATGGCACTTGTTTACTGAACAAGAAGAGTGAGAAAGACACAAACAGGTCAAAAGAGGTCAAAATCCATCTTGTCAGAAAAATGAAGAGCCACAAAGAAAAATGGTTAGGAGGAAAATGGGGCCATTTTTATGTTTTTAAGTCACCCACTGCAAAAGGTAAAAATAATATCAGTGAAGTGATAAAGGGACTAAAACATTATAAAATGGGTTTTTGCAAAGGATAAATGTGTTTTCCTAAGACTATAAAGAGAAAATTTGTTTATCACTTAACTCATTGTGCATTTGAAAAAAGCTAAAAAGCCTCCAAGGAGAAATTTTCTGAGTTTTAGTCGATTTCTGGGCAAAGTCACCCAGCATTGTGCTTTGGAGAAGGCACTATGCTTAGGGAACCTAGCACTACACATAGAGGAGAAATCGTAGTGTAAATTTACACTGCGATGTACCTAGAGCGGAGCACGCTGGGCTTAGAGGTGGGCGCTACTTGTTAACCTAGTTTCACCTGACAAGAAGGATCTGACAGGCTTGCACATGGGCAGTGCTACACTTAAAGGAGCCCAAGTCGCCCAAGAGTTCCCAACGCTACGTTTAAAGAGGAACCCGATAGGCCTATTTCTGCCCGGCGCTACGCCCAAGAGCCTAGCAGGCAGCGCTGTGCCTAGGAGGACCCGACTGGCCCACATTCTTCTCGGTGTTGCGCTTAGGGAAAAAAGCCTATTTTTCTTGTAAAATTGCCAAAAATGATGAAAACAACTTCTCCAAGCTGCTTCCAAGAACCTGCAAAAGAGTAAAAAAATTGGTAAGTGGAAATTTTTTCCCCTCCTCAAAGTGAAATTCATGAATTAGTGGTTAAAGGAAAATGATCAAAACCTAGTGCCTACAAACCCTAAGTTATCATGGTAAACCCTTTGTTTTGACCTCCAAACAAGAAATTGTCAGTTAAGGGGAGTGTGAATTAGGGTAACTGCAATAAATTCAAGTTAAACCCTCCCCCAAGCTCAAAAGAAATCATTCATAAACCCACCTTCATCTCGCTCATTTGAAAGAGCTGCCCTCACCATCATTTCATTTCACTCCTCCTACCTTAGTTTCACAAGCAGGCCTGAGTTTGTCTAAAGGAAACCCTAGTCACCATGTTAGGAGAAGAAGGAAGTATGAGCAGTGAAGGAGGTCAAGTTCCTATGAGGCCAAAGCACAAGGGTGGGAAGGTTAAAATATTTGAGCCCCAAGACACAGTGGAGATTACTTCCTCCCCTATGATTTTGACATGCTTTAAAAATGTGGGGTGTTTCCAGTTTTCTGAAAAGGTCAAACAAGTGCAAATTCACCCTGAACTCACTAGGTTGTTCGTCCTCAACCTACACAATAAACAAGAAAATCTTGCAGGGGTTGAATTTAAGCTATCATCAGATACCATTGCTCAGGCTACTGGACTTCTTGATGTTGGTGAGAAATGGTTCAAAAGTTCAAAGTTGGACATGAGTTACTATGAGCCTTTCCTCAAGCCTAGGTATAAAGAGGGCTGCAAGTCTATTTTCCCTTTCTCACACATACTAGAGAGGTATGCACCCCTAATGAAGGTCATCATGAAATACTTTACCTGTGAGGGGAGATACTCTAGACTCTATATCTACCATGTCATATTACTCATGCATTTCACTAGGGTCATGATGCTTCATTTTCCCTATTATTCATATAGGACTATAGAAAATGTGTCTTCTGTTGTCCGAAGGAGGAGTTATAACCAGAAAATGCATAGTTTTTTCCACCACTCCTTGAACAAGATGGTGGTACTACACCAGTTGGAGGAAAAAGGCATACCTTGGGAGGTGTTCATAGCTCATGAGATATTCAGAAGCCCACAACCTCATCATCAGTCTAGTTTACCCTCATAATCTCATCCTCCTCCCCCCACTCCTCCATCACCTCCTACAGATCATTCCTCATCATATACACAAGTATACTCTCCTCAAGAAGACCTCTCTTCCTCACCTTCTCCTAATGCATCAAAACAAGAAGAAAGTGGCGGTGAACAAGAAAGTGCCAATGAGGGTGATGGTGACAATCAGTCAAGCCAAAATGAAGATGAGGATGATGATGATTTAAGCCAATAGGAGGCAGAGAACATGGAAACAGAGGAAGAGGATAATAATGAATAAAATGAGGAAGAAAACAGTGAAAACAAATTGAGCAGTGATGAAGAAGAGGTCACCAATAAAAAAGAAGATATGGAAGAGGATGAGAATGATGAAAATGAAAACACTGAGGAAAATGTAGAGGTTAAAGGCAACAGTGACACCCATGAAGCAAGCATCAGTGATGAAAAGGACAACAAGGAGGAAAAAAATCATGACATTCATGAAGACAATATAAAAATGGAAGAGGGCGGTGATGAATATGAAGATCACAACTACTAAAGAGGCAAGTAGCTTCAATGATGAACAAAATGAAGATGATGACTATGTAGAAAATGAATAAGAAGCTAATGACAGTCATGAAAATAATGAAGGAAATGAAGGGGATGATAGTCAAATTTAAGATCATAGCAATGAAGAGGTAAGGAGCTTTAATGAAGAACAAAATGATAATGTAAAAATCAGTGAAGAGGTTGAGAGTGATGATGATGTTGAGAACAATGAGGACAATGATGAAGCAGAAAACATGATGACTGATGATACTAATGATGAAAATGAAGAGTTTGATGATGAAAGCAAGGATCATAGCCATACGGAAGACACCAACAACATCACAGATAAACCTCTTTCATTGACATATCAAAGAGGGCCAAGGCTTGTGTTTTCTTCCTCTAAAAGGCAAGGGACCATGCCATCCACCTCAGCTCAGCCACTAGACAAAGGAAAACAAAAGGTAAAGGAAGTAGAATAATATCACGAGGTTGAAAGGGAGTTTCAAATCATTCAGATTGATAGTGATGAGGAGAATGAAGCAAGGATCTCCAACTTTCTCATCCAGAAAAAAAATACCCTCATTGAAGACTTTCAAGAAAATCTGAATAAGGCCAAGAGTGTAAATGATGCCCTTGACATGGAGAATAGGCACCTAGGACCACAAATTGCTATTTATGAGGCTAAAGCCATCACGGCCCAGAAATAATCCCAAAGGGCATAGGTAAAACTAGAAGAGTTCATGGGCACCTATAAGGAAACTGAGGATGAAGAAGGGCAGTCTACGAGGAGACCTATAACCATGGGGTTGAAGAAGTCATTGGAAAAACAAAGAGAAAAAGAATCAGCCTTAGCAGAGAACCTCCCTCTAGATGAGCTTTTGGCCATGGAGATAGCACATGATCGGGAGCCTTGGTTGGAAATATCCAACATAAACTCGGAGGCTAAATTGAAGAAAGAAAATCAAGATCTTGATTTCCAAAGAAAGATGACCAAGCATTATGCCCGAAGAAACCAAGTCGCAAGGGCTAAACTCAAGAAGGCCCAAACTAAGATCCAAGAACTAAAATAGGAAAAATGCCAAGCTAACCTTGGAATTTTGGCAAAATATTCTCTACAGGTCTCTCAAAACCCATAAGGCACACATCCACCAAATTTCAGAGAATTTTGACAAATTCTGGTTTTTTGTGAATTTGGAGGCCTCTAAGAGTAGCACCCCTATTTCTACAATTTCATCTCAGGCATCCTCAATAGGAAAAATCATCATTTTTGGAATCCTCATGTCTATTACAGAATTCTCACCAAATTTCAGAGCATTTGGAGCATTTTTGACCCCTCAAAAGGCTAAAAAACACCTCATTTTCACCTTTCTGCCTCATTTCCAGGCTTGGCGCTATGCCTAGAGCAGTCTTGGAAATTTTTCTTTTTGGGAGGGTAAATGGAGCTCAATCAATAAAAAACGTGTATATTTGGAAATCAAACTCAGCTAGATTTCCAACGGGCCATCACGGAGCAAATTCCGACAATGGGAAGGTCACCAAAACATGGCTACAAGTGGACCTATTTTCTGCGTGGGAAGGTGTTGTGCGTGCAGACGAAACTGTGCATTTTTGGCCAAAAGTCAACAAAAGACACTCATTAATTGAAAAATGATATTTTAATTTTTTTTGAGGCAAATCAATCCAAAATTAGGTGCTAGGAGTTATTTTGGCATTTATCTCATGAGATATTTTGTGCCTCGGGCCTTGCATGGTCTCTTCAGCATAAACGACATTTATTGATGATTTTGACATTTTCAAACCCTAGTTAGGGTTTTTTACCTCCTTTGCTATATAAATAGAGCATGAGGGCTTCATTCTAAAAAATTTCATTTGATGACTCTTTGGAGCAATACATAGTTTTTTTTTTGGAGATTGGAGAAGAAATTGGTGTTGTGGGGTTTTGTGAATGGCTTTTCTTGATTGATGATGGAGAAGGTTGCTTGTAGGATCCCTAAGCTTGGTTAATGGTGATGTGATTCTATTTAGTTATTTTTTTCTCATGTATCATTGTGTTTCATCCTTCTTTATTGCAGTAGGACAAAGGTTTCAGAGTAAGAAATGTTTTTAAAGGCACATTAGCTCTGTTTGTTCTTCACTGCCTCTATGTTTTCCTCTGCTAAGACATAATAGAGAACTCTTAATTGCTCTCTAGACCCCCCGTAAGCTTGTTTATTTCATGAATGGTTTAATACAGTAGGTATCAAAGATGATTTGTGGTTAGCCCTTCTTTTTTGGTGTCTCTAAACACTGTTCTTGAGGTCTCTCTCTAAAGTACCATTAATTAGGTTTGCCAAAGAGGCTATGTTTCGATGATACCCTTTGTCCATGCTTGAATAATTATTTTGGACATATTCATAGCTATGATCAATGATGTTTAGGCATTCCCTCTTCTTTGACTAAAGTTATATGTGTATCTTGAATGTTTTCTAACCTTGAAGGTGAAATCACTAGAAGTTAAATGAGTTTCTCGCCTTCTATATTTCATTGGATTGTATGTCTGAAATGCTTATTTTCTTAAGTTGAATCAAAGAGTTATTGGTGTGCCCTATCTATTGATTTATTCTTCATGCTAAATAGTGTTGAAGACTCTTCTTGTTTTAGTACATGACAAAGGATTCTTAATTTCCCTTTTCCCTAGTTTGTTCACAAACTTGATGTTCATTTCACTTCACAAAAACCTTGAGAATCCATCTGACCATGCTATATTTTCCCTGTGATTCACCCCAATTTATTGTTGAAAATTTCCATGAATTTATTTGACCCCATAGCCCAATGACTTGAATATTTCCTCACTCTTTCTATTCTACTTGATCATCTTACCCAACCAAAACAAACAAACAAACCCTACACTTAACAACTAGCCTAAAATCAAAACCCTAAAAGCAAACAAGTTCACACCCTTTGCACAAAATAGAGAGAGCCCTCTCTGAGTCTAGGAAGGTTAGTTCCTAGGACTCCAAAGACTAGTCTGATGTTACCCTGTGCATTTGATCTCACCAATCTAACAAATCATGGGAACCTAATATTTAGTAGGTTTTCGATTCCTGAACTTTCGGAGCCGTTTGGAGACCCTCATGAGCGATGTAGATGTTGGTGGCCACCCACCTTTTCCATTTGAACCCCCACCATTGGTTCTTTCATTTTTTCAGTATCAGCACAACTTACCATTTTTAGCAGTTTTTCGGGTCCTAAACTCTTGAAGCCGTTTTGATGCCCTAAACGACATTTTTTGGGGAAATTGGTAGAAACATGCGGCCATACACTTATTTTTCGCACAACAAAAGTTGTACTCCTTAGATAGATCCTTCTAACGAGGTATGATGCTCGTCAAACAGAGATCGTATGCCAAAGTTACATCCCCTAGAAGTTGAAACACCAGTTTACCCAAACGAGGCCCATAGTTTTGGTGCTTCATCAACTACGGTTAGGTTTTTGGATGTTTAGGGTTTTGAACTATTTCTAAATAATAAATAGGCCTTCGAGCCTTATTTTAACACAGTTTAGAGGCGTGTAGTCACCACATATCTTCTCAGAGATAAGGTACCATCGCCCTAGCTAGTTTATTTCCATTCTGTCTATAAACATATTTCAGTTATTTGATATTAATGAAATGAAGTATTATTTCCTCTGCATCATTCTATTTATGGTTATATGTGTATTCGGTTGCATTCCTGCATAAATCTGGATCACTGGTACCAGCGCGGTCTGCTCTTTCTTTGTTTTTCTTTGCATGTCCCCAACGAGCTCAGGCTATAAGGAGTTAGAGCTCAATCTAGTTGAACCCTTGTAAGAACAGCCTCACAAACCTCGACGACCTCCAATGGTAGAAGAAAGGAAAGACGAGGGAGTAGGATATCCTATAAAAATATTTCTCGAGGATGCCCTCGAGAAACAAAGCAACGTGACGATGGATAAATTTTCTCAAATCCTTCAATGGGTGCCCACCTACGGCTCATTTGCATCCAAAAACCACTCTGGAGGTGCCACTCCCTTCAAGGCACAGGTAAAATTTGACATTCCTGTCTTTGAAGGCTAGATAGATGCAAACTTCGTAGATAGATGGTTGAATTTTCTAAAAGGGTATTTCTCGGTCCATGATTTCTCAGATTGAGAAAATATTCTTTTTGCACTTCTCAAAGCTGCCCCCCATGTCAAAGATTGGTGGGAAACCAACTGTGAGCAAAAGAATGATGGGGAACCCTCTTTGTTCTTGGTTGCACCCACCTAGAATTCGTTTCGAGGTGACATCAAGGAACAATATTACCCTGTGGAAATCTATGAGGAAAAGTACATCCAATGGACCATGCTGTGGAAGCAAAGGGATCAGGATGTGCATGAACTGATGAATTTGTTCCATAGCCTATGCACAAAGTTGGGTGTTAAATATTCTGATAGACAGTTGGTGCTCAAACACCACAGCTATCTGCATAGACACATTCGGGAGGAAATGGAATTCCTTGACATTACCTCGATTGGCACGACATATCGTTATGCTGTGAAGATTGAGCAGAAATTTAAGCAGAAGAAGAGAGATTTTGGATCTGCGAATCTGAAGCCACGGAAAGGTACCCCTGAATCACAGAACAAGGGGCAAAGCCATAGTGGTGTGACTGAGAAAAAAACCACAAATTTAAAGAAGGAAATAGGGAAGTGGTGTGAATTCCATAACAACCCCACTCACAACACAACAGAGTGTCAGGCCAAACAGTCGTTGGTGGACAAACTGAAGGCACCTGAATCAGATGCTTGTTCTAATCCTGAGCCAGAACCAGAATAGGGAGACGAAAAATTGAAGCATAACATTGATGCGGACCCGAGTGCCATTGTTGCCACCACCAAGATCCAGAGGGAGGATCCCGAGGATCCAGAGGAGGGGGAACACCTCTTCCCTTCACAAATGTGGGTGAAAGGTTCTCCAATGCAATCTATTTTCGATAGCAAAATCCAAAAGAACCTCATTTCAGCAGAGGTACTAAAGTGGCTCAGCCTACTAACCTTAGGACACCCACCACCATATACCATCGGGTGCCTTCACCTAGGGATAGATCTACACGTCCGCAAATAGTGCCACCTTCCGTACAACATAAAACCATTCATGGACGAGGTATTGTGCGATGTTGCTCCTCCTGATGTAGTTGATGTATTATTGGGCAAAAAATACTTGTGGAAGTGACATGTTGTGTATGAATTTAGGCCTTGTGTTGTCATTATTACTTTTGGAAATAACTTGTACAAGATACGAGAGGTAATACCGCCTCCTTTCATCTCTTTGAATATTGCAAAACAATGATGTAAGATTGTTTCCCAAACAAGGAAATTTATTTTCATTACCATTCTCCCATAAGGAAAGAATAATATTGTGGCTGCAACCTCAAAATAGGGCTCGCCTACACAACAACAACAGATGGACAAAGGCGTGGAGGAATAGGAAGACATTTTGTCCTCACCCACAAAGGTTCCTCTACACTGTACAGACAAGCACTCCATTCATCTAATCCTCGGTGCACTACTGCCTGATATTTCCATAACTCATGCGATTACACATACATAATCCAGACATGTACTATCTGAGGAAACCAAATTTATTGAACACATCCAGCACGTCCGCCAACACGTCCACGTCATCTTGCACAAATCCAATACCAAGTTCAACATAATTTTCTCTCATGGAGGAACACAATGTAATGGCGACCATTGATTCCTAAGGAGGGAAGAATGATCCAGGTGGATATTAGTGGCCACCCACCTATTCTATTTGGACCCGCACCATCAGTTCTTTCAGTTTTTCACTTTCAACACAACTTACTATTTTTAGCAGGTTGTCGGTTCCTGAAATTTTGGAGCCGTTTGGAGGCCCTCATGATCCACATGGATATTGGTGGGCACCAACCTATTCCATATGAACCCCAACCATTGGTTCTTTTATTTTTTCAGTTTCGGCACAACTTACTAATTTTAGCAGTTTTTCAAGTCCTGAACTTCCAGAGCCGTTTTGAGACCCTAAAAGATGTTTTTTGGGAAAACCAAGAGAAACATCGGTCCATGGAAAGATGTTCATCACAAAAAAGGTTTTACTTTTTGGATAGATATTTCTAACTAGGTATGATGCACGTGAAACATATATTGTATGCCAAAGTTACGTCCTTGGGAAATTGAAACACCAATTTGCCCAAACAGGGCCCATAGTTTTGGCGCTTCATCTCCTACGGTTACGTTTTTTGATGTTTAGGGTTTTGCATTGTTTCTCAACAATAAATATGCCTTTGAGCCTCATTGTAACACAATTCAGAGGCATGTAGGCACCACATCTCTTCTTAGAGATAAGCTACCATCACCCTAGCTAGTTTATTTCCATTCTATCTGTAAACATATTTTAGTTATTTGATATTAATGAAATTAAGTATTATTTCTGATGCATCTTTGTATTTATGCTTATATGTGTATCCTATTGTTTTCCTGCATAAACTTGTATCAATGGTATCATAGCGGTCTGTTATTTATTTGTTTTTCTTTGCATGTCCCCAATGAGGTTGGGGTATAAGGAGTTAGGGCTCAATGTGGTTTAACCCTTGCAAGATCATCCTGGAAAACCCCAATGACCTCCCATGGTAGAAGAAAATAAAGACGAGGGAGCAGGATACCCTATCAAAATATTGCTCGAGGAGGCCCTCTAGAAACGAAGGAATGCGATGATGGATAAATTTGCTTAGATCCTTCAACAGGTGCCCACCTATGGCGCATCTGCATCCAACAACCACTTTGGAGGCATCACTCCCTTCAAGGTACAAGTAAACTTTGACATTCCTGTATTTGAAATCTAGATAGATGTAGATGCCCTAGATAGATGGTTGAATTTTCTAGAAGGGTATTTCTCGGTCTATGATTTCTCCATCAGAGAAAATATTATTTCTGAACTTCTCAAAGTTGCCCCCCATGTCAAAGATTGGTGGGAAACGTATTGTGAGAAAAGGACGAGGGGGAACCCTATTTGTTCTCGGTTTCACCCACTTGGAATTCATTCTCATGCGGCATCAAGGAACAATATTACCATGTGGGGAGATGTGAGGACAATTACATCTAATGGACCACGTTGCGGTAGCGAAGGGATCAAGATGTGCATGAACTGACGAATTTGTTTCATACCCTGCACACAAAGTTGGCTATTAAAGATTCAGAGAGACATTTGGTGCTCAAGTACCACAGCTATCTGCATAGACACATTCGGGAGGAAATGGAGTTACTCGACATTACCTTTCTTTGCATGGCATATGGCTATGCCACCAAGATTGAGCATAAATTTAAGCAGAAGAAGAGAGATTTTAGATTTGCGAATCCGAAACCAGGGAAAGGCACCCCCGAACCACAGAATAAGGGGCAGAGCCAAAGGGGGGTGACTCAGAACACCAGCACAAATCGAAATAAGGACATAGGGAAGTGGTGTGAATTTCATAACAACCCCACTCATAACACAATAGAGTGTCGGGCCAAACAATCGCTAGTGGCTGAACTGAAGGTACCCGAATCAGATGCATGTTCTGATCTTGAGCTAGAACCAGACCAGGGAGATGAAAAAGGGAAGTAGATCATTGACGTGGACCCGAGTGCCATTTTCTCCACCACCAAGATCCAGAGGGAGGATCCCGAGGATCCAAAGGAGGCAGAATACCTCTTCCCTTCGCAGATGTGGGTGAAGGGTTCTCCACTACAATTTCTTGTCAATAGCGGAAGCCAAAAGAACCTCATTTCAGCAGAGGTCATGAAGCAGCTTGGCCTACCGACCATAGCACACCCATAGCCATATACTATTGGGTGGCTTCAACTAGGGAAAGATTTTTGCGTCCCCCGACAGTGCCACCTTCTGTACAACATCAAACCATTCACGAATGAGGTATTGTGCGATGTTTCTCCTCCTGATGTAGCTGATGTATTATTGGGCCAACCATAATTTTGGAGGCGACATGTTGTGTATGAATCTAGGCCTTGTGTTGTCATTATTACTTCGGGAAATAACTTGTACAAGATACCACATGTAATACCACCTCCTGCCATCTCTTTGACTACTGTAAAACAATGTAGTAAGATTGTTTCCCAAACAAGGAAATTTATTTGCATTACCATTCACCCATAAGGAATGAATAATATTGTGGCCACAACCTTAAAATAGGGCTCCCCGGCACAGCAACAACAAATGGACAAAGGCATGGAGGTATACGAAGACATTTTCTCCTCACCCACAGAGGTTCCTCTACACTATCTGGGCAAGCACTCCATTGATATGACCCCCGACGCACAGCCGCCTAATATCTCCATAAGTCATGCAATTACACAGACATAATCCACACATGTTCTATCTAGGAAACCAAATTTATTGAATGCATGCAGCACGTCTTCTAGCACGTCTGCCATCAGGTCCTCGACATCTTGGACAAATGCAATACCAAGTTCAGCAGAATTTGCCTCTCATGGAGAAATTTAAGGCAATGGGGACCGTTGCTTCCTAAGGAGGGAGGAATGATCTAGATGGATATTGGTGGCCACCCACCTACTCCATTTGGACCTGCAACCATCAGTTCTTTCAATTTTTCACTTTCATCACAACTTACTATTTTTAGCAGGTTGTCCGTTCCTGAACTTTCAGAGCCGTTTGTAGGCCCTAATGAGCCATGTGGATATTCGTGGCCAACCACCAGTTCCATTTGAACCCCCACCATGAGTTCCTTCAGTTTTTCATTTTCTGCACAACTTACTATTTTTAGCATTTTTTCGGGTCCTGAACTTCAGGAGCAATTTTAAGGCCCTAAATGACGTTTTTTGGGAAAATCGGGAGAAACATGGGTCCATGGAGCCATGTTGCTCACACCAAAATTTGTACTAATTAGATAGATCTTTCTAGTGAGGTATGATGCGCATCAAACAAATATCGTATTGCAAAGTTACGTCCTCGGGAAGTTGAAACGCCAATTTACATAAACGGGGTCCATAGTTTTGGCGCTTCATGTCCTACCATTAGGTTTTTCGATGTTTAGGGTTTTTAATTGTTTCTCAACAATAAATAGGCCTTCAAGCCTCATTGTAACACAGTTGAGAGGCATGTACCTACCACATCTCTTCTAAAAGATAAGCTACCATTGCCCTAGCTAGTTTATTTCCATTCTCTCTGTAAACATATTTTAGTTATTTGACAATTACGGCTTAAAACCCATTTCAGAGTCCCTCTACTGGTAAATTGAATCATAAACTAGCCTTTTCCAGTGTAAAAACCTATACATATTTTTTTGTCACCTCACACCATAATTTTTCAATCCACTCTTAGATGTATTGAGCAAATAAATATTTCCCTCTCCCTCAACCCAAAAAAATGTGCTATGAGGTGGCCATATCCCTATCAATCTAAATGTCTACCCCAGAATGAGATTGAGCCGTTTTTATTTCTTCTTGATTGTCTTCCCTTTCTTCCTCTCCCATCCTGCTTTTTGACCATTTACGTCTGAGATTTTTATAGTTTGTCCCTCTTCAGAAAAACCCTTCGCTTCTTCGAGAAGCCCTAGCCACACTTCCTCTTATGCCATTCTAGTAATATAGACCCCAGGTTCCTGGATCAAATCCTCATTAATTTAGAGCCACCAAGAGATGTCCCCTTCTGGTGATTTATGCCCTCACCTTGAACTTCCTTGGAGAAACCAAAGAAAGTGGTGAAAGGGTCACTCAGCTGTACCTTGCGTTCAGAGCTAAGCGAAAAAATGGGCACAACCTCCTTTTGTTTCCTTTCTTCTTGGATAACCACTCCATAATGTTCCTCTTCAGAATTTTAGTTGTGCATCAGATTTCATTTCGATATCTGTTGAAGATTGTCACAACCCCTGGTCTACAAATATTCCCTTGCGAGGATGCCCCGAAAATGACTCATTTGACCACTGACTGTTAGCCAAAACAAGCCTTTAAGAATTCATTCCTTCTTAAACCACTGCTTAGGAATATATCCTCCAATGCACTTGACAAAAGACTCATTGCAGGAGTTTTCAAAGGGGTTTTAAAACTTACTTGGTTTTCCACATGTTCGTCTTTTGCTTGGACCACCCCAAAAATTACTTCCTCCAATCTTGTTGGGTATCTAGTGTGAGGACCACACAGAGCCACCCTTAAACCATCAAAAAATTCAACTACCATAGACCCAAAACCACCCTCTAAAAACCTGCGAGGCATTTGAATCCTTTCATTCCATCTGGAGACCTAGCTGGAAGCTCCACCTTGGCCAGATTGTTCTTTGTTGGCTCCAAACCCCAAACAATAAGAATATCCTCTGCCTCCAGCTCCAGGTCGAAAAAATCTGTTGGTTTTACCATCTTTCTTAATAAAATATTGATAATGTAAGTGTAATTTTAAAAGATAATAACAATAAGACACAAAATATTCCATAGTAAAAATTAATCTCTTTAAATCTATACCGAGAAGGTGGTAAACCCAAATGTAACAACAAGACTATGGATAAACCCACGCTTGTCTCATTAACAAGGTGACCACACCCTGATGTGGTGTAGCTTTCCAAAAGGTGTACACAACAGCCAGATTGAGCCCCTGAGCTTCCAGGTGGGTGGTCATTGTCGCCCTTCATATGTCGTTGGCAAACCTTCATGATTACCATGGCTACATCTCATCAAAAGCCTATCCAGTTTTCGCCTAACCTCCTTCATCATTGCTCTCTCTCACACACACTTCATTATTCATATTATTGTCAAAATTGTTTTTAATTAATTTTTTTTTTTAAATTATTTAATATTATTAAATATATTTCACCCATCTAACAAATTATGTTTTAAAAAAAATCACAAAAACATAAACATTAGTATTCTCTAAATCAAAAACATAAATACTATCTTCTTTCCAAATCTACATTTGGAAAAAAAAGTTATCCTCTTTTGAAATCTACATTTTCCAACTCCTAAATGATCACATTGTTAAGTTGAATAGCAATAAGTGCAATAGAAACCAGTGTTAGAGACTACTAATAATATAAAAATACTTTATACTTTATTCTAATATAAAAATACTTTATATTTTATTCTAATAAAGTTAAATTTACAAAATTCTTCTTTTAACTATGAAAAGTATTATTTTATTATAAAATGAAAAACTCAATCAAAATATAAACATAACATAAAAGATATCAATTAGAAATTGATTTACATCAATGGCAATTTGCAAACCAAACTCCATATCCCTTATAAAGAAATTTGGATTTTTTTTTAATAATTTATAATTAACAAAATGTTAACAAATTTATCTATAAACATCAACTTTGGTGATGCAACACTATTCCTGAACTAGAGATTAATTTATTATAACATTTCTATAGTTTATTATAAATATTACATTAGTAGTAGAAGATACATAAAAGTTTTTTTTTTCTTCGATATAGAAATTTTGTTTTTATATTTCTGTAAAAATAGTTTTATACAATAAATTATTGATGTGATTTATTGAGAAGAGTTTTGCTTAAATTCTTCTTTACAAATTTCAATTTATAAAATATTGTGAAATTACATCTCTAAAAAATTTATAACTTTAAATTCTCTAAATTTTTACCACGCCTCATTTTTCCGTAATTTTAAATATAATTTACATTTAGGAGAGAGGAAATGTAGTTATTAGAGATAGAAAGGGTTTTCCATAATTCATTGATTAATGGTGAATTCAACTGATTCATAGGATAAATCGATTTATATTAAAGGATGACAGCTCAGGCCACAATTTCATACAGTGTCATGTTGAAATCTACATTTGTTCTTCTGGTTGTCTTAGAACCTTTGACCCTTTATGTTCCATTCAAAGAGGATGCCTTTAATTGTCATTTTTTTTTTCAAATCAGTGTTTCTTCTGTAGATTTAATGGGTTTTTCTATGATTAAATGATATCAACAAGTGGATTTTTGATACTTGAAAATCCCTGTTGACAGATGATTTGAATACTTACCCTTTGGCTCAATGTTTTTTTGTTGTTTTTTTTTAATAATTTCGACGATAAGAAAAATATTTGTCAATCTGGATCCTAGTTTTGGGGCAGTGCTAGCCTTTTTCTCCCAGCTTTGATTATGTTACAACTTCAATCTCCAAAATTGTTGTTTAATTAAGGCTTCAGAACCTTCCCCTCCATCTTTGGATCCTCCTAACATTATCTTCCATTGGTAATGCACTAGGGAATTTTTATTTTCATGGCCCAAAATGTGAATTTTTTTTATAAAACCAATTATGTTTGAATATGTGTTGAGATAGATTTCAATAATATTTTTCCTTCTCAGAAAAATTTGACGGATCCAAATTATGTGTTCGTAAAAAATATTGATTATTAAATGTTTCATTTTCACGTAGATCATGTTATGAAACTGGACAAGTAATAAAAAATTTCCCCAAGTATTTGTAGAATAGCAAAATCCGAAAAAATAACTAGAGGCTCAAATGGTAGGAAAGAGCTCAAGGAAAAAATTATATGATATACAAATATGAAGAGAACCACGATAAGAAATAAGCAAAAGAAAAATAGGAAGAAGTTATTATAAAAGGATATTAACCGAAGGAAACAAAAATTAGTCAGGAAGAAGTGTATGAGGACCCTTCAGACCCAGCGACAATGGGAGTGCAACAAACTCTAGTGAAAGTGAGATTCCTCTCTAAATCCCTAGGAATAAAGTCAGAAAAGGTACTTCTTGTCTAGATCGGGAATATGCGAAATAAAATGAATATGAAAATGCTCACACATCGAAGGGTGATCCATTGGATACAATATAAAATATGGGCTTAAGTAGGTAAGAAGGGAAAAAATATTTCACCAAGGATAATCATGACCTAGTCAAATTTGAATAGAATAATGAAAATGGAATGTAAATGTGGTTGATCTTGAGAGTATTTTGGAAAATTATAGCTGGAATGGGACTAAATGTTTTGTATCATAAGGTAATTTCTTGACCAATTGGATTGAGCCTCCATTCTCAATCTTAATCCTGCAAAACAATATTCGTAATTTTGAAGATATATAATAGTTATAGGTTGAATCACAACTTTATTTTTTAATAAAAATATCATAGATGTTTCATATATATATATATATGTGAAAAGTATATACCAATATCATGCAATTTAAAAGAAAGTTTCTAATTGTTTTTAATTTTAACTTTATTTGAACTTTGAGTATATATGCTACAAAATTATATAGAAAGGCAAGTTACATTTCTCCCTTCTCTCCATAGTATAAATAGTTCATGCGACTATGTGTATCATAAATCATTAAAACAACAATGATGAGGAATATACAAAATTGATGGGTAATAGGGATACCTTCCACTAATAATCATTTTTATGAATTTCAATAGATCCAGGTTTTATTTATATTTAGATAAAGGGATTTGGATGAGACCATGAGCATAGCCTTTATCTACTTGATAATTTTTTAGTTAAGATTCATCATTATTTTGGACTTCATCCCACACTCTTGGTGGGCACGAAACGCCAAGTGTAGGAATATTAACTAAAATAATAAGAGTTAATGTTTTAAATTTCTTTATAATTAAATATGAGATTTTTGAACATTGGTTTTGGTACGTTTTTATTTTCATTTGGTTCTTAAATAAAATTAATAATTATTTTCAATCATCTAAAGAAGTTAACCCTATAGAAAGATTTAGTTTAATTATCTTAATTGTGATATTTTGTGTTTGTGATATTAGTTTTTAGTTTAATAATCTTCTATTTTTGTGATATAAACACATGAGAAGCAATAAAGTTATCTGGATTTATGGTGTCAATAGAATATTTTTAGGAGCTTTTCCATGTGTGGGATATGGTAAGTCCTTGTGTGAGAAAATTTGGTGTAAAAAATTGGGAAACTAATTTAAATTTGGATTAAGGGAGTGAGGTGGTGCATGATTTTTCTTATAAGGAGGTGATGAAAATATGTCTATGAAATTTGAGAAATTTTTGACTCATTTAACTTATGTAAGTACTTACAATTATATCCCCTACCATTAAGAGAATCTTATCTTGATTCTCATTTTAATGCCAAGAAAGATATCATCATTGTTGTCGACATTACCGCTATCCTTAGAGCTTGTCATTGTGACTGTCGATGTGGTGCTACCACTAGATCTACATTAATGCCCTCTCTTACCATCACCTAACCGACCTCTTATTATGGGAATTTTAAGGTCTAAAATGGGCCTCTTGAGGAAAATAATAAAATAATGGTTAAAATAATAAAGTAATAGTTATAATTTTTTAAAGAAAAAAAGAAAACTACCTTTTTTATTCTATTCTTGGCTTATCTTCTTATAGGTTTACGCAAATTTCAAGTGTAGACATCTGTTGGATACAAATTTAAATTCCACATTCAACTAGTAATCACTTTTCACACTTTTGAGTGATCCCACATAGAAGAAAATGAAAATACATGAAAAAATTTGATGAACATGCTTTCTTGTAATGTCCGCAATTTCTCGTGCATGACAACTACATTTTCACTTTCCTAGTTATCTCTTATAGGCTAAAGGGATGGAAAATTGATCTAGGAGATCCATGGAGAGTTTACCCAATTTTGATATTATTAAGTAAAATCGCAAATAATAAATAATAAAAAGGGCAAAAAATAAATTAGTAGGAGCAAGGTGGCTTCTTCATCATAATAATATTATAAAGAATATCTACAAGCTTGGATAAATACCAATAAAAGATTATAAAAGGAGGACAGAGCTCAATTATTAATTATTATATTCCATCATATTCTTTATTATTGGTGTGAAGCTCAAGTGAGTTTCATTTTTTAGGGTTTCTGGTGAAATCCTCACACTAGTTTAGCTGGATCTCTTGTCACCCTAGCTAGTTCCCCTCCATCTTCGGTGGACATTATTTTCCACCCTAGTTGGATCTTTCTTTTATTATTATTTCTGAAGATCTGATGAGATTTTTTACAAGATATTGTTAGCATTGTGATTCCATGTTTGCAAGGAAATTCTCTTATACCAAAGGGGTTGATTGCAATTAATTTCTAGGTGGGAAAAGTATAAGGATTGGGAGGTTGATTTCTTTGTGGCTTCATAACTATCCATCGAGTTTCAAAGGCATAAATAATATCCAAGAAGAAGATGAGTTTCCAAAGACATTAGGAGGTAATGCATTCTCTCTTTGTGCTAA
The DNA here is from genome assembly GCA_034641835.2 of Pinus albicaulis. Lineage (NCBI taxonomy): Eukaryota > Viridiplantae > Streptophyta > Pinopsida > Pinales > Pinaceae > Pinus > Pinus albicaulis. The sequence continues at coordinate 965,536,043 of CM076575.1, forward strand.
AGGAATGATGGATATGGGGAGTATGAATATCCATGTTCTCCTCGAAATCATAAGCTGAATTGTCCAACCACTTTGGAAATTAATCAGTTCAGCTTGAGGTCATGTTAATTATCCAAGGGGGATTGATGGTTTTAGGTGTTATTTATCCTCAATTTTCCTAAAATTTATTCATAGGAAGCTGGATATTATACACATGAAAAGAGGTTAAATCACTTTGGTATATGAAGAAACTCTAATAGGTGGAATTATTGTTGCATCACACAGGAAGGCCAAATACTTGTATGCTTGATATTTGGTTCTATAAAAAATATTTTTTTTGGCCACATTCTTACTATTGCAACATAATGATCCATTTATCATAATTCCATCTCTTCCTAAAATAGAAAGGAACTGAATCATTGAAGCATCATACATTTTCTTGGAGAGGTTGAGTAGAAATTTTCTTTAGAATATCGGTGCCATCGATTTTTAGAGATAATAATTTATTTGGAACCACATTCTTATGCTTGTAGCAACTTATTGTTGGAGATTCTGTGTTGGCCTCATTCATGTAACAACTTATCTCACTGTGATACTTTAAATATGGATTTCCTATTCCTGTAGCAACTTATTCTTTGAGAAGATGAGTTGGTTCGATTCATGTAGCATATTTCTTAGAGAAGCGGAGTTGGTCCTAAGATAATCCAAAATAAAAATTTGTTGTTTGGTGCTAGTTCAAGGTGTAATCCCTATAGTAGGATTGTAATATTATCATTTTCTCTCAATAAGGATCATTCTTTGCCTCATAATTTATCATATCTAGTTTGCATACAAATTGTTTAAAATAATATTTGTGTCATCTATTGGAGTAAATTTGATGAGTTTGCACTCAAATTGTTTACAAAAAATTACTAGAGAAAATCATGAAATATTTTTGGAAACGTTTTCTTGAAGTTGTAATTATGCACTAAACTACTTGAATATTTCTTAGGTACATTACAATGGTATATTATCATGATTTTGGAAATTGTGGGTCTAAATCACGGTAAGGCCTAGGATGTTATTGATGGTGCAAAATTCCAGAGGTTAAAACTCTAGTCCAACAATATTTCTCATATTTAACTTGTGCACAAAAATGTCTCACCAGGAGAAATTACTTGTGAAATTTGAAAAATATAATAGGAATTTAAAGAGACTAGTGGAGTAGTTCAAATAATGGGCATCCTCAAGGGAAATATGAATAAAAATAATTTGCAAACTTATAGGTGGAAAAAATGAGAGAAGTATGATTGTTGAAAAAAAAGAAAGTATAAATACTGAAAATGCATAAAAACAAAGATTGAAGACAATGTTGAGATAAGAGAAGACATATCGATTGAGGAGGGAACTCACCTATACACTCTCCAACCGGTTGTTGCAAGGGATTGGGATGAAGGAATTTCGGGCTTTGTCACATATTACTAGCCATTCAATGAGATTGATGAATTAGAGGATGACGATTACAAAAAGTATGATGATACCACACTCACAACAGTAGATATTAGCGTAGTTCCCAATCAATATATTTCTAGAGATGATAACATGCAAGTATTCAACTATTATAATTCATATCTAATAGTTGATTTTTTAAATGTATTATTTTCTCATGACCCTACCCGTGCCTTTAATTTGGAGAACCAATTGAAGGTAAGTCTCGACATGATTGTAGCAGCCATGAAGAAATCTAATGATATGTAGACATTCATGGAAAAATGCCATTGGAGGAATAAAAAAATATCTCATAGCTTGGGAGGAGAGCCTTCACTTGTATACTTTATCACACTCAAAGGGGAATTTGAAGAATTGATATCCATTTACCTACACCTATTTTTGAATAGAGATCACTTACTCATGCTTGTTGAGACGTACCATGATGAACTATAAGAGAAAGAGGAGGATGATGGCAAGATTTCCCATGAACTAGCGACTACCCAAGAGTATTTTAACATAACCATGATGACCCTTTAAGAATCATAGTTGCAAGTTGAGGAACCTTTTATCGGGTTGATTTGTGGGTAGTATTCATTCCCCATGATAGACAACTAGTCAAAATCTGGAAACCATCACATAAGAGGACGATCAGAGAAGGGAACCTCTTGTGGTGTTTGAGCATGAGGCACATATAAATGAACAAACCATTATAAAGAGATATATCCAAGTATTTTTTGATCATGCACCCATGGGTAGTGGAGATAGGTATATTTCAAACAAGGATACATCCATTTTGTATTGAGGTTTAGTTGACACGAGTGGAGTAGATACCTAAATCCCAGGTTGACATTGAGATCCAGGTGGGGCTTCCCATCAAATACCAAAGGTGCATGATGATTATGGTATTGATTGGATGATTTACCTAGTGTCCAAGTGTACATGTTCCTTCATGTTTCCTTTAGAATTTTGCATGCTTTAGGAGACATCATAAAAATCATTCATATATGGGATTGGAAGATTGTTAACATACCCTGACAGGAGTTATTTAGATGGGATTCTATAATAATGTCACTGGGAAGGACATTGTATGGATTCAATGTTTTTCCACTGATGTATTGGGCATAGGGGTCATCGACGATCAACACAACAGTGAAATTCCCTCTAGCTCGTGAGAAGTTATGCCACTTAGGTTTACTAGGGTAGTTTTGGAGAAGTGGCTCACATAAAAGTGGGTTCACTAGAAGAGTGGCACATACAGTGGCACATCTAGGATAACAGATGCTATTGAGTGGTACACCAATATGAAGTGGTACCCAAAGGTGCATGGTACAATATTATGCAAAGGGAGGTAGGGATACATGATTGGATACAGAGGATGATGCTGCACAATCGATTTTGGAGAATTTACTTTAGGAATACCTTCTCATAGCGATGATAGATGTTCCAATGGGTGTAGCTCACTCAAGATCGATGAGGATGTGGACGAGCATCTGATTATTTTCCCCTTAGGTACTTAGACACTTATTTCTCTTCCATATGATTTACAGTCACATAGGGGTTTGTTTTTATCCCTTGATCCCCTAATCATGATCAGCAGAACGTGAGAGCCTCACCTAATATAGTTGGATGAGCCAAATAACATAAGGAGAGGGGCTTCCTAATTGTGGCATGTAGTCGGTGTGTGAGTTGGAAGGTGCATGATTAGGAATGGAATGGTACATTACAAAAGTACAATATTTTTTTCCCTTGAGTACACAATTCAGGGGATGATCATAAGTAAATTACATGACATACCTTCAACAAGAATTCATGAGGCACTGCAGGGGCATTAGGCTTAGTGGATGACAAAACTCTTATGTAGGAGGGATCGTAAAATCCAAGTAGTATTTGGATACATAATCAGAATGAAGGATAATAGAGTTGACCATGTGATCTTGAAAGGGAAAAGAAACTTGGCATGCACTATATGGATTGATGATATATGGAGTCTATTTGACTACATGTAGGAACTAGAGATGAGGTACATATGGATTCTTGCAATTATGAAAACTATGCCATAATATATTTGGCCATTGGATCCCAAAATCCAGTTGATTGATGTATCACTCTACTTCATGGATAGAATAACCATGAGAGAGAGTGGTCTAGTTTAAACATGAAAAATCGTTGAGACCTTCATCTTGTAGCAAGGAAGGTTTTCACTATTGCTTCTCAAGATTGAGGATAACCATGGAGTGGTGTCCTATGTAATTATTGAGTTTCCCTTGCAGGTTGCACATAAGATCGGTATTTACCAGTATTGTAGAAAAGAGTTAGAGGATAAGAGGATGTAGTATGAGTGTCATGGGAAGTTATTAATGAACAAGATGTTGCAATTTATGCATGATATTTTCTCTTTATGATGGGCATGGGATCTTGGCATGACAAGACTTGGAAGTTCAACAACCCTTAGGGATGAGTTAGTTTCTATAATGGGAGGTCATTCAAATTTCCATTGGGTTTTATTTTGATGGAGATAATTTTATCCCTTACGGATCCAGTGATGACATGGGGGACTTCACTACTACAAAACGATGAGAAGTAAGAGGAGATGATGGAGGATTTATATGTGAAATGATTTTTTTCCACAGGGGATGGATTGTATTTTCAAGATTTTAATCTTGATGTATATAATATTGGTTTCTCAGTGGGGGAGTTTCTCAAAGAGTTGATTGGAATTTTACATTATCATAGTGATCTACTTATTGACGATATTCAGAGTGGTCCTATAGAATATGTCTTGTGGTACAAGTGGAGGGAAGGTTACTTCACATTGATCAAGATATTTTGCGACCCCCATTTCATGGGATTCATTCATGATGGGGTGGTATGAAAATATGGAATGGCTCAGTGGTACATTTGGGACCATGGAATTAGTACTAGATTGGGTCAACTAGTGGATGTCCGTATTGGTGATGGAATTTCTCGGGGAAAAGCAATTTTGTGGAGGGACAATTCTAATGTCCTAATTTTTTGTGCACAAGGGATACATTTTCGCTTTCCTAGTTATCTCTTATAGGCTAGCGGGAAGGAAAATTGGTGAAGGACATCCATAGAGAGTTTACCTAATTTTCTTATTATTATATAAAAGTGTAAATAATAAATAATAAAAAAGGGCAAAGATATTATTATTAAAATGGATAAAAAATCACTTAGGAGGAGAAAGGTGACTTCTTAAATAAAACAATAGTAAAAAGAAAATATAGAAGCTTGGATAAGTCTCAATGAAAGATTATAAAAGGAGGATGGAGCTCAATGATTGATCATTTTATTCCATTATATTCTTTTCTATTGGTGTGAAGCTCAAACGAGTTCCATTTTTTAGGGTTTCTAGTGAAATCCTCTTGCTAGTTTCAGTGGATGTATTGCCACCCTAGCTAGTCTCCATCCATCTTCGGTGGACATTAGTTGCCACCTTAGTTGGATTTTTCTTTTATTATTATTTCTATAATTGTGATTTAGTTTTTGTTGGGCTATGTTCCTATACCAAGGGGCTATAATAGTGAAGTAATTAGTTGATTGAGGCTCAATGAAAAATAAAATATCTTCCTTGATATTCATAGATACAAATAGGCGACTGAACTAGGGATGGAGTGGTAGACTATGGTTCCATGCAATCTATGTACATGTGTCAAGAGTAGAAATATTGATTAGGTAAATTTTATGAACTTTAATAATTATATCAGCACTAATGTACATTTATTAATATATTTTTCCATGATCACCAACCAAATGGTATTCCAAAATAAGGTTCTTCCGAGTGATATTATCTTGCCTGGTAGCTGCGAAGAGGCAAAGAAGTTGTTGAAAATGTTGGGTGTTGAGTACATATCATATCATGCATGTCCAAATGATTGTATTCTATATAGAGGAGAACATGCAGACAAAGTGATGTGTCCAAAATGTGGGTATGACAGGTGTGATAAATAAAAAAATAAGGGTAAATCACGTACTGGTCCACCTTTTAAGATATTGAGGCACATGCCTATAATCCAAAGGATTCAAAGGCTATTTCGTTGCAAAGAATTATCTATGTTGCAGGGATGACATGCCTCACACAGAAGTGAGTTGGGAGTTATGCGAATCCCAACTGATTCAATAGCCATGAAGCATATAGAGGACACATGTCCCAAAAAATTCAAGGATAAAGTATGAAGTCTACAACTAAATGTAGCCATGGATGGCGTCGACCCATATTCCCTCGAGAAAACAAACTATTATGGTTTTCCTGTAGTAGTGATCAATAAAAATACCCCCCCCATGGTTTTCCATAAAGAATGAACATCTTATGTTGGCCCTCATAGTCCCTGGTAGAAGACAAGTGAAGAATATGGATGTCTACTTACAACCAGTGGTAGATGAATTGAAGGAGTTATGGGATGGGATAAATGTATACGATGTATCTAGACCCATCACAACAGAGAGTAGTTTTATGTTGTATGGCACTTGTGCTTAGATGACACATGATTATCCAGGATTAGGAGTTTGCTCTGGTAAATTACATGTTTAATTTATTGATTTGTTTATATATGTAACAATATTCTTTCACATATTGGTTATTTACTTTGTTGTAATATTTGTTATGATCTTCATGATATTATTTAACGTGTCATGCATATTAATTGTATACAATAATCTCGCAGGTCTTGTAAAAAAGGGTATTTTTGATGTAAATGTTGTGGACTTTCTCTGAAAGCTAGATGGTCCAAGGACCTACGAAAGCTAGTGTATGATTGCTCCAGGGTATTCCTCCCAGAAGAATGCCCTTATAGAAGAGAAAAATATTCTTTCAATGGTAAACGAGAGAGAACCCAAAGGCATCCAATAATGACACCAGCTGAATGGCTTAGAGCATATGAGAGAGAGAATAAGAAGTATTTCATAGAAATGTTCGATTCAAATGGGGAGCCTATGTTCGATGATCCAAAATTCTTCGACACCTATGTTGAGAAATTGCCCATTGGTATGAAAAGGAAATCTATCTTTTATAACCTCCCATATTGGGAGCATCTTAAGATTACCTATTTATTAGATCCCATGCATATATTTAAAAGTGTTTCGTCTTCTTTATGGAGGCACATATCATCGAAACAAAGTGACACATTGGCTGTTAGGAAAGATCTTACATTAAGGGAATTTTGAGGTCTAAATTGTGCCTTGCAAGAAAAATAAACTTTATAAGAACAAATAGGATTCAAAATTATTATGTCAACCATGGGGGATGATTCAGAATTTTATAAGTAAAAGGGTAAAAAGATTAAAAAATAATAAAATAATAAAACTATTTTTCAACTTGTATTTTCAATTTATCTCCAAAATTTTTTACTGAAATTTTGAGTGGGATTATTTGTTGGATGAAAAATTTAATTCCTCAACCAAGGAATACCCATGTTGCATACTTTTGATGGACCCTGCTACATGAAAAATGAGAAATACATGAAAAAACATGATTGCAATAATTTTTTTCATGTATTTCTCATTTTTCGTGTAGGAGGATCCATTGAAAGTATGCAACATGGGTACTCCTTGGATGAAGAATTAAATTTTGCATCCAACGAGTACTCTTGCTCGAAATTTGGGTAAAATTTTTGGGAGATAAGTTGAAAATAGGAGTTGAAAAAATAGTTTTTTATTTTTTCCCTCTAAAATTTGATGATGTAATCAAATCTTGTTTTATTATTTCCACTATTATTTTATAATTTTCTTAGGATGCCCATTTTAGACCTCAAAATTCCCTTAATGTTACTTCAAAAACTAAAAAGAAACATTGACCAAGACAATTATAAAGTACAAGATCAGAGGCAAGTGTTGGTCCTTCTAAATCATTGTTTTTCAAAGAAGGTGATGTCCCATGGATTTAAAAAAAAATGATATTTCTTTGGCAAAGGAAGTTATAATGGGTGTGAGGGTGTCAACTTCATACGGGTCTTCACTACGGCACTGCTTTACTGTGCATGACCATTTGTCGAGGTTGAAATCGCATGACCATTTGAATCTTCTAAGAGTACGTATAATGTCAAAAGGATGATTTTATTATTTGTTATATTAATAAATTTTATCGCATTCAGGGATCATAAAACATAAATAATTTTGTATATTATTAAACGTGTTTATAACTTTGTAGTGTCATTAGCCTTTATTTGTGTGTGGGTGTGTGAAACATGAATTCCCTCAAGACCTGGGACGTGCCATATCTAAATTATCTGCATTTTTATGTTGGATCACGTCAAAGGAGATTCATATGGCTAGCATTCCATGGTGGTGTCAAGAGATAGTTGAGATTGTTTGTATGTTTGAGAAGGAACTGCTGACGAGTTTCATGGAATTACAGGTTCATCTTCTAATCCACCTAGTAGATGAGGTTGAATTAGTTGGGGTGGTTTCTTGTCATTGGATGTTCTTCTTAGAGAGGTACATGAATAAATTGAAAGGTTTTGTTCGACAAAGGGAAAAACCCGAGGGGTACATATCGTATGATTCTTTATATTATTCCAGTGAGCGCATCAAGCAGATCGACAACAGACCAAGTGTAGTGATTTGGGATGATGAAAGGGGTGAAGACAAAAGAGAAGGGGAGTTGCACCAAACGAGTGGAAAAAAGTGCTTGATAAAGAGTAAGTGACTTATAATTTTTCAAATTTACACAAAGTTAATATTCATGTTGAACTTCGATATAATGTATATTTTGATCTCTACATACTATATAATGTCAGTTTGATTTCATCATCGAATGCAGAAATTGAATAAATCAATAAATTCATTATTTACAATTCTAAAGTGACACAACCATGGGTTGCATTATACGAACAAAAGAGGATGAAATGGCATAGTGATAAGAAAGAGTTCAGATGGTTGAATGGTAGAAATGTGCCTTATCTCGATCATTCAAAAGAAAATATGCCAAAAATATGCCCTAACAGTTGGGTTGCTGACCAAGTTAGAGAGAAATACGGTGCAACCAATCTTTACCCGCGTGTTGAAGAGGATAAGCTAAACGTAGGGATTGGGTGCAGCAACTCGGTAATAATATTTTTAATTTATATGTAAATTTGATACTTATAAGATATCTATATTTCATATTTTAACTGTTTGGTTATTATAAGACACATGACACTATGATTTTTTTAACTTTTTTATAATAGGTGAAATTTTTCCCATCTATGTGGGCATATGGACACCATTTTCACACAGAAAATGCTGATGCTGGAAACATCACACAAGAGTATGGAGTGGAAGTCGAATTCGATCAATCTAGTCGATCTAGCCACCATGATCAAAACCTAGTACGAGGGACGTTAGGTTATGTCAGAAAGATACAAGAGATCATTGAAGTGGTTTTCTCTTCTTTCCAATGTGTTATTCTTAGGTACAAGTGGTGGGACACCTTTGATCGGAATAATGTCAAGGAAGATCACGATAGTAGGCTGATATGTATCAACTCTAGAAAGATGTGGGATGAAGCTAAGGAGCCCTATGTTTTCCCCAAACACTGCAACCATGTGTTTTTTTACCCAGATGTGTTGGATAGGGATTGGTGGTTCGTATTGACACATGACCCTAGATCAAAACATATTTTGAGAACAATAGTGTTATCATGCCATGTGAGCTGGAAGATAATGAGGGTGATCATGAGAACCGAGAGTGATATGGTACATATGTTATTTCATCAATATTTATACTTTTTAAGTTTAGTTTTTCGAAACATTATAATATGTATTTCAAATTAATTGGTAATTTGCATTGCGTTAATGTTAAAATCAACATTTCACTTGATAATTTGTAATTATGTTAAAATAAAATTAATTACAATTAAAATTTTACAATTACAATCAATTGCAATTAAAATCAAATCAATTACAATTACAATTTTACAAATATTTTACATAGAATTAGAATTACAATTAGAATTACAATTTTACAATTTCATGTACAATTACAATTACAATTTTAGAATTTTACATACAATTCCAATTACAATTTTACAAATTTACATATATACCATTACAATTACAATTTTCGAATTTTACATCCAATTAGAATTACAAATATTACAATTTTACAATTTCATGATCATTTAATATTAAATTAATTAATAAACATCACGTTCATTATAACCATAGTACAAACATCATATTGGACTAAAAATCACATTCAAAAACTCTAACATCATCGTGATCATGATCATCTAAAAAAGCACAATTAACATTATATATTAACATCATCACGACACAAACATCAAATATACATCCAATGTGAAATAACTGCTATCACATACACATATATCTGCAAGATGCACATTAAATGAAGTAAATATCATACATGACCTAACAATATACACATCATGATGAACACCAACATGTAAATTAAGTATATATATATATATATATATATATATATATATATATATGTAGTTGAATAATGTCAAAAATATACAACTGTAATATAAATGTCATGGATCAACTGGTGGTACATCATCAATAGAAGTACTAGTAGAGGCCTGCTCAGTCAATGGTGCAACCTCGATGATCAATGGTCCAGCCTGCTCATGATCATGAGTACTATTGGATGCTACAGGTTGCTGACTGGACATGGCTGATGTTCCAGCCTGCTCTCCATTCTGACTGCAGCACGATGCTAGTGGAGGCTGCTCATCTGGCGTGGCGTGAGGTGAACGATCATCAGATGATGATTCACTGCTTGCAGACTATTGATCAAGTATTGCGTCTCGACCATGCCTATAACGTGCAATGGTCCTCCTCAGCCACGTAACTAAGGTCGTAAATCCTACAACATGTCACATCAGGCTGTACATGTCACGTGGCATGCCTCTCTCCATATGTAATAGCCTACTATTGGCCTGTATGGATCTCATACAGTGGGCCTGATGCCTTCCTCAACAATAAATGTAGTGATTTGGTCGCCCAACTCCATCCTGAATTTTCTATCAAGCTGACCGCGCCTAGCAAAAGGCAGTACCAGTGCACCAACAAGAGCAAGTCTCTCTACACTGGCCTCCTGATGATCCTTGGCATCTGGCATGCCCTGATCATCATCAGGATCCACACCTAGATCATGTGGTGGTGTCAGCATGTCCTCGCCATCAAAATACCCAATGTCTGCAAAATATATACAAGTACACAACAATAATTATACAATGTCAATACACAATTTAATAAAAACAAGTTAAAGAACATGTCAGAATAAATTTAAATAAAATAATAATATTACCTCTATCATCCGGCGAGTCATTAGCTGTGAAGAGAATGTTGGCACACCCTCACCAATCCAAACCCGTATAAGGACAAGGGACCATAATGAAGGGTTGCTCGTCAACACTAGCTAGCAACTCTAGTGCATCATTCGATATCCTCACTGGAAACATAGTCTCACCCCTCTTGGGCATCATCTGCCCCCACATGCGCATCCGTGCCTCAAACATCGGCCTCCGAGGCTGCCGAACAAAATTAGGCCTCATCTCTGGAAGCCTCTCAAAAAATAAACAAAAAATATCTGAAGTAAAAGGGAAGTTAACCCTCCCATTTGCACGAGCACGAAATCTATCTAAGGCTGTACAAAACTGCCGCAAAAAAATGGCAGACCACCTGACAAGTCATGGCTCCTGTACTAAATAATAAACATAATATAGAAGCAAGAAACTAATGCATTTCCCGTCATTGTTGTTGGGTGAAATGGTTGAAATGAGAAGTGAGAGGCACCTCACCTCCTGACTACAAAATGCACCAATGTGTAACTGACGTCCAGAGACTTGATAATCTGAAGGAGACAATACATCTTCTCCAATCTATCTCTGGGAGTACACTAACTGACTCCCTGCTACATAGCTAGTTGGAACCTCTGGGAATGAGGGAAAATCTTCCCCTCTCCTTGATAGCTTTGTAATGAAATATATATCCTCCTTAGTGGGCATGTACCACTGTTTATGACCAACCTGGAAATCCTGTCAGTGGGCATTCTACCTGTGGATAAGATGTCTGAAAAACAAACCATGGCCTTTTAGGAGAGTAGCCTCCTCATAGAACTTGACGAGGCCTACCTACCTTAGGAGCCCCTGGGTAGCTGCTATAATAGGGTGAGGGTACACATCTGTCTCCCTCTCTCTTGCCTCCCATAGGCAAACCATGTTATACTAGTCCACCTATGTTGTTGTTGTTCCCCCTCTTCTCTCTTTCACATCTCCGAATGATTGACATATTAAATACAATTTTTTTATTAAATGAGACATTTATTTAGAAATATACATATATAATGTTTTTTGGAAAGACAAAAAAAAAATAGTCGGTGCGCCGAAAAAAATAGGCATGCTCCGGTCTTGGTGCATATTTTTATGGAGCGCACCAGCGACAGGTACACCAGAAATATTCAATGCACTAGCGGTGCTGCTCCTAAAAATTTGCAGTGCATCGTTGACTATGTACAGTGTCAGGAGTGTGGTGCGCTAACTAAACTTTACACCTGGGGGCATATAGGCAAGTAAGTGAACCAACCTCCTTCCATCATTACATAGTCAATGGTGCAGTATTTTACCAGGCCACACCGTTGACCCTTTCGAAATACGGAATGCGGTGCGCTGAAAAAAATACCCATCCTAGGGCAGCTATTTTCGTCAATGCGCAGTGTTGCCGCTATTCCACTTGGTCAACGGTGCGGCCGGGTAACTGATTACACCGCACTTTTTGAAAAGTTTTAAAATAACACGGTGCGCCTTCGGTACTGCCCCGAAACTGATGCAGATACTATTAGCACCGTTTTACCAGGCCGCATCGTTGACCCTATCGAAATGTGTAATGTGGTGCATTGAGAACATTACCTGCCCCAGGGAGTATATTTCAGTCAACGCACCACGTTGCTGCTATTCCACATGTCAACGGTGTGGCTGGGTAAACGACCACACCACACTTTTTAAAAAAAATTAAAATAACATGGTGCGCCTATCTGTACCACCCCAGAACTAGTGTGGATACCATTAGCAATGGTTACAGTGCGCCTGTAAATTTACATGCAGCTCTGCGAATTGCACGATAATTTTTTTTTCTTCTTTTATATCGTAAATTTTAAGCTTACTTGAAATTCTAATCTGCTAAAAGGCTTAATTATGGAAAAACAAGAAAAATACTTGTACATTTGGCCGTCGAGGAGGCATACTGGATATAGAATTTCCAAAAGAAAATTTTCCCACCGTTTTGCAAAATTCAAGTTGGAGATTTGTGGGCAATGCACAACAGTAGTGCACGGAATGGGTGCAATGGGAGCACCGATGTTAAGGCGGCTCGAACAAGGATAAATTGCACCAGTGCTTGAGAGCTATGGAGCACAAAAGAAAAGTGAAAAATGTGGTTTTTTGGCCATAATTTTTTTTTATTTAACCCTGTTCCGATGTGTGGTGTTTTATGGGTGCACTGGTGCGGTTTCTTAATACCACACCGAGCAGTTTCTGTTTTGGCGCAATTTTTAATGAGGCACCAGTGCGGAAGAGTTGTAAAGCACCAATGCACTATAGTAATATGAAGCATTGGGCGATTGTGTACAGACCGCATAGTGTCCGGTGTGCCAATATTTTGTGCACACCAGTGATTTCTCTTGTTGAACGCACTAGTTCGGTTTCTGATGATAATCGCACCAGATGGAAAACATCCGAAAAAACCTCCGCCCGCTAACCTCCTCTAGTAAACTCCTCTAGAAATGGATTTTTGGGGTGTTTTTATAAGGGGTTCCTCAAAAACATCCGCTAGAGGGTCTTTTCCTTGTAGTGAGGAGTAACTAAAATATATCATAGATTTTTTTGCAGCTGTCAAGGGTACATACAATATATATTTTGGTTTTCATATGTCCCCTCATCTCATGTCTCAATATGTGACCAATAAGGTGGTCATGCAAGAAGTAGAAAATCAGTTGGAAAAGGAATTGTCAAGAGTTCTTCATAGGAGGAAGAAGGCCCCTTGGTCCACCTTCCCTTTAAGGATCATATTATGAGTTAAAGAGCCACAAGGTGAAAACACCATAAATACATGAGTTGGATTTATTACACTTTGAAACTAATACTTTCATAGATATGATCCCATGAGAATATGTAGGAAGCAATGTGAAAGGCTTAGTTTCAATTGGGGTTATTCATCGATATGTACAAAAAAAGATGAAAAGGTAGATAATTGGTACAAAAAAAAAAGAGGCACATTTGGGGATGAAGACCAATTCACCCCAATATCCACCAACTCAAGACATGCAGGTGCATAAGACAGATCAAATAATTCCTCAAGTAAATATTGATCCTAGGAAGAGGACTAGATATGATTCGATAGGAGAAAGAAGCAGGAAAGGGAAAGCTAATCCTTTGAGCATAGGAGTTATTTGAGCATAACAAGAGAGGAGAGAAGCAGAAGAAGAGGAGAAGAGGAAGAAAGATTAGTTTCTTGAGAAGCAAGAAGAAGAAGAATAAGAGAGGAGAATAATAGAAGAGGAACAAAAAAGGCAGTCCCAGGAGGAAGAAGAAACACAAAGACTGGAAGAAGAGAAATTGACTCAAGTAATAAAATAGGACGAGTTCAAGGAAGAGGATACCATACTGCCCATGGGTGATGAACCATTTTCTCTAAAATAACCTCCCCTCATAGGTGATCATATTCCATTTGACGAAATTGGAATCACACCTCCACCTGTAGATAGAGTCGTGGATGTGTGCATTGTCACATTTGATCAACTTAAGAAGAGGATTGTGCAATACAGGCATAGATACTTCCTGAATTATCCTCATAATATAGTCTTATTTTCTATAGAGAAGGTGATAATTTCCAATGCCAAAAGGAATCACAGATAAGTCATGGTGGCAAACGTTTCTTTTTCTATAACGACACATGATTACTCTAAATAATTTTTGAATGGGAATGCTATATTTAGGAGAGAATTTGTTGCAGTGCAGCAACAAGTGAAACATATTACGGTGGAGAATCAACGATTATCATCACAAAGTTTCAACACCATAGTATGGCATTCAACCATCCAGGATGAGCTGAGGGTAATGGAGGACACCATGGTGCTATTATATGATGAGATGATAATTTTACAAAAAGTGGTGGCTCCTCTCATTGGCATTCTGTATAAAGCAGAGGAAGTGGTGAAACTCTTGAAAGTAGAAAAAAGAGCAGTTGACCATCTTCAAGAGTGGAATGCCAAGTACCCAGATGCTCTGCAACATTTTGAAAACAAAGAAAATATTATTACTGATATAGGTAGAGTTTAGCTGAGACTCAACTATCAAAACTACATGCATCTTGGAGAGCTGTTGATTAGTACTATTTCTGCCTATAATCTACTACATAATGGTTTTGAGTATCTAGCACAAAAGCATGAGATTCCTTTAGTAGGGACAATTGAAGCAATCAGAGACAAAGAAATCATCTTCCAGTAGATTAGAAAATACATCGAGAAGATCAAGAAAGTAATAAGACATGAAGGCTTGGAGGTCCCCAAGGACATTATTCTACAACATGTCATCACACCAGTCAAAGCTCATATGAAACTTTCATGGCTATGGAATAATGTATAATCAAAATCAAAGACCGTATTTAGGAAGGCACTAGAGGTGAATATGTGTTACATAGGGTACTTACCAATTTAGTTCAAATCCATCTCAACGAATTTCAAAGCATGGCACACATACATTAAAAATAAGCTCCATGAGGAAGAAAATGAAAAATAAATTTGATGAGACTTTGTCCCATTATTAATTTTTTCCTATATAGCCATTTTATCTAATGTAATTTGTCTTATGTAATAAATGGTATGTAATGAAGTCCAAGAGACACATGTGGAATGTGAGTAGTCACATATGGAATGTAATATGTCATGCATAGAGTATGAATAGTCATAGGAGTTGAAGAGTCACGAGGAAGCTCAAAGGTCATTGTTATTTGTTATAAATATCCCCTCATAACTCAAGCTAAGGGCTTTCATTCTTGGAGTCTTTCCTTAGCTTCTCTTCCAGTACATAGGAGATAAATAATTCTTTGGAGAAGAAAATTTTGGCTTCATGTTTCACTACTCGATATAGTGTTTCATTTGTGTAACAATGTACTTGATATCTTTCATTATTTATTAGAAGCTATATGAGCCAACACTTCTTCATACATGTAGCATAGCTATAGTAGGAATATTTTTATTATGTTTATGGTATACGTTGATTTAATTACATACTAAGTTAATGAAATAATTCATTTCTTAGCTATGGTTGTTACCAAATGAGCGTTGTTATGATTTAATGATTGTTGTTTATTATGTGGACTAATCTGTAGCTAATAAAAAATCCTTTGTATTCCTTCCTAGTTTCCCCTTTAGGATAGTACTATTAATTTTCTAACCAGAGTCTCATTTTCCTTTACCCACCATGGAAGTCCACGATGCACACCTGACATTAGTTGTCTCATAAATATTACATTCTTGCTTCCCTGAAGAGGTGTTGCATTCTCTTGTGTGTAATCGTAACCAAGGCATACATTTTGAACATTTCCAATGGTGGCTGGACTGTATGACCAGATGTGACTCCTACACAAAATGGTGTGAGGTCTAACTGGGAATTCACATCAGGGATATCCCCTTACAATTTTGGCGACATTCTACATTGCCAACATTTTTGGCACTAGAAGAAGGGACAAATGACAAGATGAGCCTGTGAAGTCTTTTTTATTCTCTTACCTTTAATGGCTTCATTCTATATCATAATCTTGAGGTATTTTTTCTGAAGCTTTAGATCTTTCAATATTCATGGAATTTTTACATAACTTGTCACATTTGAAATTCGATGGAAAGGGTACAATAACAATCCTTGATTACGTAGTTGATTTTGTTCAATTTTGTTTTTCAAGTGGCATTTATTCCAAAGAAATTCTCGCATATTTATTTAACATTACATTGGATGGTCATGTTAAGTAATGATTCTATTGTTTACCCATTGCTTGTATTAAATATTTTAAGCATTTGGTTAATGAAGTTCATCACCTTTTCAAAAAACATGAATATAAAGATGTTCTTAATGAAATTGATCAACTTAGAATGGAATGAAATAAATCTCTTGAAAATTTTGTGGACTGATTCCTCCATATTTTTTATGAATTTCCAGATGAGGATGTGGACTGGAAGTTCTTGGATGAAAGTTTCATTTCTTAGTATGGATGTAGAGAAAATATTTTGAATGTGATTCATTATGTCCTCCCAATCAAAAGGAATTCCAACATCTTGATGAAGAACTAGATATGCCTTTTGTTCCATGTCCCCCTGCTTTTGATGTTCCTTGTTTTGAACCTCAACCAATCACTAAATCAGAAGATTAATTTGCAGATACATAATTAATTTTTCTTTCACATATTTCCCCTAATGGTGATTATTCTAAGCTTATCAGTCGACCATCTTCCAATATTGATATCTCACCAGTCAACCACTCACCCATTAATCAAGTTGAACCCTTGGAAAACCATGACCCTGATGATTTCCTTTTTGATGAAAGAAGATCTCTATATGGGTTCTACGAAACTAATAACTTCATGAAAAAAAAATGTTTTTCTTTTCGATTCTCCACACTTCACACAATCTAGAAAACATAGAAAAAAACTAAAAATGCTTAGTGCACTTAATGAAAAACTACAGTGACAGAAAATTCTAAGATTGCTAACTTTGAAGAAGCAAAAGAGTCTCTGAGAAAATGGTTCAATCACTTTTAGCCAGAAAAGCAAAGGGCTAGTTCAAAACGAACTCTATGCATAAAACTCACAAATGTACTTGATCAAAGAGATAAATCGAGAAAATACTTCCTTCAAAACCAAAGAAAGAACCCAGGCAAAATCATAAAAATCTTGAAAAGATATGAAGAAACGCAAAAATGAGCTCAAAGAAAAAGCAACAAAAAACAAAAAAGAAAAAGTTTTTGGGCTTTCATATAATGGAAGGAAAAATATTTCAAGAAGACAAGCATAAAACTACCCAGTAGGAATCAACAAAATGGTCTCAACAAGGCTACAAAGTGCTCAAGAAGCCAACATGACGCACACAGCAGCGGACTAAATGAGAAAGAAGAAGCAAAAACTCAAACAAATGATTAGGTATAGTAGCACAATATTTCAGTGAACAACAACAAAAAAAAACCAAAGAAAGGTTCCTTGAATTCGCTACAAAATTGGTCAAAGAAATCAAGAAAACCAAGGCAGATCCAAAGGAGAAAAACCAAAAGTGAAGAAATGCATAAGGCAGAAAGAGAAAACAAGTAGAGGCTCACTTCCGTGCTGAATGGTTAGAACAACCAAGAACTCCGGAAAGAAGATATTGGTGCTACGATTTACAGTGCAATCACACAAAATAGGCAATTTTTGCAAATGGCTAAGGTTTTCACAAAAAACGAGAAAATGGTGTGCAACCACGTAAACAGGTCTAGACACCTTACAGAGACAGCGAAGACAGTTTACCAGCACAAAACGAGAGTTTTAAAATTGAAATTTTCAAAATTTTCCCAAGCATACAGATTTTGCGGTATGCAACAGTGTGTATACAACGTATATTAATCGCATATACGTGGGTTATTTTGGAGAATACATAAGTATACGTGATTTTGTTATGAGAACTAAGTAGTGTATGGAAATGAAAATAAGGAAAAAATAAAAGTGGCTTTGATCAAGGGACAAAGTCTTCGTCGATTGAAAAGACTTCCCTGCATTGTAAGTAATCGCTGTCGAGGGGAACCTACAAGATAGATAAAACAACCCAAACTGAGAATTACACGGATGTAATCCCCTAGTGGGTCACAGAGTTCTATTATGGGAAATATTGCCTAAGGTCTTGGGTTGATAAACCTTCACAGATCGGGGGCATGTCATCACAGAAAGACTCAATTACTTAGCCGGTTGTAGTAGATCTAGTGGGGTTCAAACCCCTGCAACACCTTGTGCTCCCGAACACCAAGCCCAGTGACTTGCTTTGAAAACCTAGTTGTAGAGCATATATAAGTTCTAGATGTTAGCGAAAAGCATGCATAATCTCATAAAAATGTGATAAATGAACTATTTAAAGATAATTAAGCATGAATAAGAGATAAATGACACGTGAACATAGAACAAGATGCTTTCCTTTTCATTGATAACATGTACAGTAAAAAGGCATGGAAGATCACAGAAATCTACACGACCTAAAACATACCATCTTGAATCATTCATTTATTATGTAAAACTTCTTCCCAAAATAGTGAAAAATGGATGTCCCATGGGATGAGTGAACATCACGAGGAAACGAGGGTTTCACCGAAAATGCAGGGAAGTGCGGGAGGCACGGGGAAATATCGGACTTGGATAGGGCTTTATAACGATTATAATATCTGTAATTCTCTCTTTACTCCTTGGGCAAATTTCCTTGAGGTTTTTGTATAGGATTAATTTTTAAGGATTGGGGAATAGTTAGATGTGTGAAGTGAGGTAGTTAAGTTAGAAGAACAATGGCCTCAAAAAGTAGAAATGATATATTTTTCGTATTTTTAAATAACATATACGGTTCTCTATGTGTGGACTGTATGTATACAAAAATTAAGTGAAATTAACGTATGGGTTTTGAGCATTTTTGAGAAAAACATGACGGTACGAACGGAAGGGTTTCCAAGGCCAATGCATAAGTCATGAAAGTATATAATCATGATAAATGATGCTATAACGGTGCTAATATAGGAGGGTGGGAAAGAAATTTTTATGATAGGCAAAAATTTATTAGTTAAAGAGTGAATTAGTTAGGGAAAGTTTGATTTTCTCTGGGAACTGCTGGATAGATTCAATATGATCTTAACTCATGGTTGAGATGTGATCATGATCATTACTGAGACTCAACGAAGAGATTATAGAGAAACTGGTCGAAGGGCTTGGAGAAGGATATCATGAGTTGCGAGTTGAAAGTTCGACTTCTTGTTTGTGAGTGTTCCAACAAGGGTGTGGGCGGAAAACTGGGGAAGCATCTAACAATATTTCAGCAGTGGTAAAATTTCCAAAGAAATTTTATGAGGTTTTCCAAATGATCCAAAGTGGGGACACTTAGTAAGTTTTCAGAGTAGAAAGATTGATTGACTGAGTGTGAATAACTAATTTCCCCAATGCATGTGGCAAGGGTAACATTTAAT
Source organism: Pinus albicaulis (assembly GCA_034641835.2). Lineage (NCBI taxonomy): Eukaryota > Viridiplantae > Streptophyta > Pinopsida > Pinales > Pinaceae > Pinus > Pinus albicaulis. The sequence continues at coordinate 965,555,685 of CM076575.1, forward strand.
TTCTAGTTGTCAAAAATAAGTGTCGGAAGGAAGAGTGAATTGGTCTGGGGAGGAAGATCAAATTGCACGAAAGGGTTCCCACATCTGGCAAATTTGACGTAGAAGTTGTAATGCACATTTACGGGAAGAAGTGCAAGTGCGAGAAGGAGTGCGAGTAACCCGAATGAGCCAAATCAGGTTGCGGAGGGAAAAAAAGGATTTTCCCGATTATTTGCTACGATGAGATAAATTTGTCAATAATTTTCCAGGAAAAGTTGTAATTCTATATTACTTGGAGAAATAATAATAAAACCCTCATACATTGCACTTGTTTTCCTTTTTGAGGTTTTCCCGAGGGGACAATTGTCAAAAATAGCGTTGTCATATTTGTGTGTGTGTGTGCATATTTTTCTCGGTTACATTTTTATATTCCATATCATTTTTATTTTTGAAATTGCATTTAATTATTCGCTATTTTTGTAATATTAATTTACATAATAAAAATAAGCGCAAGAGTTAGAAATTTTCCGATTAATTGCAATCATAGAAATTTCACATAGTATCGACAACAAATATAATATTTAGAGGCTCTACCAAGTGAGGTTGTGCGATTCGAGAGGAGATATGAAACACGAAGAACGATTTGATGGGAATACATCCAACGTTATGAATTGCGAAGAGAAACAATTCCATTTTAGTCCGGTCGATAGGAAAGTGAAAATTATCTCAAAACAATAGGTTAGTAGTGTTGTTTCGAGAATGGGTTTTTGGGTGAAGGCAGATCAAATATTCACAAAGCATATCTAGAAGAAAATATTTGTAGCATAAGGGTTTTGCGGTAGCATATCAACATGCGACAAGGAAGAAGAGAAACTGCATAGAGTTTCAGGAGAAATTTAGAAGAAAATTCTCGGAAGGGAACTAACATCCAATGACGAAGGAAACAATTTCCATCGGGGAGAAGATCTTAGCGAGCAAAGCAATTTAGCGATGTGAGCTTGCAAGTCAGCTAAGTGTTTTCAAGGTTAGAAGTACATGTCGGTTTCGAGATATTTCTGAGATAATAGAGAATTTTGGGTCTAAAATGAACACTTCTAAGAATATTATAAAATAATAGTGGAAATAATAAGAAATAAGATTAGATTACATTATCAAATTTTAGAGGTAAAAAGAAAAAACTAAAATTTCAGCTCCTTATTTCAACTTATCTCCCACAGCTGGTTTTACTCAAATTTAAAGCGAGCACTTTTGGATGCGAATTTAATTCCTCATCCAAGTAGTACCCATGTTCATACTTTGAATAGACCATGCTATATGAAAATTAAAAATACATGAAAAAACGCCAATTGCAATAATGTTTTTCATGTTTTTCTTAGTTTTCATGTGAAGGAATCACATCAAAAGTAACTGCAACATGGGTAACACTAGATGAGGAATTAAGTTTGACATCCAATGAGTGATTCCAATTGAAATTTGAGTAAGCCCCATAGGGAGATAAGTTGAAAATACAAGTTGAAAAAATTAGTTTTATTTTAATTTTTAATTTTATTTATTTTTAATTTTAATTTTAATTTATTAGTATTATTTTTTAATATTTTTACTTTTGTTCAAAAAGGTGACTAATCCCCATTGTTGACATCATCATCATGAATCCTATTGGTTCTTATAAAGTTGATTTTTGGTTGTACATTTTGTTTTAAGGTCGGCTGAATTATCAAAAATTTCCACCCAATAGGTGAGGGATGCCTGGAAAATGCTTGGAACAATGTGTTCTAGAATACATTAGGAGGTAGGTAAAGGAGATTCTTGAGGAAACAGACGCAGAAGTCTAGTCGAGGAGTGAAAGTTTCGAAGGGACCTCCATGGAAAAAATTGCCCTATATCACAAAAACAGTATGAATATTAAAACACCATTTTTGTTCGGCAAACAAAGAAAGTGGCAGAGGGAGGAAGTATCCCATCAAGTCCTCACCATGGGAACAATATCTAGACAATAGTGATGAAACTAAAGACAAATAAATTTGTGATTTCATAGCTTCCTCATATGAATCGAGTTTCTCACCCGTCATGGTTTCCCAGTCCAAACTTTTGTTATTTTTGCAACATATGAACCACCAAAAGAACATGAATTTCCTGCTTTGAAAATTCAATACCAACTTCTAGAACTATAGAAATCAACCATGGAAAAGAATTTGCAATCAATCAAGGGCTTACAAAAAATATAAGGAACGACTAATACAAGTCCTACAAAAAAAGAATAGGGATGATTTTGCACAAGGAATACAGTGATGACATGAAGGAAATACATCTTGACTTTATGTACTCATCATATCTATATTAAAGAAGGATACAAGCCCATTCGTTAACCCTAAAAACGAATGAATCTAACTTTCTTCGAAGGATGCATTTAAAGAAGAGTTGTAGAAATTTCTTTCAACCAACTTCATCTATCCAATTCCAAACTGTTGATGGGTATCTAGACACAATTGTACCTAAATACAATGGAAAATGGAGGATTTGTGTGATTACATGGAACTTAATAAATATACACAAAAATACCACTTCACAATGTCATTTATTAACTGTTTTGGATACATTAGCGGAAGAAATAGTTTTATTTGCTCGACGAGTTTAATGGATACAACCAAATGTGGGTCGGTCACAGAATATGAGGATAAATCCATATTCACTTGTACTTGGGGAATATTTTCATATTGGATCTACAATTTAGACTTTATAAAGACTCCAACAAGTTTCCTAGCAAGTCGTGATTGGGATCTTCTTTGATCTAATTCATGAGTGTAGAGGATTTGAGTAGTACAAATGGGAGAGGAGGAGCGATGAAATATAGGGTTTTGGTTTTCTCTATTATTAAATTTCATGCATACATTTTTTTCAAACCCAAAATTGTTTGTCATTTATTCATATGGCCCATGGGTAGCACCAATTTTACCAACTCCACATATTGTGTGGTCTTTCCACTATATTGGGACTCATCTTCAACTTTTTGTACCTTCATGTGCAATGTGTTTCCTCTCCCACAATAGAAGTTATATGGAAGAGAATCATTTTTCAAAGGGGGGTTCATCACAGTAGAAGGTTTGTATGCAATGTTCTAGATACGTACTATAGGTATCATCAATTCCTCTAGAAGTATCGATGACAACACGTAGGAGCTATTTTTCTTTCGTCCAAGGAAAGATGAATTTTAAGTTTGAATCCTATTTTTATTATTCATATATCTATTGACCCACATTACTCTCTTATATTATATACATGCAAAAAATTATTTTCCGTTAGACCAAGGGTCTTTAGGGTTTGAACACCCCATTTTTACGTGTCAAACCTTTATATATTTGATAGAACAATTAAAGGAAACATCACCGCCCTCCAGGGTAGTGCGGGAGAAGGAAAAGAAATCATATTTTATTAGGAACATGGGAGGGAAACTAATTATAATTTGATAAAAAAATCTCTGATTACGATTACTCATCTCTTAAGACAACATTCTGAGACAAATGGGAGTGATACAAAAAAAAAAAAAATTTTCACAAGTGCAATATGAAGGAAATTCCTCACAGTTATCACTCAAAACAAGTATAATAAGGGAACTAAACTATTATATTGAACTCCATGTTATGCGGAGGTGCTTTACAGGTTCGAATCAACATATGGAACAACTACCTCTTTTAAAATTGTTGTCTAGGGAGGGTTTATGGAACTAAAACACAAGGGGAATATCGGATCCCACAAAGAGAAAATACAAATATCCACAGGACCATATGTTGTTGATCAAATGGAGAAAGATCCTACAATGGATGTAAATTTCCATGAGGTATCTTCCATTTCTTTATTCCTCAATATAAATCTGTCATTTGCTGATTTAATGCCTTCTAAAACGAAAACCCAAAAGCTTCAATTAAGTGGATTTTTCATTATGGACTCCAAATTGTGACATGAATTTATGCTCGAAGGGATTTTTTATAGTCTAATTTGAAACACAAAAGGACACAGATTATACTGCACTAAATAAGAGGCCTTGGTTCTTGAAAAGAGTCGGGTTATTTATCACCTCATGGTTCTCTTAATTCAATGCCAATACTATGGTGGTTTACACCATGTACGTGCGGGTGAGCTCCCTATTAAGTCCCTATATTACTAGTGTATCTGATATTGTTATTTTTGTACCACATGGAAACCACTATTTTATTATTGATCCCTTTGTTATTATTTTTATGTGAGACCTCTAATTGTTTATATTTTGACCCTTTGTAGACTCATATATATGAGAAGTGTGTCATTTTTGAATAATCTAAGAATTGTTCATTTATGTGACACAAAGGAGATTTCCCCCTTGAAGTGGCTTATTATCTAGGCATTGATATATTTTTTCCTATGATTTATGCTATTTTGATCTGGATACATAACATTTGGTATCATAGATCTTGGTTCTAGGGTTTTGCTACTTCAAAATATGACATCCTTGAAATTTCGTTATAAATTTTTTTATGTGAATATTAAGACCTTGAAATTGTTACCACATGGATTTGAAATCTTTCTAAACATATGGTTGAAATTTCAAACCTTGATTTGCTATATTTCGAGGAATGTGAATGCTGAGGATTAGTGTTTTTGTGTACTCCTGAATTCGGTCTCAGAAGAATAGGTGTCCGGGGAGAAAATATTCATAATTTTATCCTCGAGCATCGGTTGAATTATATAATAAGTGGATGAAATTGCATAGACTTTAGTTTTTGGGTACAAATTTCAAGGCAAAGGTTGAAACGTTAATAGGGTAGCATCCCATTCTAGTTTGGTCTACTAAGCTGGTCATAATCAAGTCATCACGGAATGTTGGCATCACTTTATCTTGAAGAATCCAATCTTGGTACAACCAATGTGGAGTTGAAATAAGACAAAGGGATACCTAATGGAAAACAACTTCATACATTAGGAGGCCGAAATCATAGAGATAGAACATTTTCAATTCGGACTTATCTCTGAGCTCAAAATCAAGCTCTTAAAGGTGTTTATTTTAAATTTTTTCATAAATTTTGTTTGAAAAATAATTTTGAAGTGATTAAAGGAATAGCGAAGCATATATCATTAATTGATTCAAAAATTCCTCCCAAACAAAAGGAATGTTAAAGCATGATTTTAGAGACTTTAAATTTGGGTTGAAGAGCAACCATATTGAAATATCGATATGAGGAAGCTTGATATTAAGGATCTAGTAACATGGATACTAAATTTGGAGCCGAGTTTTTTGATATACATGATGTAGCACATAAAAAGTACACATTGCATCTTTATATAGAACCCAATCAATCTATGTGGTGTAAATGGATTTTTTTCTATAAATCGGTTGTCACTTGGACCATTTTACAAAGAATTGATAGCACATTAGCAGGGATACTGAAAATACCTTCTTTATACAATTGATAAATCTCAAACAAAAGGGGTTCAATTACGGAAGCGAATTGAGGAGTTACATAAGGTGAATATCAGGTAAATGATATTCCCATATGAGCATCGATTGATGTCTTCCTGGGGACTTTAAAGGAGAACATCCAACTTGAGTTCACCTTTGGGAACCTAAGTCATTGAAGAATGAATTCAAAGGTGGAAGGAAAAAGTTGGAAGCAAATTTATGGCAGCAAGGAGGATCTCTGCACTCACAATTGTAAATATGAAGTGTTTCCTCCTACTCTTGACTTAGAGTTGGCACCTATTTGGAGGAAAAAAAGAGCAAAAGGGTTTGTTATAATTGTTATAAAAAAATACACTAAAGGTCATAAGTGTGATGAAAATTATTTTACATAGATTGTAGATAGGAGAAAAAAAAGAACTAGAAACATCGAAAATAAGAAGATATACAATCAGAACCAACCCCGAGGGTTGAAAAAAAGAAGAAATAGTCAAGCGATATCTTGTAATGCAATGGCGGGAATTTGTTGTTGGTCTATAATAGTGGTGGATCCCCATTATTGTTATTATTAGCATAGCCCCATTATTATTGTTTTGACACTTGCATGTGGTCCCAGAAGTATTATTATTATTGTGCCCCACATAGAGCCCACTATTGTTGTTGTTGTTTTCCATTATGTCTGACTTTGATTATATTGTGTTATAGACTCCTATATGAAGAAAAGGAGGTTTCGTCATTTGAATAATCCAAGATTTTTTCATTTATGTAATGTAAAGGAAAGTTTCCCACTCGAAGAGGATATTTTAAGTCGTTGATACATATTTATTCTATTTTGTGAAATTTTGGTTTTGCATAACATTTTGGTATCGAAGCTTTGGATTGAGGTTTCGTTGCTTCCAAACGAGAGGTCATCATGGAATTTTAACTCTAACTTTGTTTCTATGAAGCTAAAATTACAACCCGTCGAGCCAAAATCTTGGTGGACGTTATACCATAATTTCGAGCTTTGTTCCTTTATATTTTCGAGAGATATCTTGAATAAGTTAGGGTTTTTTCATGTCTAGGAGTCTAGGTCTCAAACAAGTATTTGAGAAACAGCAATCATAAATTTATCTTCCAATATCAGTTGGAATTTCACTAAAAAGTGATATAATGAGCACAAGCTGTGGTTTCTTCGTATCTAATTTTAGGGTCGAAGGATGGGATAGGGACACGTGCAGGATTTCTATAAAAGTTTGCTTTCTATAAAGTAATTACATAATTAAGGCATCGTGGGAGATTAGGAATACTTTATGCGAAGAAGTCAAATTAGGTCCCCGACTGTGGCATTTAAAATAATACTTGAGGGCTACCATATGACAAATTTGAATCTGGAGATCCGAAATCAAAGATACGATAGTTTCAATATTGAGCTCCTAAAACTCAAGAAAAAAGTGTGTGATTTTTAATTTTGCATAAATTTTGTTTGAAAAATTAGTTTGAAGTGATTAAAAGAGCATGTTGAAGCATAGATATCGATATTTTCTAATATGTCTCCCAAAAAAAATAATTTGACACCCATTAAGTCCTCATAAATGCTACCATAATACATGAAGGAAGAAATGCAACATGATATATCTAAATTATGAGACCAAAGTTCAATAAATTTCGCTAAGCTGTAAAGAGTAACCAAAAATGAAATGGAATCTAAGATAAATGGTTTGAAGAATGGTATGGAAAGCTAGCTGTGGATGGTATAAATGAAAAATGAAAGGAAACATGGAAGGTTTAGAGAATGGTTAAAATGGGACATGGAAGCCAATATGGATGGTATAAAATAAAAAATGAAAGGCAACATGGAGAGAATTTGAAAGATGGTTTAAAAGTAGAAATGGAAGGTTTGAAGGAAGTTTTTGACAAAGTTACTACAAAAAATTATTCCTAATAGAAAAATATATTAGATGAAACTCATGATGAAGGTAAAAATGCATGTTAATCATGATTTCATAGACTCTAAAGAGTTGGATTGAAAGTCCTACATATTCCAAAGATGGATATGAGGGAAGTTTGATGGCAAGGATCCGATAACATACATAATGCACATGGATCAATATTTTGATCTCCTGATATGGCTACACACAAAATGTATACATTGTAACTTTATATTTAGAGCCCGATCGGTTTTGTATGGTATCAGTAGCTTTGTTCTAAACCACTTGTCACTTGGTCAATTTTTACGGAGGAAATGATAGCACATTATGAGGACCACAAGAAAACACCTTCTTTATATAATTAGCTAAATCTCAAACAAAACAGTTCTGTTCAATGGAGCACATCAATTCCAAAAATTGAATATAGGGGTAAATGCTATTCCAGGCATAGGATTGATGTATTTATAGGTACCTTAAAGGATAACATCCAACATGAGGTTCGCCTTTGTGAAAGCTGATTCATTAGAGAAGGAAATTTAAGTTAGCCGAAAAGTTGAAGGAGAAAAATTATGAAACAAGGAAGTATACCACTCTGACTACTAAAGATGGAAGTGTTCTGCTCTGGCAACCCACGACCTACAGGGTTGAAACACGACAATTGGAGGAAAAAATAACAAAGGGTTTTTGTTACAATCATGATAAAGAAAATACCTAAGGTCATAAGTGTGGTGAGAAGGGTATTTTACATAGATTGTGAAGAGGAGGAAAGTAAATGAGCAACCTTGAAGAGGATATACCATAGAGACAAACCTTGAAAGAAGAAATAAATCCAACCATATCTTGTAATTCATTGGTAGGAACACCACTCCTCAAACTCTCGTATAAGGATGAGACATATCAAGAAGAAAAATGTAATAGTGTTGATTGATTCATGTAGTAACCATAATTTTATTCATTGTAAGATAACTTGAGGAATTGAATTGCTTCTATATCTAACACAGTGTCAGTGATTGTTGAAAATGGAGGAAATATAAATTGGTAAGAAGTGCCATAATATCAAGATATGTTTGTAGGAGAATATGTATTGAATAGTCCAATGATTTCCATTCCAATGGGTGAATGCTGATGTTGTACTAGGAGTCCAGTAGTTACAATCTTTGGAGTACGATAACTTTTAATTTTCAAAAAATTTTCTTGAATTTTTTTGGGAAGGAAAGGGAGGTTGAATTAAGGGTATCCATAAGGAAAACATGAATATAATCTTCTAATGGCATTAAAAAGCTTCTTATAAATAAGCAATGATGCTGGTGTATAGCAGCAAAGTCAAACAAAAATCATACATTTCTTAGGATCTCAGTATTGGACAATCGTTATTGGGTATTTGGACTCCCAAAGGCCTCCCATCTATTCGTGATCATGATCATTCCTATTAATTTGATTCCCGAGGAAGTGTTCCTCCAAACATGGAGCCTTACGTATCCATATGCCCAAAAAGTGAAAATTAAGTATGGTTAAACGAAAATGGAGGTGGTATAATTCAATGTAGTCGAAAGTTCTTTCTTTGCTCCAGTAGTTTCGGTGCATAAGAAGGATGGATCATGTCGCATGTGTCGGGATTATAGGGAGAATCAACAAACTCACCTATTAAAGACACGTTCCCATTCCTATCATTGATGAATTATTGAATTAATTCGTGAATCCAATTGCTTCACGAGTTGGATAAATGGATTAGGGATATCAACAAAATAAGAATGAAGATTGAAGACATTAAGAAAATAACCTTTAGAACTCATGAGGTCATTATGAATTTTTGGTCATGTCTTTTGACCTTACCAATGCCTTCTACATTTCAAGGTTTGATGAATTGAATTTTGAGACCCTTCCTTAGAAATTTTGTGTTAGTATTTTTGATGATATACTAATCTACAGCAAGTCTTGGAAGGATCATATTCAACATGTTGACGGGAATTATAAAACTATTATTGGAGGAGAGAAACAATTATGGTAATGCCTCCAAATTTTATTTCGGTACACAAGGTGGAATAGTTGGGTCATGTTGTATCAGCAGGGTGTTGATTTGAACCCTAAGGTAAATCCGTGCAGAGATAAATCTACGACAGCGTAAAGCATCTCGAGGTTTATCGATTGTGAGGTATTATCACAAGTTTGTTAGGAGTATGGAGAATATGTAAACACCTATAACAACATTCTTGAAAATATGCATTTTCTTGGACTCACAGAAGCAATGGAGCCTTTGAACATCTCAAGAGGCAATGTGCGAAATACATGAAATTATTAACTACACAAGACTTCAAAAAAAAAAATTATTGTGGAATGTGGTGCCTCCATGCGATTGGAATTGATGCCATTTTAATGCAATAAGGAAAGACCAATAACTTTGAAAATCAATCTGATCAAAGGAAGATATTTACACAAAACTGTTATGAGAAGGAAATTTTTGGGAAATTCTACATGCACTTAATGATAGCAACCTTACCCAATGGAAGACACTTCAAGATAAAAATGGATCATGATGGACTTAAATAATTTTTAGAACAAATATTATCTTAGAGAAGGTAAGAAAAATGGGTCCCACCAAAGATGTTGGGTTATGACTTTGGAATGTCCCCCACACAAAAAAGGCTTCAATGTTTTTGTGGATGTGATCTCAAAGAAAGGATGAGGATGTGGAAGCATTTCTTTGTGACATTTCTATTACCAAACTGATTGAGCAAAGCAAGGGAAAAATGACAAATAATTTGCCAGGTTTAACCCTATCTAAGTATACACGGAAACAAATCTTAAAAATAGAAAATAAACAATAAGCGAGAGCATGAAACATAAAGCACGGATACCACAGTTTTCCCCTGGATCCCAAGTAAGACGACCTTGATTTTCATTATATTCTTTTAGTGTTACAACACATATATATACATCTTAGAGAAACATATATAAACCTCAATCCATTAACCTTGAGTTGAAAATAACCATAGTTCCCTTGACTAGATCTACAAAATACCGGTAAAAACCATCATGCCCCAAAACCATGTGCAAACCCATGCACAAAATGGCAGTGGTCACTTCGTAATAAGGACCAATTTTTTTTTCTGGGGGTACTACCTTGGACCTACTGGGCTTGGGGGGGCTGCCCTTGCGTGGACACTGGCGTGCCCCGATTGCAACGTATGGGGGGGCTATCGCCCCCATGTCCCTAAGTGCGTCGACTGATCATTGGAAAAGAATATAACATGCCAGCATTCTCCCACTTGTTTGTTTTCTTCCACGGGGGACCACGGAAGAAGCTTATTCGTTAACCCAAATTTGCAACATCCATTGTTTCTATACATAAGAGAACCCAAATTAACAGGAACTTAAATCAATGCATACGAAACATTCTTCAAGGTGTCCACATTCTGTGTACCCTTTTAGCCTCAACCATGTCTATCCTGGTGATATTGAACATCAATGTGCTTTTTCTTTGAAAGATAGCGGTTCTTGGTAGAAAAATTGCACTTTTTCTGTCACAATCTATCCTTATGACTTGCTACCAACCCCATACTTGAACACAATCTCTGCAACCATTACCTTTCTTTGCTTGCATGAGTGCATTCTTCATGTGCCTTTCTGTGGTTGAAGAGCCACTACGGACGTATTTTGCTCATCCAATGACTTCACTCCGAATAGGCTAAACACATACCCACTTGTAGATCTTCTTTGGTCCCGAGATCTCCGGCCAGGTCTAAATCAACAAAACCACGAATGACCAACACTCTTGATCCTAGTCTATTTTGGTAGCCTGACCATGTGCTGAACCTTTTTAAAAAATGTCCCGAAAACCCTTCCTTACGTAATTCTCGCCACAGGTTTGACATAAACACACTCAATACTCCCCATTGCATGTGCAATGTCTAGTCTAAATGCAGACCATTGCATACATTAGGCTACCCCATTCACACTTGCATATGGAACAGGAATATATCCTCCTCTTCTTCATAAATATAGGGACAACGATGAAATGGAACACTGTTTGTACCTACAAGAATCGAACATTCATAGGTTTACTATCATATTGAACCTACGCAATATAATTAAACCTACTTCTCTTGGTTTAACGAGAGCTTCCTCTTGCCCAATCTCTTTTAATTTCCATGGCCAAAATATGGTTGCCAACACAGAATCCTTCATGTCGATTTTGGAGAATAGTTGGGTCTTCAAATCTTGGATAATTTTCTTTGTCATTTTCAATCAACAACATATCATCCACAAGGACAAATAAATAACACGAGTCATCAATTCATTTAAATAAACACATTGATCCTCCTTGATTACGGTGAATCAGAGTCTGCGTATATAGTGCTCAGGTGCAGTACCACATCCTTGGTGACTATTTTAACCCATACAAAGACTTCTTTAACTGCAGAGACCAGGTTCTTTCTTCCTTCACCCATAAAGCCTTCGGGTTGTTTCATGTAGATCTCCTCTTCCGGATCTAGTGAAGAAATGTTGTCTTCACATCCATCTCTTCTACCTCCAAAATAAAATACGACGACGACAAATAGAAATAATCCTAATAGAAATAGCTTTGGCAAGGAAAAAATATCACCAAAATCAATTCCCAGAACACTTGAATAACCTTTTGCTATAATCGAGCTTTGTATTTCTCACCTTGCCTTCTGCATTCCTTATTCTTCTTAAACACCATTTTTCTCCTAGATGAACACCATTTCGTCGAAACAACTCACAGATTCCATACCTCATTTTTATGTGAGGATGCCATTTCATCAATATGGCCTCGCTTCAAAGTTTTCCATCCTCTTGAATCTCTTTGCCTCACTTGAAAATTTTGGGATCATAATCAATTATAGTTAAAAGAAAAAATTTGATACGAAAGCAGAGGATGGACTATACCTTTACGGTTGTCTTCTTTCCCAGAAGCTGATCTTCTCTCTGTGTTTGGGTTGTGGCTCTTCACTCTTACAGTGTTATTCTACATTTCAAGGTTTGATTCATCCTCCTTTAGCTCAAACTCTGTCTTCTTGAAGTTCCTTTGGTAGAATTTCATGTTTAACAACATCTTTCACCTCTCTAAACACCACATCTCGGTACATGCCACAACCTTCCTTTTACACGGGTTCCAAAGCTTGTAACCCTTTAAACCATCCTTATACCCAATAAAGATACTGTCTTCCAGTTATTATCCAACTTGGTCCTTTTCTCCTTTGGAACATGTAAATACATCATCCAAATGCCCATAGATGTGAAAGAGAGGGTTCTTACCGTTCCATACCTATTGAAGTCTTATCCTCCAACAACATTGAAGGTAGTCTTGTTAACCAAGTAACATGCATTCAACTATTGCCTCTTTGCCATTCTTGTCCTTGGGTACCAACGAGCATGCTTCCTTTGCCTTTCATGTTTTGTTCATTCTTTTCGCAACTCCATTTTTATTTGAGGTGTGTAGATGGTCTTCGTCTTTATACACGCCCAATACCAGAACTCTTCAAATTCCTTCTTGCGGGGAACTCCTCCACCATTGTCATCCTCCAACACCTTTATCTTCTTCTCTGTCGGTTTCCACGAAGGCCTTAAGTATTCAAATATGTCGAAGACTTGATTTCTTTATAAGAAATATATCCATGTATTCCTTAATTAATACATGAATGAAACATAGTGCCGGTAACATAGTGATGGGCAAACCTGAGATCCAAACACATCACTTGTGCAAGCTCTAATATCTTGTTTGCCTCTTAGCTTTTGAAGGAAAACTGCCCAAATTTTGCTTCCCTTATACACAATGTTCACATAAATCAAAATCAGAAACTATTATATGCATACCTTCTACCATACCATTTTCCATACGGTAATAAAGCCCTTCTCTCCAATATGTCCAAGCCTTTGATGACACAGCATGGTATTTTCTCCGGGGCCACTAGGCTTTAAAAGCTTCACTTTGGAACCACCAATGTTGTTGCACCCATCAATAATGATGCCACCTTGAAGCTTGTACGGTACCAATACGGAACTCACTGATATGCAGTGCTCCACCAGACCATCTTACGAGCATCTTTCTCAAACACTATTTTTACACCTACATCATCATCTTTACAGAAATTAAATTATAGCCAATGCGAATATGCGAGAACATTAGAAGTGTTCTAATCCTTCCACCCCTTGCGACTTCAACGGAATTTCCACGTTCGATGATACACGGCTTCCCCTATCATTACCTAAAGTGTCCCTGCATCATGGCCTATACGCCCACTGGGAACCACTCACTGACGGTGAAGTGAAAGGATGCACCAAGTCAATCAACCATGACTCATGATCTACATGTGCCCAGCCATTTGAAAGAAAAGCCAACTACACATCCCACCCTTCACTCAAGGGTGGTTTTTAACCTCTGAGAAAGGCATCATCGGAATCCCTTTCCTTTCCTGGAGCACAGATACGAAGTATTTTATGATGCCCTTCACTGCATTTCTGGTACACCTTTACAAAATTTACAGAGTTGAATCTACTCAAAATATATTCTTTTTTGTGTTTGGAATTACTATACAATTGAGCATCTCTCCCATTCTGACCCTCCATATTTATCCAACTCATTTCCACTACGACGACGGGATGAGACACATACATAATCAAAGTTGAGTGGTTGTGTTACCACCTATTACCAATAACAAAAAGCATCTCACGAGTCGGCAGAAAACAACGTGCACTATCTTCATTAGAGATTTTAATATGTGGGTGAGTTGTTTTAGGTATTGAAGGCGTTAGGATGCTCATCTTGAGTCTCCATCCTTCATCCTCGGTTATATAACTTTCCCACAAAGAACAATTTGTTCTTGAAGACTTAGATTAGTACAAAAGTCCCAAGTTTTCCCACAAATTCTTGCTTGCATTAGCTTCCCCGAGGTACATTCAAGCAATGCAAGATAGAACCGGCTATGTGTATACTGTGTGAGTCCAACTTCTTCTGGTCTTCATCTGACTTTGTCATTGGTTTAGTACCTGAATCTCCTGTTGATCCTTGGTCTTTGTCCACCGATGAATCCTCCATCTTGAGCTTCCACAACTCAAAACTGCGACCATTAAATTTCTCAATCTCTATCTTTATTGCTCGTGTTTTCTTTCTTGTAAAGATGAGTCATGCGGATCTCCCCAGCTGAACAAGGTATGCAAAGGAGCAGGTAAAAAAACCTGACAAGGCATCATGACAGAAACAATACGATGCAGGATGTAGAGTTTTTAACCACATGAAATTATACTGTAATCGAATCTTAAAAACGGAAAGAAAATAATGGCAGAAACATATTCAGCATGCCATGGAGATTTTCACTTACACGTCGTCAAGGACACAGAAGCCATCTTGATTTTTCATTATATTCTTTAGTGTTACAACACATAGTGTATGTCCGAAATACATAAACCCCAATCCATTAAACACGGATTAGAACATAAGCGCGGATTCCTTGAGCAGATCTACAAAATACAGGGGGCATTATATTTTAAATCCATGTGCAAACCCATACAAAAAACCATGGGTGGGTCCACCACAAAAATAAGGACCAATTTTTTTCTGGGGCGTTGCCATGGTTTGAAAACGAGGGGATCACGCCCTGTGACCCCCTGCAGTGCCCGGCCAGGATAAATCTGTTGTCACCCCCATGACCCTTCCTTGTGTGGTAAGTGGAAAAATATAACACATACCCAATAGAAGTGTGAGCACTCGCCAAAGTGCAACAAGATCCTCATACATGGAATGCATTTTAGTGAGAAAAATGATTCATTGTTGTACAAAGTTGCTTATATCTTTGTAAGAAATTCCCAACTCGAGCAAATATTCTTTTGGAATTGCTGTCTCCTTTGGGGAGGGACTGATTTAAAAAAATTACCACAGGGTTTAGAAGAATTTTTTTTGGGATGGCCTTAAATCTAATATTAAAATTTTGTATGGCGGAATATTTGGTTTCAACAAAATAAAGTTGAGACAATTAAGACCTAAGTCTGTTACAACCTTGTCCATTCCAAGTTAACGTTGGGAGTAGGTTTCAATGGTTTATTTACGGAGTTTACCCAATTAGAAGGAAAGAGTGTCATCATGGTATTAGTGATAGAATTACCAAAGTATCTTCTTTGTGCATTATACTACATCCATTTAAAGCCGGTGTAGTTTCCACTACATTTATGGAAATAATTCAAAAACTACATGGGCTTAAAGATTATTTTGAATAAAAAAGTCATTTTTACCACGGGAAATTTTAGTGAATTATTATATTGTATGGGTACTCAATATGCTCATAGCTCATCTTATTATCCTAAATACGTGGGAAAATTGAGATGATAATTAAATTTTTTGTAAGGATATCTTAGATTGCTTTTATTTGATAAATAACCACAATAGTTCAAGTGGTTACCTCGGTTGAATGGTGGTATAACACTTCCATACTACAACAAAAATTACCCCATTTGTGGAACTTTATGGATATCATCCTAAAAACATCACATCATATTTAGAAAATTCTAAGGTTAAAGTAGTGGAAGATCACATAGAATCAACAAGAATTTCTCCAAATCTTAAAGGATAACCTCACTTTGGCACATAATCAAATGAAACAACAAGTATATAAACATCGTAGTGAAAGAAGTTTTGATGTAGGCATTGGTATTTTTACGACTATAACCATACAACAAATAACCCTCAAGCAAGCTAAGAAGGATAATAAATTATCACCAAAGTATTATGGTCCTTATAAGGTGTTGCAAAACATTGGTACTATGGCATAAGAGGTAGACTTCACCGCATCTTCTATAAAATTGCATGATTTTTCCATGTTTCATACTTAAAGAAGGTTATAGGTGACAAGATCCTAGTTCAAACAATATTTCCGAACTTGACGAGGAAGGAAAAATCATATTGGAACTTGAAGTAATCACGGAAACAAAGAACTGCGACAACTAAAAGTAAGTCAATTTAGAATGTCATCAGAATGGAGACAACACCCCCTTTGGTGTTCCATGGGAGGATGAAAATTTTACTCTGATTCATAATTACTCGGCGTTGAGGAAAACACTTTTTGAAAGAGAGGGCATGTTAGGTCCCTATAATAATAGTGTATCATATTATTTTGTTAGTGTAGCCCCCCTTATTATTATTTTTGTATGTGGTCACTATATTGTTATTATTGTACCCCATATAAGCCCACTATTATTATTGTTGTGCCCATTTTTCTACATTATGACTCGGTGTATGTTGCATTATAGACTCATATATATATGAAAAGAAAGGTTTTGTCCCATTTGAATAATCCAAAGAATTTTTTCATTTATGCTGTGACATAAAAGGGGTTTCCACATGAGGATAATTTAAAATTGTTGTTTAATCTACTCTTTCTTCTATTTGGTGGAATGGTGCCTGTATTTGGTAGTATCGACTTTAAATTCTAGCGGTTTACGAGCACCAAATGAGTTCATCGTGGAATTTTCACTTAACATTCTCAACGAAGCTTCGAAGCTGAAATTGTAACCACGTCGAGCTAAGTTCTGGTGAACATTGTGTCGAAGTTTCAGAGCTTGGTTCGCTATATTTTCGAATATAATTTAAGAGACTGGGTTTTCACCGCTCAAAGTTAATCTCAAAAAAGTGATCGAGGAAACATTGTCCTTAAATTTATCTTCTAGCATCAGATTGGAATTTCCATAAGAGGCATTAGGATAGAAACAAATGCTAGTTTCTTTTATATCAATTTCAGACGAGAAGGTTGAAATGAGTGAGTGACACTCCATAAAAGTATACTCTCTTTGAAGCCCAGGGTCCATAATTAAGTCATCTGGGGATATAAGAATAAATTTATCTTGAAGAATCAAAATTGAGTATAGCAAGCGTGCCAAATTGGAAAAGAGACTTAGAGAGGCTACATGGGACCAAAATTTTAGATCTTGGAATCCTAAATCAGGAATACAAACAGTTTCAGTATTGACTCTAAAAATAAAGAAAAAAGGTGTGTATTTTTTATTTTTTGCATAACAGTTGAAAAATTAGTTTGGTCTGATTTAAAAGAATATTGAAGCATAGATATCATGTGTTTGGTTCTTCTCCTCCAAACAAAATAATTTCCCCCATTAATTCCTTACAAATATGTCTGCTATGATGCATGAAGAGGAAGAAATGTAATGTGATATATCTTAAATTACGAGACCAAATTATAATAAATTCGTTCTGTAAAAATGACAAAAAATGAAATGGAAGCTAAGATAGATGGTTTGAAAAATGGTATGGAATCTAGTATGGATGATAAAGAATAATAAATTCAAGGAAACTTGTGGATGATTTGAAGAAGAAAGGTTTTAAGGTATACATGGAAAGCTAAGATGGATGGTATAGAAGAAAAAAATGAAAGGCAACATGGAAGATTTGAAGAATGGTTTGCAAAATGGCTACATGGAAGGTTTGAAGAATAAACTAAAAGTTTCTACAAGAAGTAACACAATAGAAAAATTATTAGATGAAACTCATGATGAGAACAAAATACATGTTTAATCATGATTTCATAGACACCTAACGATGGGAATGAAGACCCACCATATTCCAAAGATACGATATGAGGAGGTTTGGGTACTTCCCAAGGGATCAAAAATAACATGTATAATACATATGGGGCAATAATGCAGTCTCATAATGTGTTCTTACAAAAAGATGTACATTGACTTTATACAAGACTGATAGTTTGTATGGTATGGTGGTTTTTTCTATAGTAAACCACTTTCCATGATACATTTTTATGGAGGAAATGATAACAAATTGTAGGGATGCAAATAGTAACACCTTGTTTAGCCAATTGATGAATCTCAAACAAAAGGGTTTAATGGAGGATCACATTGAGGACTTTCAAAAATTGAATATTAGGAGTAAATCATATACTATGGGAGAATAGGATTGATGTCTTCATAGGGACATAAAGGAATGCTGTCAACATGAGGTTTTCCTTTGAACACAGTTCATTGGAGAAGGCATTAGGTGTGAAAGTTGAAAAGTATAATAACAAGAAGTCTACTCAAAACTAAAAAAGATGGAAGTCTTTGTTGTTCTTAGCCCACAACCTACAAGAGTTGACACCACAACAATTGGAGGAAAAAAAGAAAAAAGGGCTTTATTATAGTGTGATAGAAAATACATAAAGGCCATAAGTGTGATGAGAAAAATTATTTTACATATATTGTGAAGAGGAAGAAGATGAGCGAGAAAATTCAAAATAACAGATATACATAAGAACCAACACCAAAAGAAAATGAATCAACCATTATTTTAATTCATTGGTAGGGTGCCACTCCTCAAAATTTCAAGAAAGAGATATTAGAAAGAGTAGCAGGTATTGATTGGTTTGAGTAGTACCCATATTTTTCATTTGTAAGATACTTGAGAATTAGTTGCTTCCCCATGTCAACACAGTGTTGATGATGGTTACAATGAAGGAACTTCTCATTCTACCGTAAAGTTCCATAATATCAATATGTAGGATAATATATATTAAATAGTCCAATTATTTCCATTCAAATGCAGTAGGATACTTGATGTTGTACTAGGATGTAATGGTTAGAATCTTCTGGGTGATAACTTTTAATTTTCAAAGAAATTTGCCAGATTTTGGGGAAGAAATATGAAGTTGAATTCGAGGTATAACATGAAACACTAGGAAATACTAATCTCTAATAGCTTTGAAAAAAGCTTCTAAATAAATATAGCAAGGCATAATTGCTGAGGTATTCTCACTAGAGTTCAAACATCAAAATCATGTTTATAAGATCTCAAAAAGTATTGGAAAACCATTCTAAAGTATTTGAACTCCCAAAAGGCCCCCACCTATTCATGATCATGATCATGATATTGTTGATTCAGTGTTCCTCAAGAAACATCGGTGCTGAATGTCCCTATGCCCAAAGAGTGAAATTGAATGTATGGTTGTAAAAATGCTAAGAAATTTGATGTAATTCCTTTAGTCAAGTTCTTTGTACGCTCTAGTAATGTTAGTTGCATAAGAGGATGGATCATGGTGCATGTGTAGGATTATAGGGAATAAAAAATCTCACTATTAAAGATACATTTCATTCTAACATTGTTGAATTATTGGATGAATTACATAGTCAATTTAATTCACCAAGTTGGATCTTCATTAGAGATATCATCAAATAAGAATATTTGAGAACATTCTTGAAAATAAATTTAGAACTCATGAGGTCATTATGAATTTTTGGTTATACCTTTGGGCCTTACCAATTATTCTACATTTCTAGGTTTGATGAATTCAATTTTAAAACCCTTCCTTAGAAATTTGTTGTTAGTATTTTTTAATGATATACTAATTGTAAGTCTTGGAAGAATATTATTCAATATGTTGACATAGTGCTCAAACTATTGGAGGAGAAACAATTACATGCATCTCCAAATGTTTCTTTACAGGTACAAGAATTGAATATCTAGGTCATATTGTATCTCATGGGGGGCGTTAAGGTAGACCCATATACAAAATTAAATCCATTAAGGAATGGAAAATCTGACAATCGTAAAGCATATGCGAGGGATTTATGGAGTTGATAAAGTTATATTATTTCAGGATTTGGTAGAGGTATGGAGAATAGCAACACCTCTAACGACATTACTAAAGAAATATGTATTTTTCTTGGACTCTAGAAGCAACTAAGGCCTTTGAACATAATAAGAGGCAATGTGTAGCTTAGGTGTTAGCTACGTCTGTACTTCACAAGAAGCCTTTATTGGCAGAATGTGATGCCTCAAGAAATGGGAATTGGTGTTTGTTTTAATGCAAGAAGGAAGACCATTTTCTTTTAAAATCCTGCATCCATTGAAAATTATTTACACAAACCTATTTATGAGAAGGGAACGTGGGCAATGCTACATGCATGGCATTTGTGACCTTGCTTAATGAGAACAATTCAAGGTAAAACAGAGATCATGATAGTCTTAATGCTTTTTTAGAACAGAATTATCTTCGAGAAGGGCAGAAAAAATAGGTCATAAAGATGTTGGGTTATGACTTTGAAATCATATACAAAAAAGCAAGGAAGAAAAAATGTTGTTACGGATGCACTCTCAAGAAAGGATGAGGATGTGGAAGCATTGATTTGTACCATTTCTATTATCCAACCATATTGGATAATTGAAGAAAGGATGTAGATGGACGAATGAAAAAGAAGTGCGGGGAACTCATTCAAAAATATGGAGGTAAGATCCGAACACATACGATACATTTGGCTGAAACATGCTTCATTATGGTACAAATATCCTTGCTATTTTGTGGGAATTTAACTCAAACAAAATATTCTTTGATTGTAAACTCTCCCCATGGGAGGAGTAGTGAGTTTTTAAAAACTTACCACAAGGTTAAGAATGCTTTTTTTTTTTAGAGGGCCTTAAATATGATATTCAAGGTTGTGGCAAAATATTTGGTTTTTCAACAAACAGGATTGAGACAATTAAGACCAAAGGGTATGTTACAATGTTTCTCATTCCAGGTCAGCGTTGGTAGGAGGTTTTCAATGGATTTTGTATCACCAAGTTTACCTAATTTAGAAGAAATAGTGTCATCATTGTAGTCGTTGAATGACCTGATATGCCTTTTTGTGCATTATCTCATCCATTTAAAGCTAATATAGTTTTCTCTTTTGCATTTATGAAGCAGACTAAAGCTTCATAGGCAAATATTATTGTGACGAAAAAAATCCCATTTCATTGGAAGGGTTTTTGGATGGGAATTATTTGCTTACATTTGGGTACTCAATTAGGTCCATAACTCATCTTATCATCCTCAATTTGATGGAACAAACTAAAGTAGTGATTTTTTTTAGGAGGATGTCTTTGTTTCTTTTATCGATAAAAAACACGATGGGTCAAGTGGTTACGTATAGCTAAATGGTGTTATATTACTTCCTTCCATCTTTACTGACAAAAATGACCCAGATTTATGGCACTTTATGGATATCTCCACCACCATCACCTCATATTTAAGAGAAAATTATCGGTTCAAGTAGTGGAATAATACATGAGGAAATTAGAAGCAAGTTCTCCAAATCTTAAAGGATAACCTCACTTTGGCACAAAATCGATGAAAAAATAGGTAGATCAACATCACAGGTGAAAGAAGTTTTGATGTTGGCGAATGAGTGTTTTACGGCTCTGACTGAGCAAAAAAATTTCCTCAAGCAGACAAGAAAGACAATAAATTTCTCTGAAGTATTATGGTCCTTACAGGTGTTACAGATTGATACTATGGCATACAAATTGGAGTTTCCCGCATCTTCCACGGTGCACCCAATTTTCATGTTTCAAGCTTAAAGAAGACTGCTAGGTG
Organism: Pinus albicaulis; assembly: GCA_034641835.2. Taxonomy (NCBI): domain Eukaryota; kingdom Viridiplantae; phylum Streptophyta; class Pinopsida; order Pinales; family Pinaceae; genus Pinus; species Pinus albicaulis. Next base: position 965,577,365 of record CM076575.1, read on the forward strand.
ATAGGTTCTAGTTCAAATAATATTGAGAACTTGAGAGAAAAATATTTTGAGACTTGAAGCGATCACAAAAACAAGAACTGCGACAACTATGAAATCAATTAATTGCATAGTATCTCCTCTTGATGTAAGAACTTAATCGTGAAGATTCCACATGGGAGGATGAAATTTTATCTGAAGCATCTAGAACTAATAAAGTGTCAAGGACAACAAATTTTTGAAGGAGAGGGAGCATCTTAGGTCCTATAATGCATTATATCATATTTATTAGTGTTAGTGTAGCCCCCTTATTGTTATTTTTGTGCCCATGTAGTCCTCATATTGTTATTATTGCTTGCCCCATAAAAACTACTATTATTGTTATTGTGCCCTTACATTATGTTGAATCTGATTATATTGTGACCTTGAACTCTATATATATATAAAGAGTTTTTTCATTTGAATAATCCACAATTGTTTCATTTATGCTCAATGTAAAAGGAGGTTTCCCTCAAAGAGGATAATTTTTTAAGTCATTGATCTATCTTTTCTTCTATTTGCTTGAGTTGGTTGCATGTAAGTACCACTCTAAAACTCTCAAGATAGAAAGATGTATCAAGAAATAAATAGTAATAATGTTTATTGATTCGGAAAGTACCATAATTTTATTCATTGTAATATATCCAAGGATTTGAATTGCTTTCTATATCTAACACCATAGTGTCAGTGATGGTTGCAAATGAAGGAACTATAAACTTCTCAAAAGAGTGCCATAATATCAATATAATCGTAGGGGAATATGTATTTAATAGTTCAATGCTTTCCATTCCAATGGGTGGTGTTGATGTTGTATTAGGGTTCTAATGGTTACAATATTTGGGAATGATATCTTTTAATTTTTAAAAATTTTCTTGAAAATTTTCTGGGAAAAATGAAGATGAATTAGAGAAAGTAGCATCAAAAGGAAATATAGGAAGATAATAAACTCACCAATGGCATGAAAAATATTTTATAGAAGGAACAACGAGGTTAATTGCATAATTATTCTCACTATATGTTCAAACGTCTAAGTCATCCATTTCTCTAGATCTCCAAAGGGGTCCTTGAAAATCAGAGCTACAGGTATTTGAGACTCCCAAAGGTCTCACCTATTCGATCATGATCATGCTATTCACTTGATTCTAGGAAGTGTTCCTCTAAACATGGACACACATACATCCTATGGCCGAAGAGTGAAATTGAACGTATGGATGCGAAGGAAATGAGTGAGGAAGGTATAATTAAACCTAGCTGAAGATTATTTCTCTTCTCCAATAGTAGTGGTGCACAAAAGGATGGATCATGACGTATGTTTACGATTATAGAGAGCTTAATGAGATCATAGTTAAAAGACAAAATTTCCATTCCTATCATTGATGGTGTTGGACCGAACTACATGGATTATTTACTTCACCAAGTTGGATCTTGCTCAGTTTTATCAATGAAATTAGAATGAAGACAAATACATTCCAAAGACAACATTTCAAAAACTCATAAAGGTCATTGTGAATTTTTAGGTCTGCCTTTTGGCCTTACTAATGCACCTTCCACATTTCAAGGTTTGATGAATTCCAATTTCAAACCCTCATAAAATTTGTGTTAGTATTTTATGATGATATACTAATCTGTAACAAGTCTTAGAAATACCATGTTCAACATGATGAGATGGTGTTGAAACTATTTGGAGGAGAAACAATTGTATGCAAAACCCTTAAATATTTCTTTGAAATTTTCAGGAAGTGGAATATTTGGGTCATATTGTATCTCATGAGGTGCCGTATACCATAAAAAAAACTAAAGAAACGCAAAGGAATGGGGAAAATTCCCACAACCTTAAGGCATATTCGAGGATTTCTTGGGTTGTGAGGTATTATCGTAAGTTTGTTAAGAGTTATGAGAAAATAACGGGATAGTGTTAACAACATTATTGAAGAAAGATGATATTTTGGGACTCAGGAGAAACTCGAGCCTTTTAATATATTAAAAAGGCAATGTGATAAGCTGGTATTAGCTAAGCGAATTCTGAAGTACTGTATGGAATGTGATGCCTCGAGAAATGACATTGATGTTGTTTTAATACGAAGAATTTTGTTGCTTTTCAAAGTCATCGATCAAGGGAATTATTTACAAAACCTATTTATGAGGAGAGAGAAGTAATAAAATACTACACATTGCTAACAGAAAATGACACCCTTACCTACTTGGAGCTTACTTGATGAAACAAATCATGCTGATCTTTAATAATTTTTTTGGAAAAAAAATTATCTTTAGAAAGCAGCAAAAATAGGTCACAAAGATGTTGGATTATGACTTTAAAATCATCTACAAAAATGAAGTAAAATGTTGTTGGTTTATGACTTTAAATCATCTACAAAAAATGAGAGTAAATATTTATTGCAGATGCAGGTCTCGAAGAGGATGAGGACGTGAATCATTGCTTTGTGCCATTTCTTTATTATCCTTTGATTATATAATTGAAGCGAGGATGAATGGAAGAATGTTGAAAGAGTGTGGATGTTCATTAAAATTGCAACAAGATACGATTTGCATCCCTTACATTTATATGAAAAATGATTCATTATGGTAAACATATCGCTTATACCCATATAAGAACTCCCCGACTCAAGCAAAAGGGTCTTTGGTAATTTCACACCTCTCTGTAGGAGGGCACCTAGGAGTTTTTAAAATGTACACGAGTTTTAAGTAATTTTTTTTTGGGATGGTCTTTATTATGATATTCAAAATTTGGCAAAATGTTTGGTTTCCAACAAAATAAGTTTGAACAGTGTCTCGGGTATTTAACAACCATTAGTCGTTTCAAGTCGGCGTTGGGAGGGTCTCAATGTATTTATCCCGGAGTTTACCCAAGTGTGAGGAAAGAGTGTCATCTGGTGGTAGTTGATATAATAAACAATTATGCATGCTTTCTTGCACTATATCATCCTTTCAAAGCTAGTATAGTCACTACGCATTTGTGGAAACAATTCAAAAGCTATGTAAATCCAAATATTATTGTAAGTGATGAATACATTTTCACTATAGTTTTTGGAAAAAAATATTTTTCTTGTCTTTGTACTCAATTAGCTCATAATAATCTTATCATCCTCAATCTAATGGGCAAGATAGTGAAAAAATGTTTGGAAGGATATCTTTGTTTCTTTGTATTTAGAAAAAAAAAATGGGTCAGTGGTTACCTCTTGTGATGAGCCCTAGTATTGCAGCAAGAATATTGCAACTCCAAGGATACTAACTTAATCAACACCAGTTGGCACAAACTTAAAAGTGTTGGAACTATGTGCAATGTAAGAAATATGTCCTTCTTTAATTTATTTGATGCAATGGAATATGATTATATAAAATCAAAGTCCTAATTGTAGAATGTAAATTTGCATTAGAAAACCTGATCCCATGGAATGGAAATAATAATTATTGAAATAGAAATCCTAACTACGAATAAAAGAAAAGTAAAATAATTTAACATGCATTAAGGAAAACGAATGTAATAAATCACTTCATTCCAAATAGAATAGATCAATTGACATAGTTCATTAGATGCTTCATGTAGCAATCAAGGAAATCGTTATTGTCTTATCCAATTCATAAATACGGCTCCAGTAACCCAAATCATTAAGATGTGTTGCGGGGAGTAAAATGAAAATCCTAAGTGATCTTTGGTCTTCCTAAATCATGGATTCAGAGCCTAGAGATGGGTATTCAAGCCTAAGGGACAAAAAGCAAACACGGAGGATATTTGATCAGGGATTTCGTGTGCTATAGAGTGCTACATAAGTTGCTACATAAGTGACATGATTTCTCGGAGATAGAGATAACTTGCCGAATTCCTAATAGAATCAAATGAAAATGAGATGAGATTTTTTTTTTTAATAAAGTGGGATTTCCTGACTCCATTGAAAGTAAGATCATCAATGTACATTAACACAAGCTAAAAAATAGCATAAAATTACTACTCTAAGCGAAAATTAAAGAAATAGTGAAGTGAAATAATCTACCAAATTATTAGCATAATCAAATGAAAATGATATGTAGTAGTGCAGTTAACAGATATTTTTATGACACAATAAAATTAGAATAAACTCAAATGGTTACATTAACATATATCTAAAAAATAATAAAGAAAATTACTACTATTTTGCTTCAGGGACTTCAAAAATTCTAGATTTGTGAACTAGTTAACCAATACCAATTAGCTCAATGATGAATATTATTGTTAAAATAATATTTATGAGTTAAATGTGCTTGTGAATCTGCGAAAAAAAGAAAAAAAGAAAAAAGAAAAAAAAACACACTTCAATCGTTTAACCAATACGACACAGCAAGCATGAATAGTAAATGCGAGAAATAAGGGATGCAAGTGAAAAGAACATTCAAAGGAAAGAAATAAATTGTACAACGGGGATCGGGAGCATGCGGGATGGCCAAGCCAGTTACTAGAGAGGTCATATGAAAAAAAATATTTAGAAGCTAAAAAATGGCACCAAATTTCATTATTTGAATCAATACATCTCTTCAGAAATGAAAGTGGTATAAAAATAACAAATTTTCTCCTGACCAAATTCCCCTGGGAAAAGTGAATTGGTACTTATAGAAGTGATGATGAAGCATTATCCTTTAAAGGGTAGCTTTCCCCTCAAAATCCTCAAAAAGTGGTTGGTTCCCGACACTAAAAATATTCATTAAATGACATGGAACACATTCCTGAATTTTTTCTCCAATCTGATAGACTCTATAATTTTCAAAAATTTCATGATGTTTTGTTCATTTTTTTTTTATCAACATGGTCCCAATCTCTATTATAGGAGAAAGTACCTATATTATCTCATTTAAATTTCTCCCAATATTCTACAAAAATAAATAAATTAGGCACATAATATACGGTGTCTAAACCTTTATGAAACCATGTTAAAGCTCAAAAAAACATTGTTAAGTGTAGAAGAGAGATTCAATATAGCCTTTATGTGCCTGAAAAAAGTTAGAATGGGCATTAGTGGTGTCTAATTTGGGAGCCCATCACTGCGGAAGAAATGGTGTTATAACACTTTCTTAGTACCCTCAAAAATGATCCCATTTATGGCACTTTATGAATGCTCATCCACCATCCATCACATCGTATTTAGAGACAATTATGTGTTAAAGCAGTGGAAGATCACATTGAGCATCAACAACAAGTTCTCAACTCTTTAAGGATAACCTAACTGGCACAAGGCAAAACAGAAACAACATGCATATCAACATTGCAATGAAATAAGTTGTGATGTGGTAACCCAGGTATTTTACGGATACAACCATACAAACAAATTTCCATTGAGCAAGCCAAGAAGGATAATACATGATTTCCCAAATCTCTTATGCCCTTACAAGGTGTTTCAAAATATTAATTTCCTGGAATATAAATTGGGGCTTTATACATCCTCACAGAGTACACCCAATTTTCATGTTTCTGCATGGTTAAGAATGTTATGAGAAATCTCTTGGTGCATTATATTTCTAAAGCTTGACAAGGAAGGAGAGAGTACATTGAGATCACAAACAGCAGAAGCAGGAAGATAAAGCATTTATGGAATGGGTCATTCAGTGTATCCTGGAACAGTGGAGAACTTTATCTTAAATATTCCAAATGGGAATGAGTATTTCATACAAAAACATCCAAAACTACTTTCAACAAATAAATAACACTTTTTGAAGGAAGGTGATATTTAAGGTCCTTATAATACACTAGTGTATTACCATTAATTTCATTGTTGTGCCCCATATATTCCACTATTATTGTTTTGACCTTACATTATTATTTTCATGTAGGCCATAATTATATTTTTATCCTTTGGGCTGTATATATACTGGAGGGGTATTTTCATTTGAATCATCAAAGTGTACATTTATTTGATATTAAGGACCTTCTAAAGTGGATTATTATATAATTCTTGATATATTCTCTTATGTTTCTATACTATTTTGATCTGAACACATGTACTCCCAAACCTCACTTCATTTTGGCATCATAAAGTACTTGAAAGACATTGAAACTCTTTGGTAAAAAAAAGGAGGTCTGGGTGAACATAGAATGGAATATTCACATATGAAGATATTAGTGGGTCTGTAGGGATTTAAAATCATGTAATTTAAAGAACAACAAACATTGGAAAAAGAACAAGTTATGAGAACATGATGGGATGTAAGTATAATTTCCATTTATTTATCTACAAAAGCAGTGTCCATAGGAAAAAGAATAATCCTAAGAAGAAAGAAGAGACAATCTAATAGACAAAGAGGATGAAATTCAGTGAAAAATATCATTCGAGTATGAAAGAATATAACAAGAAATTCCAACACAAAATAAAGAAATGAATGATGTGGCTGATGGAACAGTTTAATGGTTAGTTCAATCTGCATCATTTGGTGTCCTTCAGTTGTGTTCTATGAGATATACTTGTACTATGTGTACTAATTGATTATCCTTTAGATTAGATTAATGTCTGATTTAAAACAATTACAAAACAAATTAATTAGTAATTAAGACAAATAAAAGAATTAATCAGGACTTGTAGAAAATGCCATTTACATGAAATTGAAATACATTTATGTAGGAAGTTGAACGTACACACTTGCACTAAATAAATCACACCACTTGCGCAATTGAAAATAACACTAAGAAAACGCATATAAATGATCTTTGAATTAAAAATCACACTCACACTGCGTTGAAATGAAATCATACTTTGCTGAAATGAAAAAAACACACTTGTATAAAATGGAAACACACTTGTGCATCAAATGAAATGAAAAAACTTCTACCTATGTTACCACTATTATTTATAATTATGCAAACACGGGGTTGATGGGCCTCATTTATAACTATAAGCACAAACATGTCATCTTGGAGATCAAAGTGGCGGTATGTATTTCATAAAATAATTTCTAGTATTGCAGTTATATCACTTCTCAGTCACCTTTGAATGGAACAGAACCATCAACTATCAACTAGCCACTGGGTACCTCTAATCTTTAACAACTAACAATTTACAATATTAAGCACAACATTTTACACACTTTTGTGCTGAAAGGTGCTATCATTATACAAAGTGAAAGTCACTACACATCCTCAAATATCATCTCCTAAATCCCATTTGTCTCAGCAGCAGTTTACCAACAGAATCTCCTAAAAATATAAGATACAAATATCTCCAGAATTCTCTCATAGTTTGATAAGGACATATCAAAGAAAACATCCATGATCTCTTCTCCTTTAAAGATGTGCTTAAACAGTCCATATATATTCAAATATTCTACAAATCCTCATGAGTTGAAATTTGAAAATTCGAATTTTTAGTTAGGAGACCAAGTAGGGACCCTTCTAGAATCTCCAGGTGAGCACCAATATCACAAAACTTGTGCCCACTTTTGTATATATATGAAAGCATATTAGTTCACAGCTATTTATTATAGTTCACTTGAAATACTTAAAATAAATGAATTTGGAAAATATAATACTAAACCCATATGATCATGAAAATGTTTTACTTATTGTGAAGGTTATGTAACTGAATAGAGGATGAGTTACAAAATGAAAGTTGAAATGATGGAAATGTGGGTAGAAATGGATGACATTTTGGAGAACTAAATATACCCCCCAACTAAAGTTGTTGCATGTCCTCGTACATGTTATGATAAATTCGCTTGGCCATGAATTCAACATTCTTGAAATGTTTGTTTTGTTGTGGGCTTTGGTTTTTTGTATTGATTCTGTTTTAACTTTATGAATGTATCATTTGTTGACAATTTTATTTTTTGCAAAGTGTACTTTGAAAGTACTTGATTTCAACATATTTTTATAGTTGGTTCTAGTTTGACAACAAAATTTTATGAATATTGGTTCTTGTGTAACAATAATTTTGTTTTGTTGCATCAAAATAGCGAAAACATTGAAATTATTTTTTAAGTCCCATAGTGGTATCAAATACATTTAATGTGCTCATCGATTGATATTTGCAAAACATATAAACTTTTTTGGAATCAAAATGCAATAATAGTTGATTGGAAAAATATGTTAATTTAGGATGAAATGAAATGTGACATGTGACATAAATATGAATATCCTTCCCCCCAACTTAAGGTGTTTTCATTTTTCTTGCAAAAGGGAATATAAAGATATTAGCTGAAATTTTCCAAAATCAAAATTTTAGCATTCAGGGATACATGGGTTAAAAGATTAAGAAAACAAGATACCTTCACTTACACAGAAAATTGTACAAGCTATGCATATATAAAGTGTGCACTGTTCTTGTTGGATAATGGAATATGAAGTAAAAGGATACATGCTCCTTCCTTCTCTTAATTTGTGGAATGAGGGCCGAAATTGGAATGTTTATTCATGGATGTTGAATTGGGTCTGTGTATTTATTTGAAATCATGATCTTCCACATTTCATTTTCACTTTCAGGTGGAATAATTCTTATCTATGCATGAATAAATGTGTCGATGTCAGAAGCATAGAAAATAAATTTTGGATTACGCGACCATTAATGTATGCCATTAACCAACACGATACTACTCACCATTGATGTCGATGAGGAGTTAAGGCATAAGTACATCTTACTAGGTGCAGACTTAGATGTTTCGAAGTCGAGCCACCTACTCAGATCAAAAAAGGGACATTGATGTATTTCACTTTGTTTGTTAGCGAGATAACTTTCCTTCAAGGCATGCAAGCCTCGAGTGGAAATATCTCCTAGTCTTGATCCCGGATGATGTGTCGAGTCAATGGGTCAAAATGTTTTAGAAAGGAAGACCTTAATGAATCATCCATCATCTAAGACGAGTATGTTAATAATAATTTGAAGGGGTATAGATAGAAAATTTGCATTGGAGCAAGATTTATTGGACATGAATGAAAAGGAAAATGGGTGACTTAGATTTGTAAAGTGAATGAATTTATTTTTGGGAAAGATGAGTGAAAATGATGCGAAGAAAAGAAATGTGACTATTGTGAAGGAAAATTAGTTTTTTGGTAATGGGGAGATGGACAATTATAGGTCGACTACGGACTTTGGAATGAGTAGAGTTGGTAAATTTGGTATTTTTTAGTATGATAATTGTAATGGATGTTGGCATGAGAATAGTCCATGCTCTTGCCCAAGAAAACTTGAGTCTTCTCGACCATATAGTGATCTTATTTCATCGTGTGTTGGAACCTACAAAAAATTAGTACTTTTTACGCAATAAAATGTAAGTCTATCGAGAAGAGAGGTGGAAAATATATCTTCATCTTGACATATATACAAGCTTCTGGAAAATAATTGCTAATAAAAACAGAAATTCAAGAAAAAATTAAATGCACTTTTACTGACTGCAACTTTGTAGACTTAAGTTTTGTTCTCCATACACTTAATGCTTCATCGATAGATCATAAATCAAATTTGAATAAACTCTTGAATTGTGTCGATTCTGCTGACTACCAAAAATCTGAATCATTGCACTTCCTTACTGCTTTAAAACACTGCCAATTAGACTTGGATGGTGGTTTATGTGGAGGTCTAAGCCTATAACTACATTTTCCTTTACCTTTAGTGCTCCCACCCTTGTCCGCAATCCCATGGATCAAGAAAATGCTAAAAATTCAAAATTATTGCATTATCTTTGTCTGACGCAAAGTGTAGATCTCATCATTTTAATCCAATGCACTTCAGCTCACTTTGAAATTCGACGTTTTTGAGAAATAAATGGCTATTTGAAGTTTTTATGAAAAATGGTAAAAATGATGCGGGGTGCACGTGGGGAGCACCGAGAAGAGTGCCTGTGACATCACTAGGGAGTTCCATGTGGCGAGAATCGGAGGGTGATGATATGCTTGGTTGTATTGAAGCGTTGACGTGGACAAGTGATAGCGATTGTAGGTGTGACTGAGTATGGTGTATGGATAAGTGATGATGTGGAAAGGTGTGGGCGGAAGCGAGTGATGTGGATAGGTGAGTGGTTGACACTTGGCATCTTTGGATTGGTTGTCATGGTTTACATGTGGCAATTTTTATTGGTCAATAGGTGATTGAGATGGGCCAACGAGGAAGTGCCACTTGGAAAAATCATTAGTTGCCACGTGGCATGCTCATGGTGGCTGAAAATGATGTTGAAGGTTACATGGAATTCATGGGACTTGGAACCACAACCTCACAACCACTAACCAAATGACTTACCAATTCACTACTTTTTTTGATATGAAATGTAAACCCAAAGTTAACTTTTTAAGTTTAAAAAGTGCACCCCTTTTTGGGAGGTTGATTAACCCCACAAATTTCGGCACCCATGCGACCATGTGACCAAAGATTTTGAGACTTGCGGGAGCTTACCTTAACGGTCCTACAATTTCACCCTCTCCCAAATTGAAGCCATATTAAGCCCATCGTTCCCGATTTAAAATTGCAAATGCAGTTTAGGTCGAATTGTGGGCTCATTAATAGAAGAATTGGGTAGAATCTTAAAACAATCATATCTTTCTCAATTTTTAACCAAATGAGGTGAAAAAAGATTCAAAAGCAGGGGTTTTTGGCAGGTGATGGATCCATTTGAGGCATTAGTTTGGCTATTTGAGAGTTTTATAAAGTTTTATAATTATACTTTTGATTGCGAACTTAGATTTCTTTTCAATTTTATTAGTTTTTAAAAACTAACTTGGTTCAATTTTCTTTCATGATGATCCTCGGTCCTTGAGGGTGCAAGAAAACACATGGATTTGATCTCTAAATTCAGATTGTAGCTCTCCCAACCTCTGTCTATTCTCTTTTTCTCAACTATTCTTTCTCTTTCTTCATCTTTTTGCAAATCATTAGTGGTGGGTGGCTCTTCTTGCCTCGATCGAAATGAAATAAAATTGCAAATAACATGAAATCTAAAAAAAACATCGCAAAACTTGATTGTATTCATTATTTACTCTTTTCTGTTGGAAATGAAAAATTGATCAGGTATACACTATTTCTGATGTAACCATGTACGTAACATGATTAAAATGATATTCATGCTAAGGTTGAAAAATATGCATTAAAAATAGTGAAGCATGAAAAACCAATTTCTTGGATAATGCAATCAGAAGTAAAGAAGAAAGAACATTATTCATGTATGGTGCCGTGAATTACTTAGTGATTGATAATTCTGTTTGTTTTTATATTAATACAATTTTTTGGATTTTTTTAAAATTTAATATGCAAAGTAATTTTTAATATGATTTTAACTATGCATTTAAAAATAAATGCAGCTATAATGATTTTTCTAAACTTCAAAATAAACACCTATGTATACCTCACGTGATAGCGTAAAATGTTGGGTGATTTAATGGTTAGTTAAATTCATGTCATTTAATTATCAGCAGGGATTACGTATTGCAATAGAGGTATACTGTACTATATGTACTAGGTGGTTATCCTTGATTAGATTAATCTAATACCTTCAAACTAATTACAAAACAAATTAAGTATCTAACGTTAAACCCCGTCAGACCAAATATAAAAAAATTGAAGTAACACTTGCATAAAAGGAAATCACATGAATGAAATTCAAATCACTCTTGTGGGTAAAATCACACCACTTTCATAGTGGAAATCACTCCACACTGCATAGTGAAATCCTGTGTGAAAGGAAAACACATAAATAGAAATGTTGAATTGAAATCACACTCACATCTTTGAAATGAAATCACACTTTGTTGAAAGGAAAAACACACTTGCGTAAAATGAAACACATGAAAAGAAATGAAATAACAAAACTATACTATATTTATAGTATGTACAATGGTATGCAAACCCGAGTTGATGGGGACCCTCCATTCCTCGGCAAGCACACAAGACAAATATGCCATCTTGGAGATCAAATTGGAAGTATATTGTTCCATAAAATGATTGCAGATATTCTGAAATTCTCTCACTTTACAAATCACATCTTGAATGGAACTTGAAACCTCAGCTGACATCTCAACTAATACTAGCTACCTCTAATCTCCTAACAGTAACAATTTACACAACCAACCATTTACAAAATTTTTCACCCTTTGTATGAAGGATGCACTCCTATTTATACAAAAATTTAAGATAACTATGAATGCTCAAATATCTCCTAAATCCACATTTATCTCCGTAGTTTACAACTTGATCTCGATATAAGATACAAATCCATCTTCAAAATTTCTCATAGTTTTGATAAGGACACATATAAAAACATCCATGGAGTCTTCTCCTTTGAATGTTCTTAGCTTAATGATCCATATCTTCTTAAAATATTCTACAAATCCTCATGGGTTGGAATTTGAAATTCCGATTTGTAGTTAGGAGGTATATACAGGACCCTTCTAGAATCTGAAGTGGAGCCTAAAATATCCCATAAAATTATACTGCTTTTATGTATAAATGAAAACATGTTAATTTTATAGTAATATTTAATCACAAATTCACTTAAGATACTTAAAATAAATGAATTTGGAAAATATAATGCTAAACCCATATAGTCATGAAAATGTTTATTTAATGTAGTGTTATGTAGCTATGGAATGAAGGATGAGCTACAAAATGAGGAATGAAATGATGGAAATGTGGGTAGAAGTGAATGACATTTTGGAGGCTCAACACGAATCATCGGGGAGATAGGTTGAAATAGGATGCTATGGTTTAATGAAACGATGACAATTCAACATAATGGAGATAGTTCATAGGTCTCTTGAAATTGGATGGAGCTGAGGGCACTAAAAAAGTTCATTTCTCTAAAAGCTCGGATTTTGATAAATAAACCCCCCAATTAGGACATGAATTGGATTTGGTTCTTATTAGACAGAATACGATGGACAAAGTGCAAAGGAAGGAAAAACAAAAAGCAAATATCTAGTTCTAGTTGTCAGCCATATTTGCACTTTTATTGTTGTTTTCTTGGACATACTTTGTGGTTCTTAGCCATTAAAAGAACTCTACTATTGTCTTTTGTCCTTTTTTCTATTTGTAATGTAATTTTTGTTTCTATTTGCATACATATGATGTGGCCTTACAAAATCAATTTTTATACCATTAATAAAAATTATTGTTTTCTATGGAAAAAAATCATGATTGTGTAGAATTACATGGATGATTTCATGGCATATGATGATATGTTGAATTTTCTCTAACCAATATAGAAAGAGTTATATAATGATGTAAGAGAGCCATGCCAGCCTCAGTAACAATAAATGTTTAATAATATTAACTAGGGGTATAATACTATGGCATCATATCTCATAAAAAGGTATCAGTGGACCCAACAAAAATAAAGGTAATACTAAAAACTTGCCTACCCACAAAAATAAAAGGAGCTATGCATTTTTTTGCGACATGTTGGTTATTATTGTCATTTATTGAAAATTTTCTAAATAGTTCATCCTTTATTTTCACTTACTTAATAAAAATGTTTAATTTGTATGGATAGAGAGTTGTCAATATGCCTTTGAAGAATTAAAATTCAGAGGTATCAAGGTTCCTATTATGAAGGGCCCAATTGATCTAACCTATTTCACATATGTGTGGATTCATCATAAACTTCATCTGAATCTATCTTAGGGTAGCATAAGGAAATATTCCATACACAACATACTTTATTGAGATCTCTCTCCCACTCAAACTAAACCATGCAATAACAGAGAAAAGGATTTCTTGTGGTTATAAATGCTATTAATAATTTTCAACATTACATAAAAAGTCATCCTATAATGTTACATACTAACAATACTATAATTAAATACTAAATGAATAAAATAATCATAAATGGTAGGGTAACTACAGATGGTTGTTATTACCGCAATGATTTTATATAACCACCCTAAACAAGCGAGGGAAAAGATAACGTAGTGGATGAATTTATTTATGTAGATTACAATGAATGAGAATGGAACCACCCATAGAATATTATTTTCCTGACGAGAATAGAGTATCCTACCGGCTCACTATGGTTTCTAAATATTGCTAACTAATTAGCTCATAACTAAAATTCCACATCACCTATCTCTCGAAAAGAGAAAAACATCATCATGCAAAAAGCTAGAGATCTATGACATATGTTTAATCTCTACCATGAAAGGCCAATTTCTATTGGGGCCACTTTTCAAATACGGGAGGACCAAATGTAAAGTACTCCATCAAGGGTACTACTAATGCCCATCATTTTCTTCAATTTGACACAATGTAAAAAGAAATGAAAAACAATTGTCAGCACATGGAAAAGACTCTGCACAATCAAATGAAATTTCATTGAAACCACAACTAGTAGTAGAACCCTTCAAAAAATGGGCCCTTGATTTTTGTTGGACCAATAAATCCTCCTGCTTGTTGGCAACTCACTTACATCCTAGCGACCATGCCAAACTATGTTATGAAACGAGATGGAATCCAAGGCACTCCCAGAAGCGTAAATAAGCAAGTAGTAACATATTTTTCTTCATGAAGATATCTCTAACCATTATTGAGGATACCACGAGAGATTGCCATCGATGGAGGAAAAATAATTTACTTCCTAGGTCTCTTCAAGGAGAAACGACGTGACATACGAAGATCGAGAAATAAGCTACAGCACCATACCAAATGTAGGACAATCGATAGGTAGAAGGGACAAACGAGATCCTTGAGACCATTGTAGCGAAATGATGTTGAGCTCTACCTCTGGTTAACAGAGAAAAGAATTTCACGAATCCACCAACGGGCCTACGGGACAAAAAATAGTCGTTGATACTTTAATATGAATTTATTTTACAAAAAAAGTGTATTTTTTTCCATTAGGGACGAAATACAAGCTTAAGAACAACCAACACAACTCGATGGAATTTTCCAGCGGAGAAAGCATAGAATCCTATAGATTGACGAGATACAGTGAACTGAGATTCCCTCAACGTAGAATATGTTCATACAACATCGGAGAGTTCGACGCATGACAAATTGATAAAATATAAGAAATTCAAATTTGGAGACCATGTCTTGTTATTTTATTCATAGTTCAAATATTCCAAAGGAAAGTTTCGCACACAGGTAGGCTTAGATGCGATGAGATTGATATTTTATATGACAATGGGGCCACCAAGTTTCACACCATCAATGAAGAAATAATATTACTAATGGTGAATAGATACATGCTCTACGTATACCAAACCCATATCAAACGAAGCCTTCTTGAAGAAGGTCAACGATCGATGGTTTGATTAACAACATGTGATATTACTCCGTAAAGGAAAGACATACCCATGTTGGATGAATCATTCTACGTCCCATTTCCATTTAAAAAATCCACTTTGAAAACCCTGTAGGCAGCACTTTGGGCACACGTCTTGTGAAAACCAAATCTGGTATGGCACATGACATGTTAATAAAAACTAAAAAAATCATGAGTAGAAGGCCACTTCATAGTTTCTTGATGGTTGTGTTAGAACACCCTACTCATGGATACTTATATATTCTCTTCTCATATCTCTTGGAGTTTCTAACAAAAAATATTTTGTAGGCAGTGGAGTACCTCTCATTGTTGCAACTTGGAGGCTACACCACCATGCGATGAAGTGTTGTAACAAAGTCCTCGAGAAAAACCAACAAGGTTGTTTGAAAAACACATCTTAACATTATTTCAAAGAGAATGTTCATGACAACCCTTCCGACTGGAGCCGATGCTATGATCATTGTTGCAACACCATCCCGGCATGAGGCGTAACCACACTAGCCCAGTGTTGCAACTCCTGGGCTTTTGACTTAGAGCGATAAAACATAATTTTGCAAGATGATTGCTCTAGCATGCCTTCCAACAAGGATGATATTTATTCCCACATGCGAGGGTGACATCATTAGTGGACGTGGGATGTGATGCCATGACACTCTAGCTTGGAGGACAACTCATGGTAAGCATGGAGGGATGCATTCCTCTTTTAAACGATCAATAACATTGATTGAAAGCACTGATTGAATGTGCTGTGACAATATGCATCTCATTACATTCCACCAAAGTATGCCATAACCAATGAAAATGACTTGTGCCACTACTCCATCATTACATTTCCATATTAGAAAATGGAACCCATTGAATTTTCATTCCAAACTACCAGAATCCAATAGTTTTTCGTAAGAGAGTAGAGAGGAAAAATGGGGGTCTCACCAAACCACAAAGACTCATGAGTGACGATGCAAAGTCTACACGAACATGTGGGAAAAATTTTCCAAGTCGAGAGGTTGGATTGGATATGTTGAGTGATTAGATATTTGTGACCATGATGTTGCATTAGACTTACTGTAACGCTAGAAATGCTTGGACTGCACATCGAAAAGAAATTAGTCAGAAGTGGATGAAGACAGTAGTCATACAATGTGTGGATTACCATGGGTTTGGGAAATATGACATTTTAGGAGGAGACCCAAGATGAAACTCAATGGAATGGTTCCTTGAACCGCTCTATATGAAGAGAAGGAAAGTGGTTTTGATATATTATATTTTCCCAACACAATGGGAATAGGTAGATCTCTATTGTCCAGCATGTAGTACTTGCAAGAACTCTGAAGTCATGTATTGGCATCATTTATGGCTCCTGGACCACCTAAGGAATCACATGTTGATCGATATGCCATAATTTATGAGGAGGACACTTTAAAAAATGGCAGGTCAATATTATCCAACATATCCAAAGATTCCTTGGTCACACCACTTGACTTGATCCATATTTTTTAGTGCAACATGGCCTCCATTGATGGTGGCCACACCCAGGATGAATAAGTGAGACCACCGAGGGTTAGCGTAGGAGGGTTTCTCAGCTTCACTGCTAGTTGGAGAGCTAATTGTTGCAACTCTAGTGAGATGTTGTTGTTTTTGCAACATCAAGAGAACCATTTGCCCACAAATCCACGAGGTATTGTCAGCATTTTCAACAACGGAGAAAGCCCTGCTCATACACCTTCCGTGAAGGGCTTAAAGCAAGGGAAAGAGGTTGACATGTGGTCATAGGAGACATAAGGGAAACAAAAAGCCATGAAAATCAACTTGGATATCACCAGGCAATATGCACTCAGCGAAAGCAAGATTGAGGAGGATGGATAACAGGTCCTAGATATGTGGTTGTCCCAAAAAAGAATAGGGTAGAGACACAATATAGGAGAAGATAAATTTTCACTCATGTTGCAGAGACAAAGTTGAAGATAAAATCACAATCCTTGCTGCTCACAAGAAACCTGAGAGGGGTGGATGTTGAAAGAGTGCCAACCTACAACCACTTTCTACAAATAAGAACGGCGAACATGGTGGAGGTTTAAGAGGAAACACAAAATACAACTCCAATTACATAGAAAGTGTCTATCAGTAGCACAAGATGAATAAAACATGAGATCCCTACTCTGCATGCAAGAACCAACAAGAGTAACTAAGGAAGAAAAATAACTTGTTGAACCACAAGGAACAATAGGGAACACTTGGGAATTGACTTTGAAACTCTGGTAGGGACAACAAGATGAAGAAATAAAAGGTGTAATTTGTTTCACGAGCTTTGTATTCAAACGTATATTAGAAAAAGAGGATTTTTGAGAGAACAAACAGAGCGTCATTAGCAGAAACTTTTTATAAGATTAAACCGAGAGAAAATCAAACCTTTGAGGAGCTGGATTGCCTTGATTAGGGAAAAAATCTTCCTTGAAAAGAAAGGATAAGGAGGAATATCTTCCTAAAATATTGGATACAAAACCAAATACATACAAGAGAAACCAAAGAGAGAGTTGTTCAAATGGAGAATGAAAGAGCCTTTGGATTGTTGAGAAATTGAGACTTAGCATAGATCCGCTTTGATGAAGGATCGAGTTTTTAGGTAAAGCACTGCAAGACCAGTGGAGAAGGCTAAGGAGACATAGGTGTGCCGGAGTGGTGGCTACCTATAAAGAGGGAAAAATGTCTATCAAGGAGCATCAATAAGATCGTTAGAAACTTCAATGAGATATAGGAAGCATACTTAGAATCCTATCGGCCAAATGGGATCAATGGAGCCTAAGGAAATGGAATGAGAAGGTTGCCGAGAAAACCATTAAAATCCAAAGGAAGGTGAATAATCTGTAACAAATAAAAGATTCATATTGGGATGTTGGTAGAATATTCACTTAGGCTGCACAGGTCTTTCCTCCCCATGTGTACAACATGTACTTACATGAAAAACACCTTATGTTTAAGAGGAAAGCCATCATGACCTCCAAACCATGTGAAGATCACCTCACAAAGCACATTCGACACGAAGCCTACTATGCATGCACTAAATGAAGAAAAGAGCACATCGTGAGAAATACCTGCACGATATTTGTGTCTACTACGACGATTTATAAATTTAACCATTTTGTGGGAGATGTTCGCTACTATCTTTTGCATGTACCTAGGAATCGCGGTGATTGAGTAAATTTCTTTTCCAGTGCTTGGCAAAGAATAACCTCAAATGCAATTTTTGGATCAGAGGGAGTATTATAGGCCTAATGATGTACTCATTTCATATTACGAGTGGGTGAACTCCATAGATCATGCAACAAAACAAGAGGTAATTAAT
Organism: Pinus albicaulis; assembly: GCA_034641835.2. Lineage (NCBI taxonomy): Eukaryota > Viridiplantae > Streptophyta > Pinopsida > Pinales > Pinaceae > Pinus > Pinus albicaulis. The sequence continues at coordinate 965,595,936 of CM076575.1, forward strand.
CATGGTAGAGCACAAAATTGACTTTGTAATCAAAGTAAGTTGTAGGAAACGATGCACTTAGTGCTAGAGCAAAGCCTTTCAAAGAACATGTGCTGAAAAAATATCCATTCAACACCGTATGAATGCCTCCAGACCAGGCTCATGTTACAACACAAATTGAAGAGAAAATCACAACCCTCAACACAGGGACCAATAGTGGTGGAAGTTAAGAGGAAATTACAACCCTACTACAGCATAAGAGCAAAATTGGTGGAGGTTGAAGAGGAAACATATGGTCATGACTCCACTATAAAGGAGGCACATGTCGTAGCAAGAGTGATATGAGATCCTCTGTATCGCCATAAGAACTAACAAGAGTAACTAAGGAATAAAAAGAACTTGTTGAACCATACATAACTAATAGCGAAGGCTTGGGAATTGAGTGTCGCAACTCAAGAGGAGAAGTATATGAAGAAAGAGGATAAAACAAAGGTGTACTTTATTTCACACCCTTGTATTCTAGCTACGTGTTAGGAAAAAATAGGATTTTTGGAGGAGAAAAAATAGAGGTGTTTCAAAACAAAATCAAAACTTTTAGAAGTTGGAACCTAGAGATAATCGATCCTTTCAAGAACTAGATTTCCTCGCTTTAGGAAGCAATATTCCTTGACAGAAAGGATAAGGAGGAAACCAAAGAGGAGAGTTGTTTAAATGGAGAATAAACATAAATTGCTAGAAATTTCCAATAAGATAGATCATAGTTTGAAGAAGGATCAAGTATTTTTCGGGTAAACCTTAAAGAATAGTGGGAGAAGGCTAAGGAATATGGCGGGAAAGGAGTGATGTGGCTACACATAAAGATGGAACAATTTCCATCGAGGAACATCCAACTTGATTTTTAGAAATCCCAAAGGAGTAGGTAGAATAAGCTGTGAAATAAAAAGAATTAAGCTTCGAGATGTGCAGATGGGAATCTGCAATTGGTTGCATGGTTGCTTCCACAGTGTGTACAACATGTCTTGCATGAAAACACCTCATGTTTAAGAGGAAAAACCATCATGACATCCAAACCATATGAGATCACACTCCACATGCACATTCATTGAAATGCCAACTATGCATGCATTAATGAAGAAAATAACTCATCAGGTGAGATGATTATACCCGCACTATAATCTTTGTTGCACCATGACCCAATCTATATCTTTAACCATTTTAAGGGAGGAATTTTAAACCAATAAATGCTTTCATATTACCTAGGAAAATCCACATTGATTAGTCAATTTCTCGACAAGTGGCAAACAATAACTTCAAATTGCGAATTTTTTAGATCAAAAGGGAGTATTATAGTGTTAAGGATGTACTCACTTGCATATTAAAAGCTCGTGACCTCCCTAGATCATGCAACATAGTAGACAAGAGGCCATTAATCATCGTAGATCACATAAATTTAGATATAATCAAGAGTGGTTGTAAGATGACACACTTAGTGCTAGAGTGCAAGGCTGCTGAAAGAGACATATGCGAAAAGGATCCATTCAAAGCACCAAGTACTTGCACTCTGGATCCAAGGAGAGGCACCTCCGTGATATCAACCTAGCACGTATAATTGTGGAAACCAATGGGTAGGACTCAATTCCACTATCCAATGATCTAGATACATTTCATAAGTTATTAGAGAGACTACAAAATGTATACGAAAGGAAGAACTCGCTTTTTTATCTATAATATGCCATGGTTCTCCACTAGAAAATATTTCATAACTAAATCTACTAAAATATATTATAAAAATAAAAATTTACACTTTGAGGGTTTATTTCTCCCTATATTTTCTACTTATTTATAATTTATTGTTTGTGTGCATGCATAGAAAATTATAATTAAGGAAAAAAATAGAGGAAAAATGAAATAAAATTCTACAAACCACAAATTAGCGAAGATATAACTGCCCGTGCAGCCGTTCCGCGGAAAACTCAACTAGAAGGTGAGAACTTCTTTGTTCTCCTTTCTCCAAACGAAAAACATGGGTGCAAGTACAAAAGAAGTGAGGCATGTGGCCACATGGGATGCTACAACGAAAAAAATCTATGTTTTTTCCTTCTCCTTATCCACTCTCATCTAACGCCCATATGTCCCATGGAACAAAATTCACTTGAGCAGAATGGAACCCTTTCTTTAGTGGCCTAAGCTGAAACACAGATTGTAAAAACACAACTCAAATATTTTACTGGTGGTTGGTTTGACTCCCACTCTTAACTAGAGTTACAATATGAACATTTAAAAGATATTATTCATCATGATCATGTGGATATCCAATTTTCCATGAATAATGGATGTCACATGGAATCCTCTTGAATTATGGTGGCTGCAAAATGGGTGAGGTGGTCAAATTTTAGTGCATTACTTTTGTATACAAACTCCAGTGCAGAGCCAATTTCTTGCATTGTTGAAAATATATTTGTGTATGAGAACTAGCACTGCATGGAATTAATAGTAAAATTTTGCACAAAAACCACTCATTTGATGCCTTCAAACTGCTCTGTAGGTTTTAAACCCCCAGGATAGTCGCGATAGTGGGGACTTGCCACAAGATGCGCGTGGTCTTGTGAGTGATATCCTCCACTTTTTCCACTCTAAAAACAGCGAGAATGGATGAAAAATAATATAATGACCCAATCGAGATCACTTGTTGGAGGGAGGTTGAGGAAAGAAGGGGTTACTATCAGTGCCCATGAAGAAGGGAAGGTTGAATACATTATCAACGACCTATATGTGAGCTCGTACTTTCAAACTCGGACTCAATCTACATGGTTGCATAGACATGCCACATTTATAGCTAGAGATGACATGTGCCCAAATTCGGCATATTTTTGCAGCATTTCCAATGCCTTTTGCACACATTTTTCTCCATTTCCATGCAATTCTATATCCCCTTTCTCCCAAAATAATGCATTTGTAATCAAGGTATTGTTATCTTTTGATTATGCCATTTTATTTTTATTCGTGTATTTAGGGAAGAATTTACCTCTTTGTGATAACTGCGAAAACCATGAGAAAATACTTTGCAGTGCTGTGTGAGGTACAATTTTAAAGTTGTTCCTTTCTGTGAGTGAACGGATATTTTGTTACTATTAAAAATATTTAAACTTTTAACATATTTTATGCACATAAATCATGAAACACATATATTTATATAAGAAACACTTATATGATATTTGTTGTAAATTTTGTAAACTTCCTCCTTACAAAGCATGACACCAACTTACAAATTTTGCAGGCACTAACCCGTGGCCATCGAGCATTTTTTCTCATAGCAAAACAGATGGCTAAAGCATGCATCTCTGAACCTTTCAAGAGATTATTTTTCCACGGAAACTTTCTCATTCTTGAAACCTTCGATGACTTTTTGACTTAAGAGAGTGATCTTTTACTAATGTTTCATATTGAAGAAATCTGCAAAGAAACATGCTTTGAGATCCAAAAGGACTGCATTTTTAGGCTACATGTTGCATCATTTTATATATACCTCTCACCTCATTTTCCCTTGTTCATCACTCCATTTTCTCCCTGCATCTTTTCTCCTTCTCACTATTACCCTTCATCGTCTAAAAATATCTTGCAATCTTCGACTAGCTCATAAAAATCCTTTTGTATGGGTTTAAATTGTCCTATTTTTCCTATCGAAAACTCAAAAACCCTGAAAAAACCTTTTTGCCTAAAAAAGCACCCTTATAAACAAGCTTTAAGCCTTTGGCTTAGCCCTCTCAGTTCCTTCCTCGTCACAGAACCAAGGCATCGTGGACCAGCGCTGGCCTCTGCGCTTCCCTTCGCCCGGCCTCCTTTTCTCCACAAGACCACGATTTTTCCCTCACCCTAGCTCATCGTGGCATTTTCTATTGAGAACCCACATTTTCTGCGTAAACCTCCCACCCGCTAAAAGTGCCTACGAAGAGAATCTTAACATCATAGACACACAAGATCAGACGGCCCTCATTTAACCCGAAAATCACCCCATTCCCGCCATTTCCCTAGCCCCTTCCCCTCGCGCTCCCCGTTTACCTCGTCCTCTCACGGGGCCAGGAGCCTCTTCACCCAATCCCTAGCTTCTCTTTTGCCTTTATTTGCCCCCCTCGAAAGACAGACCTTGTCTTAGTAGACTCTACATGATCTAACGGAACAATTCACTGCGATCGTCACCTTTTCGCCCTTGTCCACATTGATTTGTTCCTTTTGACGCCTATCACTCCTGACTCAGTCAATCCCCACCGTCGATTAATCAGATCCAACGCGCTCTTGATAAGAGTACAAAGTCCAACCCTCCGGACCACACTGCCGGCTCTCTCTTCGATCAACACGGGTCCAACACCTCGCTCCCACTAGGGCTTCAGCCACACCTTTTCCCGTCCATGCTTCGCGCCGTTCAGGTCTACCCACCTCCTCATCCAGCGGACGATATCGCCAGTTCCTGCGTACAGGCTGCTGTCGACCGAGTGTTCTGCCACCTAAAATCACTTGTGCACCACAGTGCTCATAAGGACGCAGTGTCGAGCTAATGATTGAATCATCGCCTGTAGTTTTGTAATAAACTTCTTACCACCTAAGTGTCGCCTGAAAAACACTCGCGGTTTTTCTTTCACCAAAACCACCAAAGACCATGTTCATGGCTAAAGTTTGCTTTTTTAAAGCTAGGTTTTTGCGGTTTTCTCCTGACGATCCTCACTCCGCATTTCATCTCCTGCGCCGCATCAGCCCGCTCGCCGACCTCCCAAAGAAGTTTTTCCGAACACCGTGAGTGCTAATTTGTTTATTGCGTGCTGCAGTTTTCTGGAGGTTTTGGTGCAAAGCTTCAGCCTACAAGGGCCCATAGAAGGGACAAGGTCGAGGGTGACAATCTCGTGGCCCGATTAAAAGAAAAAAGTGACAAAGGGTCGAGTTTCTCGGGTCTTTCCAGACATTTCGATGAGTGCTTGCCGTTTAACATATGGAACCTTCGATGCACTGTAAAAAGCCACACATGCATGAAAAGAAGAAAACGGTGAAAGACGTAGAGCGTTGAAGAGTTAAAGATTAAAAGCAAAGATGGAAGATCAAAGGCTAGCAGTCACCATGGTTTAAGTATTTTACATAGTTTTTAAAGGTTAAACAGAGAGGATTAAAGAAGAGAAGTTCATCGAATATTTGAGGATGTGTGGTTAAATACATAAAGATGGAAGATGAGGAGCTTAATCGACAATGAACGAATTTAAAGCCAAAGAAAGAAAGATGTTTAAAAGATAAATACGATCATTGAGTAGAAATATTAAGGGTCTGAGAGCGATTACAAAGGCCTTAAAGCAAGTTCGAAGGCCCAAATTAGTGTTTAAAAGTCGCACATAAGTTGACAAATCAACTAAGAGAGCCTCAAAATACCACATCATTGAGAGGTAATTACTCTCAGAAATGCCACCGCCACGCGATTTTCACATAAAAAGAATGCAAAATTGACGTGCACACCAGGTGAGATATTTGCACAAAGAACGGCCTCGTGCAGTCAGTGCCAGGCCTACCAAGAGCCCCAGAAGTCAACAAAAAGTGGCTAGAAGTTGAGTAAAATTTAATGTAATAATCGATTAGCAAAGTTAGAAACATTTTGAAAACTTCTCCATAGGAGCTCTCCTACATGAGCCGATGAAGCATTCTATCGTGCTATGTGATTGAACAGATCAAACCTTTCCTTTTACTCCACCTCCCCAATTCATCTATAAATACCGTTATGAGGAGCCTAGTATTATTGCTGGTTGCATACTTGTTGAATGTAGAAAAATAGCTTTTGAGTCTTTGAGCTACGTGTTTGTAATAGAAGAAAGATAGGTTGAGATGAGAAGTTTGAAGGCATGTGTCATGCACCGGACTTGAAGATTGTAGCCTGGTTTGAACATCAAGTATACATAGTCGATTTGCGGGATCTGGTCTATGTCAATGGTGATGGTTTTTCTTACTTTGTAATTGTTATTTTTCTCATGTTTTTCCCTCATCGGGTCCACTTTCTCTCGATAAAGAACATGTAACATATGAATTAGGAGTTTCATCGTCAAGTACCCCAAATGCTTCACCGATAAATCTTTCTTATCTTTATGTTCTGCATAGTGTGTGTTGGAGGATGAATTCGAATAGAGTGTGATCAATCAAGGAATGTTGGTGAGTCCATGTCTTCTGGCAGGTAAAACTTGAGATTTTGTCCTTGAATGTTCTTGTTAGGTTTGCTGGGTGAAAGTTGGAAATTAGAGAAGTTTATGTTTATGCCTCTGGTCCCGCTTCTCCAATAGTTTCTTTGAAAATATCCCTTGAAAGTATGTGCATGAGTGTGCTAGGTTAAAAGTCCTTACTTCGATCTTAGACTACTTTTTATGTTTATCTTGAATCCTTTGAATATTCTAAAAGCAAGCTAGGTTAAAAGTCCTTACTTGATGCTGAGGCTATTCTTTGTTTTGTGTTAGTGTCATGAGAAGGAGTTTTCGAAAATCGAGGCCAGTTTAAAATTCCTCACTTGATCTCAGAGGCGCACTTTGTTTTCTTAAGTATGTTTTGCTTCTTTCACGCACTTATTAATGTTTCATACCACAAATCAACTCAAAGAGATCTTTTGACATAGATGACACTTGCATAGTATCCACCTCTTGAGAGCCCCGTTGTCCAATTAAACCCTTTTCGACACGACTCCACATGGCCCAATGGATTGATACTTTTTCTTACCTATCGTGTCTCCAGGCCAGACCATTTTCTACCTACTCCACACTCCTACCCTTCAAAAGACTTCCTCATTGCATTTTAAGGATATCCATCAACCAAAACAAAACAAAACCCTTTAGTACTTTTATAACTGGCCAAAAATCATCTCACATAAAAACCCTTCAAGGAATCATATCTTTGAAAAAACTTATATAGAGAGAACATCTGCGAATCCAGAGAGGGCTAGAATCCCGAGGATATCCTGCAAGTGGTTTTCGATGTTGGCTCTCACAGCTGTTTTTCTTGCCAATCTTGCAAACTCGAGAGGCCTAACAGCCCGCAACCATACTAGGGAAAATTGATTGCAGGCAATAGATAACTTCGCACAAACTCAGCATACTCCCTATTCCTAAATAAATCAAGTTTCACCAAAGGCTGTGGTTATTGATTGCTGATGGTGAACAACAACCAAAACTTGAAAAACAATTAAAAACTCCTTTCACCGGCGACTCCATTGGTATTTTAGTGCCTCGTTTCGCCACTGGTTTTTCCTGGGAACTCCACTAGGAAAGTCGGGTGAATTACATCTTGTAACACACACTTTTTGACCTCAGTAAAATTCAAGTAACATTTCAGATTGGTGCTTTAAATAAATCAATGGTGTAGGAACACATAAAATTTTACCTTCAAAAAAGCTAAAGAATTTCCACACGGCGACTCATCAACTCCCAAAAGACCAAATGACATTTCACAGAGACATGACTCGAACCGGTTGGCAAGATATAGTGACCTCTTTTCCCGATTTACAAAACATGATTCCTAGCATACAACAAAGATATGTCCAATGAGCGAGAGATCATATCCACAGGTTCCCACACAGACGCCCTAGGTGAATTACTGGGATGAAAACGGCCATGTTTTCAAAGATGAAGAGTTTTGCGACCCTTTGTTACTGACCTCATCAAATTTCTTACATACATGCATGGAGGTTAGAGTGGAATGGCAATAGCAGACTGCCTTTCGCAGCCTCCAACCATGTTAACATTAGAAGGAAAGAGCAAGGGATTTCCTGGTAAAGGAATGTTTGGAGGACTGCAGTAGTTTGTTTTTCTCTGAGATACCTCCACATGGCATTTTATGATCATTATATGGAAAAATCCCCTTATTCTTATCATTGAGAGGAAAGTTGCTGTAATCAATCTGAGGGCATCCTTAGGAATACCTCGCAGGCATTCATGAGTACCTGAGAAAATTGGCGTCTTTGAAGATTCTACAACAAATGCCATCTACTGAATTTCTATACTCAAAACAACTATCATAAAAACCTAGATGAATTAGCTTCGAGGAAGAAATTAATCGAGAAATAGAAAGAATGTCCTCGAGATCCACCCGGAAACATAACTAATGATGATTCATCATCCTTTCTGTGAGGCTGAACGTTTGGATATTGATACTCAGAGCAAACCCATGCTTTTCAGCTCTGATCAAACACAAACTCAACCACTACGAAGACCTAGACAATGAGCCAAACATGTGTGATGATCGAGACTTTATAGAAGATGATGAGGAAGGCTGTCAAGAAATTCTGATCTCTCACCGATAAATTGGTGTTTTGTGTGAAGAGATGCTTTCAAGTCAAGTCGTGAATGCAAATACTAATAGTAAAGATGCATGAAGAAACTAGTAGCCACTTTAGGAAAGCACTTTGCACCTAATGTGAAAGGAGAACTAGCGACATGTGGGACCGTCCCTACTATCGTCATAACTCATTTCCAGTGCACAAGAAAAGTGGAGCCCCTACGATAATATAGAGGAAACAATCCTCATCAGCTTTCTTCCAAGCCGAATATCATAAAAATCATGAGGAGTTGTTGAAAGTAGAAAGACAAATCGGAAACGGGTAAAATAAATCGTTTCAGCTCCTGCGAAAGCACGATTAAAGATCCCTAGTGAAGAGGCTCGAAGAGCACATTCAAACCTCGCGAAAACCGCTAACACAAGAGAGAGAGGATTGCTAGCACTGCTGCACGTATTAAAGAAGAAATCCCTTCCTTTGGCAATGAGGAGAAGAAATTGATCAACACTAAACAAAGCGACTAGCCTCCAAAACTTTCATTGGAACAATATAATCATCAACATAGTGCCTTTTCGAGCACGACACAATGGCACTCAGGAGACAAAGAAGGATAGTAGAAATAAACGTTAAAAGCGAAAACTGAGTCCTCATGTGAATATGGTGCAATTTTGGGTCATCGTAGTAAAACTGAGTGGATATGCGAGAATATGGCTTTGCAATCTAGAAAACAATGCATGTTGAAAGGCCATTCATATAAATTGAATTTTTCGATGCACAAATAACATAGTAGAGCATGATACCTGTTTGTGCACTGTACAGCACTATGACCAAGAGAAATTGAAGAGCGTAAAATAACAGTTCATGGGAATGCGGACTGGTGATGGGAAAGTGAATGAGGAATACACACCATTATCCAGGACTTCAAAACACACTAAGTGATGATGTTATCGCACTTGCTCAAAAATCATTCTGAAGAAAATTCCAACTTACCCTTGTTCCCAAAAGCAAATCGGCTCTTGCCGATGAGTTAGCCACGCGATTTGCTAACAGTACATGTCTGACCTCGCATGACAAGCAGTACTTTGATTCGAGAGTCGGCACCAACAGCGTACTCAAAAAATGAGACGACTATGACAGTATTTGGGAAAGAAAGAAAACAGATAGACCGTATCCTATCAAGAGGACATATCATCTTTTCAAGAAGAAAACAACTATCTCCTATCGCGATATCAATTTGTCATCCAAAGAACGAGATTTATGTAAGAAGCATGCGTAATGATTCTAGAAAAAGAAGAAATTTCTCGCGCTTTGTTGATTTTATTGCGGTGAAGGACGATGATGCTTCCAAAGAACATACCAAAATGTGAGTCGCCCAAAGTCGTTGTCCGGAGGGAAGATAATCCACGATCGCTAGGGGCTAAAAGGAAGAGAAAGTTCTCATCTTTTATTTCTTGAAATCCTATGGAAGAATATGTGGAGGTCTTGTGGCTCAGAGTTATCAAGCATGGATCACTTTGCAAAAGAGCTGCACATGTAAGTTATTACCTGTCTCAGTGATAGTACTGTGTTTTTGAAGATTAATCTTCAATATGCATATGTGACTGGACAATGACAACCAACATTTCTTTTCCTTGTCACTCACTTAATTGGCTACATCATGACTATTGTATCATATAAAACATGTGAATATTTCTAGAGTTATATTAGGTTAGATAGGAGCAACAATGTACTTGGCCTTTGTGAGCATTTAGCTAGTTTCTTGTTTTCTCATCACTTTGAAAGCAGAGAGAAAATGCAAAAACAATAGAAAAGAGAAAAAGAGGGCAGTAAATAAAGATATGCTAGTCATTGACACCAAAAATGAAGAGAAAATATGAAAGTGTCTGACCTAAATGCCACCTGAAAAGACAGACCGACTATTTATTCAGTACGACCTAATCATGACTAAATAGATTTCAATTCTGATCGCATAGGTCGGTGAAGTAGATTTTCCAAAGCTCGCTTAATATTGGCCTCATTGGTAGATTGAGATTAGGATAGAAAAGGAAATGGCTCTAAATAGACCAAAACCTAAGCCAAACAGTCAGAAAACAATTGGTTCTAACATGCTCAAAATGCGAACCCAGAGAAAAGCAAAAGGAAATGACTCAAAACATATTGGCATCCGAGCCATGTGAAAGATTGGAAAGGATGTTTTAAATTTTCATGTCTTAAAGCCTTCACAATTTTGTTTTAAATTTCTGAAAATAAAGTCTGTAGTGCTTAGGCCTGTACATGCCAAACCATGAACACCATAGAAAATCGCATACCGGTCTAATCCTCGTTTAGCGTGTTTAGATTTCGTTTTAGAAAATAAGAGGCATAAATCGCGAACGCAGCTTTAATCCCGTAGGATAGTAGCTTAGGGTAGAGAGTAGTGGGTTCAACCGCTTGCTTAATCCCAAACTCATGGAAGAAATAAGGATAGATTTAGATTAGTTTCCTACTTTCGAAAATGAAAAATAAATAAGATGTCGAAGTGATAAAGGCTGGCAGTCCAGAGTGCACCTTATGAAGTGAAAGATGTGGGCAGTGTCGTGTAGGTAGGATGCTTTGGGAGAAAATTTGTTTTGCTTTATATGAAACAATGACTTTCTATCTTTTCTAAAGCGAAGCATGATCAAAAGAAAAAGGGTCATCGGATGGATGGCGCACTGGAAGTCTACATCCACTGAGACTACTCTTTGAGGTTCTCGTACACTCCAAGGAGCCGCCATCTCCCAGAGTTTGGGAGCCTACACGCAGCGATCGCAATTTTTGTCATAGAAAACGATAGCTACAAAACGAGACCTTGAGCCTTCAAGAAAGATTATTTTTCACGTGAGAAAATTTCTCATTCTGAAAACTTCTTAGCATTTCTGGCTTAAGAGTGATCTTTTCTCTGATGTTTCCATCGAAAGAAACCACCGAAGAAACCAATGCGTCGATATCTAAAAGAAGAGGACTGTTTTTTTATGCCATGTTCTATCATTTTCTAAAACCTATTTTCACTCAGCTTCTTTTTCCTTATTCATCCTCCATTTCTTCTCCTCGAAAAATCCCCTTTTCTCCTTCTCATTTTCCCTTCACTATCCTGGAAAAATCTTCTAAAAATTCCCTTTCTAAACTCATAAAATCCTCTTTTATATGGTTTAAAGTGTCCTGGCTCTTGCCTATCGAAACCTCGACCCCTTAAAAAAGCTTCCTTGCCTAAAAAGTGCCCTTTTATGTACGCAGGTCTAGGCCCTTTGGCTTAGTCTCTCTCGCGCTCCTTCCTCGTCCTTGAACCAAGGTGTTGTGACCAAGCGCCTCACTGCTAGCTCGCTCTTCCCCTTTAGCCGGGCCCTTTTCTCCACACAGTACCGTGATTTTTCACTTACAAGCCCCATTGCATTGGCATTTTCTACTGAGAACCCGCATTTTATGTTGTAAACTCTGCCACCTGCTAAAGTGCTGTACCAGGATCTCACACTCGTAGATTCATGGGATCAGGTAATGGCCTCATTTAACTCGCCAATCATCTCATCTCGGCCATTTAGCCCTTGCTCTCGCTCGTCTTGCACTGCTGTATCCCTCCACAAGGCGAGGCTCTCCTGCACTAATCCCTGGCCCCCTTCTCTAGTTTTGCTCCCTGTCGCTAATGCGATCTCTTTGCCGTAGAAATCTATATGTAATCTAACGACGATAATTCACACTATTGCCGTCCCTTTCCTTCCTTAGCCACGTTCACTTTCATTTCCTTTTGTCCCCGCACATCACTCCACAAAATCAATCCCCACCATTGATTAATCAAATCAACAGTTCTGCTTCGATAAAAGTCTGAAATCCCGAACTCAGGACCCACCTCCCACTACCTGGCCCCTCTCCTAGTCACTGTTGGCCAAACACCTAGCTCCCACTTCGAGACCCTTGCCATGCATGCCGTTTCATCACGCTATCTCCCAGCGGACCGTTGGATCCGCGCCCTCCTCATCCAATCTGCACGATATCGCATTTCGCATGACTTTGCTTATCTCGGGGGTTTAACCACTCCAAAATCACATGAAAGCTCACCAGAATTTTCATAAGTGACGGTGGCTTGCTTTGATCAGTTGAATCGCTTTCATTTGCTGACATACAACTCACACACCTAGATGCCGCGCAGCAAACCATTCACGGTGCTATACATGACCACCACTGCTATATTTCATGCCAAAAGTCATGTAAACGCTTTAGCCAGGTTTTCTCACAAGAACACTCCTCCGCCTACATTTCATCTCCTCGACAGATAAGCTCCTCACGCTACTGTGCCTCCAAAAGTGGTTTTTCCGAACACCGTGCGTAACGGTGCTTTATTGGTTTTTGCGTGTGTTTTAGCGTCGAAAGTTCTCTCCTACAGATTCTATGCAAAGGGACAAGGCCGAGGGTGACTTAATCCTCGTGGCTTTGATTAAAAGAAAAAAATGGGACAAAAAGGGTTGGGTTTCCTTGCCTTCTCCAGTGCTTTCATGAGCATTGGTTTCTCAGCAAAACCCTCGATGCAATTTCAAAATCCACATGCAGGGACAGCGAAAGAAGAAAAAAATGGCAATGAAGACAAAGGTTGAAGATTAAAGGATTAAAGCAAAGATTGAAATGATTAAAAGGCTTCATCCTATTGTTTAGAGGTAAATACACAGCTTTAAAGGTTAAATACGGAAGGATTAAATAGGGGTTCATCGAATAGTTGATAAAGGGTTAAATACATAAAGATGGAAGATTAAGGAGCTGACTGACACGTGAAGAACTGAAAGCTAAAGAAAAAGATGTTTAAAGAGATAAAACAATCAAACGGAAGAGAAATATTAAGGGGCTTTCAAAGATGATTGCGAGCAGGCAGCTTAAAAAGCAAGCTCCGTGGCCTAAAGTAGTGTTGTGAAAGCCGCATAAGTACGAGCAAAATCAATCTAAAGAGGAGCCTCCAAATGCCACATCTATTGAGGTAATTACTCACTACGAAAATGCCACCGCCAGGGTGATTTCTCGTTTAAAAGAATACAAATTGAATGCACTGGGTTTAAAGACATTTGCCAAAGATAGCTTAGAATAAATTGACGTACCCTACCAAGAGCAGAGTCAGCAAAAGGTGATTGAAGTTGGATAAAATTTAATTTTTACAATCACTATAGCGATTTAAAAACATTTGAAAACTTCTCCATAAGGCCTCCAAAAGGCCGAGAAGCATTTACTGCAGTAGTACACCGAACAATTAAACCTTCCTTTTACCTCCACCTCCTCAATTAATCTATAAAATACCATATGGGGAGCTATGTAAGTATTATTGTTGGTTGCATACTTGTTGAATGTAAATAGCTCGAGGTGCTGCAAGCCTGTTTTGTAGATAGAAAGAAAGATAGGTCGAGATGAGAAGTTTGAAGGCGTAAAAGACCATCTTGGACTTGAATGTCAGTAACTAGTTTGAACACATCAAATATACAAGCTAATTTATGATCCTTTGGTCTATGTCAATGGTGATGTTTTCTCTCATCAGTAATTGTTATTTTTCTCATGTTTTCCATACTATCCACTTTCTCTCGAGTAAAAGAACAAACAAAAAATATAGATTAATACTGCTTCTCAAGTACCCTAAAATCCTCACTGGTAACCTTTATCTTGCGGTATTTCCTGCTAACTGTGTATTTGGAGGATAATCCAATAGAGTGTGATCAGTCAAGGAATGTTGGTGAGTCCATGTCTTGCTTCGGGTAAAAGCTTGAGATTCTCGTCCTGAATGTCTCTTTAGGCAGGTTTGCTAAGTTGTGCTGAATTAGAGAAGCAGCATGGTTCTGCCATCCTCTAGTTTCTTCTCCCACGAGCTTTCTTTGAAAAAGATCCCTTGAAAGCATGTGGTTTCAAAGCAGAGGCTAGGTTAAAATTCCTTACTTTGCTCTTAGACTACTTTTGTATGTTTATCTTGAGTGTTCTCCTTTGAATATGTTGGAAAGAAGTCTCAGGTTAAAAGTCCTTACTTGAGTCTTGAGGCTATTCTTTGTTTTGTCTTAAATGTTTTCCTTCGAGATATGTCGAAAAGCGAGCTAGGTTAAAAGTACTTACTTGATCTTAAGCGTGCACTTTGTTTTCTTATATGTTTCGCTTCTTTTCTTCCACTTCTTAATGTTTCATACCATAAATCAACTTAAAGAGATCCGTCATGGAGACAGATGATTTGCCCCATGAGACCACTCTCTTGAAGCCTCGTTGTCCAGATTAAACCATTTTGTGACTCCATAGCCAATGGATTGATATTGCTTTCTTACCTATCGACCAGTCAACGAATAGTTTTCTACCTACTCACACCTTTGCCCTTCAAATATTACTTCCTTCATTTTATGATAATCCAGCCAACCAAAAACAATACAAAACCCTTGTACTTTATAACTAGCCTGAAAATCAAACCTTAAAGATCATATCTTGTGAAAGCACTTTACATGGGGAGAGATCCCCTCTCCTAGACTGCCGAGGCTAGATCACTAGATGCAAAGGCTGGTTTTGACCATGTTGGCCTCCGTCACCGTTTTTGTTCTGCCAATATTTGCAAACCACGGAGACCCCAACACAACCCTCAGGAAGTAAACCTTTCCAAAGCAAGACCTGGGTGCAAAGTCAATATCTCAAAGGATCTTCCAAGTCATTCCATGGATGGGCCAATCTCTTTTCTCACAATGTGGCACTTCTCACCACCTTCATCAACATGATATTTTCTTTCCTAAATCTACTCTCAAATCATGTGCTTCATGTTTTTTCTTTAAAAGGAATTGCCTGGAGAGTGCTTGGATACCCCACTATCGTGACCTATGGGACCCACTACGTCCATCATCGCTTTCCACTGCGCTTTGCCACATCATACTCCGTTGCGACCAATCAGAGACTTTCCACTTGTCCTTTTTACCACATGTCTCGCTTGGTCACCTACCATGTCACACTACTGAGACGTTCACTTGGATGGCAAAGTGCGTCTCCACCTACTACGTATCACCTTCACATGCCATTATATTTCATCATTCTGACCACTGTCACACTCTCCAACACTCATCTGTGGGAATCACTGCTCCTGTCATGGTGATATCATCCCATTACATGTCATCCCATGGGTGGTGCCACCGTCACCCAGCGGCCCACTTGTCCACCTAAAAACACCAATTATGAGTGACAGTGTCGCCTAAGGCCATGTGATCAGGCATGCCACATCATCTTGGCGACTCTCACGTGCCATGTCGCCTGTTTACTAGACTACCACTTGGTTGCCATGCTGCACGTCGCCTATGTGAGGCACCAGCATGGTCGCACATGCTGGATCATCGCTTCAGTTTCTCATCACTATGTTGTGTTTAGTTGGTGATATCGCGATGATTTGATATGCCCTTTGCGTGTCTAGCCTGTACACCTTGTGTGATTGGGGGATTTCATTCGCCATCGCTCGATGCTCATTTCCTCATTTCCCTTTTTGGACACGACTTTGAGTTGAGGAAGTCAACTTCAAGCACTTGGGCACTGCTTACTGGCACCTTTGCGATGTTATGCCAACGTACCCACATGTACCTCATATGTTAACCAACAATATCGTTCCAGAGTGATGATGTCACTGTGTTTAAAAGAGTGAGATGGTCAGAAACTCAGTCCGATGTCTCCTCCATCTACCCGAGTAGCTGAGGTGAGTCCGGGATTTGTCTACCTATGTGACTTATGGACACTCTACTTCTTCCGAAGAAAACCATGAAAATATCATTTGGCCTATTTGATGGGATGAAAAGCATAGTACTCAACTCTTTCTTTTAAAATAAGAAAGGGTAGTGTTTGGGATTTGTACAGATGTGTGCCCACTAGCTAAATACCGTGATCATCTAGAGCCTCAGCTGAGCCGAAAAATTCCAGCTTTATTTTTCTTTCTTCATTCCTTGGGGTTAGGATCACGTGTAATATTCATGGTAATATCCAGCCAGAAACAAAGGTACTTTACAGTGCACGTGAATATTCAGGTGTGATAAATTTACTGAAGAAGAACCTATATGGGGAGAGTCTTCCTTGTCTACCTTTGAAAGTACAATAACATTTTTTAAGCATACTTTCATTCAATATCAAATTGACCTTGATTCTAGTGGGAGAAAGACAATATATTCATATGCTATTTCCACTGAGAAAGCAAAGTTTTAATGATGCTTGATGTGACATGCAAGCTATGCCAAATAAATAAATGACATGAAACACTAGAACAGTGCATATTTTCCAGACAAACAATCGCTATTTTGGGTGTAAATTGTAACTTTCATACGATATTGAAACATAGTACTTTAAATTCTGATTGTGACTGGACTCTAAAAATTTTCTATTCTATAGCGACATGTTTTTAAAATATCTCTCAATTTCTCGCTCAAAATTTCACTTTATCCCGACAGCGTTTTTCATTTAATTCTAGTATTTTTCACAAAAACTCAAGGATGCATTAGAGTACATACCTGGAGATGAACGTTGTGGACATTTCTATATTTCCTCTGGTTGATAGTATGAGATCCGTCATCCATTTTACTTTAACTTTATATAAGTGTTGAGGGTGTTGTCTTCTTTTAGGATCAATATTTCCCTACATTGGTTTTGAAAAATACTTTCATGGATGAAGATATATAGAAATAATTATAGAAAATTTCAACAAAATAGAGTCCATCTAAATCTAGTGTTTAGCATGTTCCTGAGAAATGACACCAAAAATTTCGTCAAATAATTTCCAATAAAGATATGTTAAACTCCTGTAAAATGCAACCTAGAGTTTTCAAAAACTTGTGCAGGTGATGTGCACTGTGTGTGATAAAGTACACTAAAACAACCTATCTTTTGAAAATGGAGCAAGGATATTTCTAGAATGTAACAACTAAACTAGAAAAATAGAACAAAAAGAAAATACTAAGTCTGTGCAAGGAAATACTGAAATTCAGAAAGCAAAATAGTCTTATAGCGAAAATGGATACCCAATTCCAACCTCCTTTAGCTGTACTCTACTCCAACATCGTAAACATGCCTCACCACATGGTTTTCAAGAGAGATTGCAATTTTGTAGAGGAAAGGAAAATAGGGCGATCACATGAAACTCAATTTTCTAATTGCGCGAGGAAGGAGCACCTGTAGAGTTATAGGATGAGCCAATATTGAATGTGATAGATAGGTAAAGAAAAATGACAATGAGAGTAAAGTAGCGAAAAATGAAACTAATATAATAGAAAATAAATGAGCATAAGCAAAACTATCAGTAGCAAGCCATTAAGCAAAAAGGAAGTAAAAGATGGCCACACGAAAAGAAAATGAATGTTGAAAAATTGAAAGTATGTGAATTGTAGAAATAAAAGCACAACTATTGGAGAGATGGCAGAATAGAAAGCCATCCTTAATCACATAGGCAAAGGGGATTCGACCTCCAGATGTACGACTCAAAGTAGGCCTCAAGCCATGAAAAAGAAAATAGTGAATCCATCAAGATAAAGAGTGTTATTTATTGTAAGAAGCTTAAAGCCAGAAATTCTTACATTTCTTCCTAAATACAGAGTTTTCAACTTAATGAATTCCAATCCTCTAGAGACACTTTCATTCTTCCTAGTGAAAAGGAATACACTAGGTCAATCCTTTCAATCAATCCCCATTGATGATTATTTGTCTCAAAATATCCTAAAATCCTGTGGCCTATCTGGTGGGATTAATTCTGGCATTATTAGAAAAGAGAAGGATAAAATCACTCAAAAATCTCCTTCATTAATCAATTTTTCTGAGAAAGCTGGATAGTGAGAGATCAATCTTGATCTTTGTTGGTTGATTTCTTGCACTTGTCCTTTAGGAATCACAACATCCTCCATATATATATATGCACTGTCCTTTAAAAAGCCTTAAAGTCCTATCGATTAAGATGAGGTGTATGCTTTACTTCAACTTCATTAATTATATGTGATTATATATGTGGGAGTATGTATTGTTCATTAAAAGGATTATTTTTCATGAAGTTTATGGCTTAGCGGGAAAACAAATTGTGATGAATATAGATGTGAATGGGCCATAAAAAATAGGAAAAATTGGAGGCCCAAATGTTAATATCCTTGTGTGATGATTGACCTGATATGCTAGCCATTCCTTAAGAGCTAGATTGGTGTTTTTGTGAAAATTCGCTTGAAATGAACAACTAGAATTAATTGTAACTTCATAAATTCTCGCGTTTATTTTGTTGTGGAAAAATATCTGAATTAATCACTGCAGCAGTTTTTATGAGTAAAACGTTTGTGGAAAATAAAGCGGAAACATAAAAATTCCAGCACACACACAATAAAAAATACGACACACTTATTTTTGGCCAATTGTCCCTAGAAAAACCTAATGTGGGAAAACCGAAAGGTAGCAGCGGGGGTTTTATTACTATGCATCATGATGAGAATTTTGAGCATCACATGTGGATGCCCAGGTGGCTGTCCAATCACTGCAAAACCATCTACAGCCATAATTAGAGAGAAAATTTACATACTTTCTCGCAATCACTCCGGGCACTGGCTCCTTTTGGAAGCGGCTGTCCAACTCTTGCACTGGAGCCCTTCTACACTGCCTGTCTGTCCGCGCACACCCTCACATGTGTGGCTAGAAAACCTCTCGTCTAGTCAAATCCATCCCGCCCTGTATTGTTGCTAGAAAGTGACTAACTGTGAGAGCTATGGAAGACATTCCCGACCACGCTGGAGCCGAATTTACCTCCTCTTGCTAAAATCGAGTCGCTTTGGCATGCTTACGCAACCCCTACACAACCGCCTCACTTGAATACCCCGTGGTTTCGCCATCGCACTCTTTGGAAATAGAAAATCCTCCTCCCGGTACTCACCTTATCTCGCTTTTCACTGCTGTCTCCGCATCGCAGCTCCAGCTCTCTTTTGTTGAATCTTTCGCAACTGGGAGGTTTGAAGTCTCTCAAGGGTCTCAAACCTCAAGTGTGTGCTCTTCTACTCAATCCCATTGATCTCCTCTTATAGTCTCCATTTTGGATCGCTCAAAACCGTCGTTAAAGTCCTTATCGATGGTTGGAGATCATTTCCAAGTTGATCCATGTGAGTTTGTAGAGAAATCTCATCTTTCTCAATTAATTGTTGTATGATTACATGTCTAAGTTGTACTTACGAAAAAATTTAATTACTGATTAATTAACTTAATTGATCTGCTGAGGTGGATTTTCCAAAAAACTGTCGGTTTTGGAGTCCTAGTGTATATTATCCTCTCTGACTCAAATTTTGATACTATAAATGCCATCCCGATGCTATAAAATTTTAAGTTGTTTGCTGTCAAATGCTTGCTAAGCATGATGTCCATCCATCCATTTCTCTAGACTTAAAGGACCAAGCTTCAGAAAGGAGGGGTCTTGAAACCACAACATGTGAAAAATGAAATAGTAAAGGAAATGAGATGATGGTTAGATACCAAGCCCATGTGAGGGTTTGATAAAGTGAGAGAGAATCTAATTTCTGTAAGAACAACTATGGACCGATAATTTTTCTATCTTAGTGCAATATGCCCTAGAAACTAGCCTACTATTAGCATGTAAATCCCCTTTATAAATGCGTGAGTAACGCAATATTGAGGAAGGAGATAAGATCCCCAGTGTTCCTTACATGGATGCCAAACAATATCCACCAGTTTTCTCATTGAGATAGGGGTTGACAATGAGCTCTAGCCTGTACTGCATTTGGAACGAGTGTGATTCCATTAACTCCATGATGGAGTTCCAACAATCTACTTTGCATAATGATATAGAATGAGAGACATGTAAACTATAACAATATTGCATGGATCACCAAAGGAGTATACGAGATAAATTTAAGAGTTACCGCTATCCAATGAAGATAAAGAATTGAAACCTAAAATTTAGTTTAAACGACAAAGAGTTCCACGTGTGCAAAAACCACGTGCATGCACTCTTTGGGAGATCACAACTCAAACTCCAAAATAAAATGCCATATACTTACATTAATGTAGTACCTCCTTTTCCTCCGAATTTGGTCTCACGGAGAAATTGGGGATATTTTTCTTTCATCAAATATCTTGCTAATGTGGCTTTCTTTGAACTACCCAATCCACAAAAACTCCACGAGGATCACTTTCACTTCATTTTCCAAGGATTTAAAATATTTCCACATCTCGATGGAGGAATGACTTCTACTGGAGTTCCTTGTGTTTCATGTTCCTCTACTATACACGCACTTGATTGTGGGTTGAATTGCCTAAATCCTTGTGTTTTATCAGTGTTCTTACTCGCTTGTCTCTCATTAAACTTCTTCTGCCTTTTCCTACTCAAATTAATAATACAGTAATGCGTCCATATTTGCTTCATTTGAGCATCGATCAAATGAATTCAACGATTATGAACAGGAAGAAAGAACACAAAATAATAAAGTGGCTAGTAAGGTATGTGATAAAACTCATCCTCATGATTGAGACATTGTTCCCTTGGAAAGGGTGATATTGTGAGAATATATTCAAGAAAAATTCAAGGCCAAATGGTTAAACTTCACTTAGAGGATATCTGTGCTTTTATTAGCTTTTGGGTTTTCCTAAACTATAATAAAATTTCTATGCGTAATCTCCAGAATGATTTTGCCCTGGTTCCTTTGCTATTTTCCTGAGACTTCTAGATCTTGATGATGGTCTGAGAGGAAAGGATATGTGAATCCTAAGGACATGCTGTGAATAGTGGATTTTTCAGAGATGAGAACTCTTACCTCCTTTCACACTTTTTCTTTAGTCTACTTCCATTATTCAGCGAATCATCTTGAGGCTTGTTCTACCTAAGTGAATTTAGGGAAAGATTTGGCAAAAGTGGCCATGTTTCATGACAATACACTTTTGAACTTAAAAAGTTGCTTATACCTTTCAATAGGGATGAATGAAAAGTATGACCATCCATCGTCGGAGATATTTTGAAATCATTTTTCTAGATCAGACACCTGCTGGACGAAATACGGTGGTAGCATCCCACCTTGTGGTTCAGCACGATCAATGTATCTTCCTAATGTGCTGTAAATATTTTTGAACTATTTCTTCATTTTAAATAATAAAAGGGTAGATGTGAAAAGGATGAAACCATATTGGAGATTTTTCAAAGGATATCTACTTTCTAGTTCAAGGTCCAAATTCCGCCAGTCGAGCACATTTCGCTTAAGAGCCAGAGAAAGAGGGACTACTTATAAATATCATGTCCCCATGACCAACTTGCTTCTCAAATGTGAGTACACACACAGTTTGTTAAACAATAAAAAGGAGAGAGAAATTCTCCTTTATCAATATTGAAAGTCATATCTTCCTTTTTCCACTGAGATGTCCAGACTTGTAAGACATCAATCCCAGTGAACTATTCCAGCAAGATCATTCTGGGTAGAAACTGTGAAATATTCTGAGAATACAAGGGAAAGAATTTTAGATTTTGGCTGGCCTTCCATGAGCACTTCGATGAGTCAATGGGTTGGGATTTAACTTCTTGATAATGGATGAGCTAAGGGCATGGAAGGTGGATATGTCATGAGGAGGGGAGGTGACCCCTCCATTTGATGGTTGAATCGGTGAGTGCCAAGTAGAGGCCATGGTTTGTGTTAGCACTGCAGTATTTGAATCCCACCCATACACCGCCTTATTTTAATCTTCTTTCACCTCATCTCCTCTTCTTTATATTTTCTTTAGCTCCTCGTTTTGTTTTCTTAACCATTTTTTCCCAAGGGTGCCTACGTCATCCATTGTTCACAAAGCACCAAACCGCTAATTTCCTCTCGAGCTAGGGTGGCTGCTATGGAAACAAGACATTTGAGTAGAGGAGGCGTAATTTATGTCATGCCAGGTAAGTATGAGGCCATGCAGCTCATATGATGATGTCTCCATCATTTTTTAAGAAATAATTCCAAGTGTCATGTCATTTGCCACTATCATGCGACGCTATCTGTCAGCGTATTTATGACCAAAAAAATATGAATTTGAAAAAGGTGAGAGGATTTTGTCCATAGCCAGGTCAAGGAAGAAACAAATCCTTCAGCTTACACGTGTGTCATGGTTTTAGATAAATGTCTGCACATGAGAGCTACAAGAAGAGTTACTATACTTTTGGAGTGACCTTGGAAAATCAAAGTTTTCAGCTAAGCAGATGTCCAAATAACATTTTTGATGAATCTGAAATTCTAACTAAAGCAAGAGGGAATTTCAATGAGATATCATGAGATAAATTTGGAGTTTGAAAAAGGCTCTCCAAAATTTTCTTGCAACATCACTGCATGTCTAAGCACCCTCATTCTCTGCACCTTTTAATCGGCCTTTGAAAATCAACTTTTGACAAAGGAAAATAGACTCCAATCATAAAAAAGTGTAGATTTGGAAAAGGCAGGATAGATAATATTTCCAACGAGCATATCACGGGACCAATTTTTGAAGCCGGGAAGGCCTCCAAAATGTGGTGCTGCCCTTAAAAGGCGTGTACCGCGAGAGGGCGCACTTTATTTTCGCGAGTGTGCACCACTAAACGTGCGGCTCTGTGGACGCTACGCTCTCTTTTTGAGGAATATAATGGACAAATGGACAACACTAGAAGATTCATAATGATGATAGGAAATCTGACACACGACGTGTTTCTAAACTTTGCTGGAGGAGAAATAATCCTTTAGAGCAAAAGAATAAAAAACCATGAAAAAAAATCATGTTTTTGCCTCAATTTTTGCTTTGTCGCGCGTGCGTTTAACAATCTTAGGAGGAAGTGGTTACTTTTACGGAAAATGCTTCATTTTTCTAAACCGATGTAGTGTGAAAGTGGATTTCTAAGAAGACATTTTGGAGGCAATTTGGACACCGTAAAGCTGGCAAGAAACAACAAGTGATTTGGGGTAAAATGACTGCACGTGGTTGGATGAAAAGCGACGTTGTGCGTTTTACAGTGAGTGATTTTTCACGAGTTTTTCTACAAATTTCAGGGCTTCTTACCTTTAGGGAAATCATGTTTTTACTTCATTTAACTGAATATGTAAATGTAATTGTCATGTTTTTACTATTACCTAGGGTAACACATTAGGTTAAAACTCACGATGAGGTGTGAAGGAATCGTGCAAAAAGCTAGGGTCGAGTCACTTTGACCACCTTGGCACTCCTGAGGTTTTCGACAGGACTTTGGGATGGATCAGCTCCTCCTCTTAGAGATTAGACCTAAGGTTGGGAGAGGTTGTTTTGAGGCCTATTTCATGTCATTTACATTTCCTCATTTTCAAAGGCTGGAAGTTGGAATCGGACTTTAATTTTGCTAGTTGATCGAGGAACTTGTACTCAGCTTTGGCGAGATAATAAAGAGGAGTTGTGGCTTCTGAATACCTATGGTATTGAATGTATTTTATAGTTTTTTTCTTTGGTCAAATATTTCTGAATATATTTTTCATGTCATTTTCATTTATATGTTATGATCTTCCCATAAGTTTGAAAATTAGCATACATGCCTTCGTACGTGCCTGCTGGAGGTAGCGACCATATTTTTTTCATTATCTTTTGTTCCGAGGTATAATACATCTTATGCTTTTCTTCAACTCTCTCTTACATTTTCAAAACCATTCCACAACCATTTCCTTCAAAGTTATTGACATCAGGATGCCTTCCTTACATTGATCCCGGAAGCCCTAACTCATTTTCCTTGAGCACTAGATTTCAGCCATTGAACCATTTCCTCTGATCCAGTGATTTCCCCAACTCAAATCAGTCTAGAAAAAATCGTACATCTCATTATCTGAGCCTAAAACCCTAATTTATCCATCCTCTTGGCTAGCTGCAAACCCTTTTGGAGAGAGCTCCTCTCGAAGCTTGACAGGGCTAGCTATCAAGTCAAAAGCTCGGATCTCGGGTTACCTCTCGTTGGGTTTCAACTTTTCTAAATGCTTTGGGAATCCTGGTGAGAGTGCACACTGAGCATAAAAAACCACTAGGTGCCAGTAGAGCAGAGTTTGTGCCATCTCTAAGAAGAGTGTAGAGCATCCACTTGGGCTACTATTATCCTTAAATAAAGAAAAGTGTAAACTATATGCCCTTAATAAACACAAAAAATTATCCCACTATATGTTTCATAAAATAGTTTTAAAAAAGTGTAAAGTACACTGAGAAAAACAATTTTGTGAAGCAACAATGTCTTTATTCAAACCTGAAATTGTCCAGAGAAAATAACGAGGTAGCAGGGGAGTTGGAAGTTGGACAAAAATATTATAGTTTCCTTCCTAATATTTTTTTAATTTTAATTTTATATTATTTATTTATTTTAATTAATTAATTTATTTATAATTTTCAATGATTGCATCACCTTTAGGAAGCATTGATAAAACTTGCAATGTATCAATTATACTTGCATTTTAACACTTAACCTATGACGAGAATAAATCTGAAAATATTTTCTCATCACATTACTATCCAACCAAGATCCGCTACCATAGATGATCCGTATATCTCCATTATTGTCTGAAAATCAAAATCCATGTGTAATTTTGTTGCTTGTGTTATGTTTTCATGTGATAAGAAGAGTATCACTATCAATCTATATTGCTTTGCTATGTCTCCTACAAAGTGTCATGGAGGTGGAAATCTACACTTTCACATCAAATTGTGTGTGGGTCCCTATGTCAAAAAGGCATGCTGTGACACTGATGGTAAAGTAGAGCTTTTGGTGCGAGGAAATGCTTGGTTTAATACTAACCTATATTAGGCATGTGGCACGATAGGAGTGCCTCGGTATGAAAAGCGTGGCTTAAGAAGCACATTATAGCTATCACTTGAGGATTGCGTAGTTGTACTCATTCACTTGAGAAAAAGGCCACAGAGAGTCTCGAGGGAATATGAAGAGTCGTCGAAATGTCCAAGAGACCTTGTGAAGATGAGATCCAAGGGTAAATTAAATGATGTATTTACTATGTATGTAGTAATGAGAAAGAGCATCACGATATTTATATAATGTCCACTCTATCTCTCAATTTGTGTGTTCTCTGCTGGTGGTATCAAATCCAAGGGTGTGCTTTTGATTGTGTCACTGTGCCGCATGTCCGTTGCCTCTACACGGGCGCTCACTTCGTTACTCAACCTTTGGACGAGTGCCTGCGTGGTGTCCATGCATGTTTCCTCTAGGTGCATGCAGTTTTTATCATTTCCACATGTCCATGGTTTTCCCACTCTGTGGTTAAATGCATTTCACATCTTTGCTACATGGTTAGTGAGGATGTAACGATGAATTAACTCTTTAAATTCTTAGTTTTATTTCTTTTGTAGACTCCTTGGGATAATATGTCAACATACACTTGATTCAATCTCAGCGAGAGCCGATAGTTTTAGACCTCAAAATTTAGCTCGTATGGTCTTTTCTATTTATCATGCAACATAGCCAACTTCCATTTCTTCCTCTCTCTTTCTCCCATCCACATGGATAAACCATTGGATATTTTTCGGGAAGGAGGTAGAAGTTATTTTCTCCAATGCTTAATTATTCCATTTTTCAGCCTGGTGAGTTCTAAATCAAGCTTCCAGAGAACTTGGTCATAAAAGTTGTTTTTAGCTTCACTCATATTGGGCTAAGAAAGCATGAATCACTTTGCTACATCCCAACTAATTTTTTGTGTTCCGTCAAAACCATGGTGATGAGATGTGTCTTAGATTGCAATGTTTTGGCATGGTAAAGTGTGCGCAACCCTTGGGAATCCTCTTTGTGCGATAGTTTCTCTAGGGTTTGATCCATTCAAGAATTGTATTAATCGACTTATCTAAGAGGTTGTTTAACATTTAACATTCTTCATCTTTTAATAATTTCTGCCTTTTCAATGATTTTGTCACGAGCTTTCCATGCCGGGAATAATTCAAGAAACTAGGTATCAGCTGATGCACGTCTTGAAACATCGATTTTCCATAAGTTCTCGAATCATGGGACAAATTCAGCTGAGAGACAGGTCTGTTGAAGCACCATCTAAAGAGAAGTGATCTAGAAGATTTCATGCGATGACATAAAACTAACTTTTTGACCTTAGATTTCTCCATGTGAAAAATTCTTGGAAATGGTTGAAAATTCAAACATTACACCTTTGAATATCCAAACACATATTTTGGGCCATTTGAGGGTAAGTTGTCACTAAATTGTAGATAGGATACGTGTTTTTCTCTTCGTTCACAAAAGGAAACTCATCATCTCTTGGTTTTCTGAGTCGCATACTGAGGTGGCAACAACTTGAAGATCCGGGTGAGACCTAGAATAATAAATATAAAAATATATTCTTGAAACTATCGAGGCATCAAAACAAGTCTAGGGTAATTTCCAATCATTGAAGTGATCGAGAATAAGGAGATGTAATAGATGAACTTCAAGGCTGCACAAATTAAAAGTAAGTAAAATGTCCTACTTGAAGTCAATTTTTCTATGAGTAACAACTCTCTAAATAGCACACGATGCACGTCTTAGAACTATTAAGTGCAAATATTTTACTTATGGTTAGTGCTGAGCGTATGATAATTTTCCACATCTTTGTATAAGTTCCGTGAGAGGGCTATACAAGTCCTCACTCTCTCGTTATGTTACAAAAAGGTACCGGCATGCTCAAACTGTTGTCAAATTTCAAAAAAATTATGACCCGGTGTTGTCCTAGGATTCATGCCAAACCAAAATCATGGAGGTATTTCCTAGCTATTGATACTGTAGCTTATTATACATTTAATTTTCTTTGAAGGTGTAAGCTTGTGTGGGAATATTTACGTATTTTTATGGAGAGAGCCCTACTGATATGTGAAGTACAACACAAATATTCCTTCTAAGTTTCTTCGCAAAAGGCTACTAGTATCACAATGTCACCTCCTCCTTAATGGATTTGTCCATAAGTGTTGGTTACATTCCATATTCCAATTTTGGTGGTTACCGACACATGAGTTTTGCTAAAAGTGGTTTTATAAAGTGCATAGTAGTTTTTCCCACAACTTTGTAGTTTTAGTGGAATGAACTATGGTTGACAGCCTCTAATTCATGGTAAATGAATTAGAGGTTTATGTGTAATGTCGTGAGGATATATGTCGTATTGTAATATTGTATAAATGATTATATCGTTGAAACAAACTTTCTTTACTGGGTTTTCCTAAATTGGGTTTCATTGATAAAACATTTATGTGTGTGTGTAAATTTGCACCTTTTTTGTTCCATTATGAATTTGTTTGCAAAATTAATGGTACAAAGTCATGCATACATGTCTGGTAATATCAGTATTTTATTTCAAAGGAACACCGCCTTCTGGCGAAAGGAATTTGGCTCCAACGTTGTGGTAGCACCTATTCTGACGTGATATCTACGTGACTGATTCTTTGTGGTGAAAAGAAATGGTGATCATTTCAAAGACAGAGATTGAGAAATTCAATGGGAAAATTTTTAAGCTATGGAAGGTCAAAATGAAAGATTTGTTGGTGGAAAAAAATCAATGAATTGTGGTGGATCCGGAGTTCCACACCGGCAGGATGTAAATAGAATGGCTGAAAAGGATTGATTCTGGAAGGAAAACAACACAATACAATTGTCTCTCGGATTCAACATTGATTGATTTTTCAAGAGAAGATGAAAACAAAGGTATTATGGAACAAGTTAGATGTGTACAGCTCTAATCTCCTTAGTGAGAAAAATTGTTCTTATGGAAAACATTTGTATAACTTGAGTATGAAGGATGGAGACTTGGTGAGAAAGAATTTGAATCCCTGCCAATGCATGGAAATCAACTATTATCTATTGATATTAATATTTTAGAGGAGGATAAGTTCATCCATTTGTTATTATCTTTACCATGCTGCGTGGGATAGTTTGGTTGTTTCCATAGGGAAATAATGCAACTACTTTAAGCTTCCTGACTATAATAGTCTCATTTTTCTTATTAGAGGAGATGAAATAGAACAACATGGAAAGCTGCAGAATGGAGATGCCTTTCCTGTAAAAGAGGAAGCTCCCATAATAGAAATAAAAATAGATCCTCAAGTGATATCTAAATCTAGAGGAAGATCTGACTCTCAAGGAAATTTCATAAAGTTATGTTTGGAGATATGGAAAATAAGTGGCATTATAAGAAACATTGTAGATCCACGATTGTTGGAAAAAAGAAAGAGATCCTGAGAAGTTCCTTATACAAAGAGATCTCCAAAATATGATGGAGTGGATGTGTGCTTAGATTAGTCTAAGTACACATGTAGATCGTGAGGCATGACCGGTCAACTTGAGACACATCCTTTAATATGGCTCCTCATAGGGGCTAAGTTTCTATGAAAGTGTGAAAGATATGGTGGTGGTGATGCTTTTCTTAGAATGAACTCGAAATCTAGAATCCATATGATGAGGAAAAGTAAAGTTAAAGCTCATGGATAGAAACATTATAACACCTCCCTAGTCTTCCGCACATCCCAAAAGTGGATTTATTTTTACATTTTGTAAGAGAGATGAGCGTGCATGTGTAAAAACAATGGTACGAGGCAAGGATAATTTCAAAATGGTTTGAGGAGTAATGGTATTGCTTGAGACTGGGATCTGGTCTATATAATCTCTTACTGGGCGTGAATGGTGATGGGTGCAATATATTTGTTGTTCCTAAGAGAGAGGAGCAGGAAGAAAGGAAAACTCCTACATGTCCTCTGTGAGAAAAGACTATGATGCAAATGACATCAAAGATTGGGACATATCGGAGAGAATTACCTTTGAAAGTACTACATGATAATGGCAGGTGAGAAAATATGTCTAATTCCTTTACGGATTTTTATTTTTTTGAAAATTGTTTATATCATAAGTAGAATCAGAGTAATATTCTCCTATGATTCTGGAGGTCTCGAGGGATTTTTGAGAGTTAGTGCACATCGATGTGTTTGGACGTGTGTTGATTCCATCACTGCAGGTGGAATGCAGGTAATATGTATCATTTATAGTGTATTGATTCATTCACTCAGGTGAATACGTATAGCAATATGCATCAAGGAATACATGGGTTATTTCCCTTAGGGAAGAAATTTGAAAGTGTTTTATAAATCTCAAATAATCTAGAGGATTTTATGGAATTAGATAGAGAATAAAATTAAGGTGCTAAAGACTTACAATGGTGGAGAAGTTTGTGAGAATGAATTCAAAGAATCATGGTAATAAGTGCTGGTATAGAAAGGAATAGAATAATACTCCACATACACACTTCAAAAAAATGGAGTTGTAGATGGTATAGAAAAGACTCATATGCATTGATAAGCTTAGCAGTCGTTTACGAGGTCGGATAGAAATTATCAGGGTAAAGGTAACTTGACAATGCATGTATCTACCAATGAGATCACCCTCATTAGTGTTAGATGAAGAGGCTCCACTTGAGATATGGAATAATGAGAAAGCCTTCTTTTAAATATCTCTAGGTATATTTGGATATGATGATTATGTACACATTCCAAAGGGAGAACAGGAATAATATGGATAAAAAAAGTCTAAAAAGTACATCGTTGTTGGATAAGAGATGGTATAAATGGTTATACGTATTGGAGCCCAAATGCTAAGAAGGTAGTGTATGAGTCAAGATGTAGAGCGTAAATAAGTAAAATATGCTTTTCAAATACACAAGTCCTACCGATGGGAGAAGGAACTCAAGAAAGTATAGAGTTTGAACCAAATGATGGTGAGATTGGACTCTAAGTAATAACAAGAATAGGATTGAGAGAAGAAATACAAAATGCGACACTCTAGGAGATCAATCTGAGAAAAAGAGTGGTTAGAAAGGTATACCTCCACCCAATTTCCATTTTGATTTTTATTTTTTAATTACTGATGATGTATCCTAGAGCCGTTAGGGAGGTGGTAGATGTAGAGAGATGGGAAAAATTTGGAAAAACAGCACACTTGATTGAAGTGAAATGGTAGCCTTGGATGGGAATGAGGCTTTGGATGCGGTGAGTTTCCACGCAGAAATCCCATTGGAAACAAATAGGGTTCAAGAAGACTCAAATGAAGAATTCGAGAGTGGAGAAACACAAATATCGCATTATACTATCAAAGTGTCCCAGTGAATTTAGTTTGTTAAATATTTTCTCTCATGCTTCCAAGTTAATTTCTATTGAGATTTATTTTATTTGATCAATACTACTTTTTATTTTGGAAGTGGTAGCGGATGGATGTGAAGACAAAATTCTTACATAGGGATCTACATAGCAGAACAATTTCATACATGGAAAGGCGCCGGAAAAGGATTTTCTATGAAAAGCAAAATAAAGAGTTGGTATGTGGGCTTTGAAAAGTATCTTTATGTGGTTAAAAGCAATCACCAAGGATGCAAGATTAAAAAAATTATATACTTTTGCCAGTAACCAAATTTTATAGTAGCATATATGAACGCCTTAGAAATAAGCCACTTAGGCAACTCACACATTACATAAATGCAATTCTCGGAGGATACAAATGAACAAAACCTCCTTCTATATATAAAAGTCCATGGGGCCATAATATAATCCTAGTGGGGCCACAATGCATCCCTAGCCGACCTAACAATAATAATGTATGTACAATAATAACAATATAGTTATAAAGAAATAATGCAATGCAGGCCACACTAACATAATAAGGGGCTACACTATTAATATAGGGACTTAACATGCCCCTCTCCTTAAAAAGTGTTGTCCTCAACGCTTGAGTAGCTCTGGGGTGCTTCGTATGTAAATTCTCATCCTCCATGTAGAATCTTCAAGGTAAGTTCTTCCTCCACTTGATGAGATACCCGAAATTGATCGATTCCTAGGTCTGTTGTTCTTTGCTTTCCATGACCGCTTCTGTCCAACATGATTTTTTCCTCTCATCAAGAAAACAATATTAGTTTTGGAACCGGAAGATTTTTCTCTTATAACTTTCTTTAAGCATGAAACATGAAAACTGATACATCACAAGAAGTAGGGTTCAATTGTATGCCATAGTACCAATTCTTTGCAACACCTCTATGACCATAGTACTTTGGCTATAATTTATTATCTCTTAGCTTGCTTGAGGTGACATTTGTTTATATGGTTGTAGCCAGCCAGAAATACCAATTCCCATATCAAAACTTCTCTCGCCGCGATGTTGATCTGGCTTCGTTGTTTCATTCCATTTTAGCCACCCAAGTTATCCTTTAAGAGTTGGAGAACTTCTTGCCGATGCTCGACGTGATCTTCCATCGCTGAACCTTCGACCTTCTAACATGATGCATCTATGGTGGATGATATCCAAGGCCATAACAAATATTGTCGAATATGGTTAAAGTGTTATACCATCATTCAACAGAGAGGTAAATCGATTTGACTGCATTGTTTGTTTATCGACACAAAACAACGAAGATATCCTTCCAAACATTTATTTACGGCCTCAGCTTAGCTCATCGTATTGAGGATGATAAGATGAGCTAAGTGAGGCCAATTTAGTACCCAAAGAAGAAAATAACTTCCTGTCCAAAATTTCCAAAAATGGGATTCTGCGCTCATTAAATAACCTATATCATGTATTGACTCTCCGTCCACAAATGTAGTAGCAACCGTACTTGCTTTAAATGGATGAGATAATGCACAAAAGTGTGCATACTTACAAGTCTATCAACTACCATCATGATGACATTCTCTTTCCTTCTAATTAGGTAAACCCGTGATAAAACTTGGCTGAAATCTTCTCCCAACGCCGACTTGGAATGGATAAAGGTTGTAGAAGTCCCTGCCACCTTAATTGCCCCACTATTCGCTCGGGCAACCAAACATTCTGTCACAAACTTTTGAATATCGTACTTAAGGCCATCCCAAAAAAATTCTTTCTTCAATTCCTGTAAAGCTTTAAAAATTCAGTGTCCTCCTAAAGGAGAAGTGTGCATCTCAGAAGAATCTTTTGTTTTAGTTGGGAATTTTTACAAAGATATGGCTAATTGCATCATAAGGAATCATTTTTTCCAACCAAATGTATCGGGGATGTATCAGATCTCACGAACTTTTAAAATGAGTGTCCACACACTTTTGTCCTTTCTTCCATTCTCATCTCTGCTTCCTTGATTCAACTGTCAGATAATGAAATGGCACAAAGGTCGTTTCCACCTCTTCATTCTTTCTTGAGAGTGCATTCCATAGTCAACATTAAGCCTTCTTTTTTGCTATTATTTTATGTCACAATCAAATATCTTTGTGACCCATTTTTGTCATTTCTTCCAAAGGATAGTCTTTGTTCCAAAGTGTTTCAGACGTATCACATCAGTTTTTACCTTTAAGGTCTTCCTAACAGGTAAGTTCTCCAGCTTCTTTAAAATGTTATTGCTAATACTCTTCCTCATAAATAGGTTTTCGTAACATTTCTTCTCGATCGACGTACTTTCAAAAGCAATGGGTCTTCCTTCCGCATTAAACTCGCACCAATTCCATTTCCCGAGGGTATCACATTCCACACAAAAGGTTTTTGTGAAGTCCGCGTAGGCTAAGACCTTAAGTAGCACATTGCCTTCTTTAAGATGTTCAAAGGCCTTAGTTGCTTCAGAGCCCATGAAAATTACCTTTCTTCACAATGTTGTTTGGGGAGAAAATGCTATTCTTCCATAATTCTAACAAATCTACGATGAATAGTCATGAATCTTTATGAAATCCTGAATCAGCTTTATTGTCTTTAGGGACTTTCCATTCCTCAATGGCTTTAATTTTGTTATGTCTCATTTTAACACCCTCGTGATATAATATGACCGGAGAGCTCCACTTTCAGGCTCCAAAATAACATTTGGATGCTTTGCATATAATTGTTTTGCAATAGTTTGAGCACTCTGCTAACATGCTCAACATGACCTTCCAAGACTTGTTATAGATTAGTAGTATCATCAAAAAAATACTAGCACAATTTTCTAAGGAAGGGTTTGAAAACAGAATTCATCAACCCTTGAAATGTAGAAGGTGCACAGAAGGCTTGGGCATGACCAAAATTCATAATGACCCTCATGAGTTCTGGGTCACGTTTGGAATATTCGCCTGTTCTTATTTGATATTATCCTAACGGTAACATCCAGAAAATAAATTGCTCCATGTAATTCATCCAATAATTCACCAATCATGAAGAATGGGAAATTTATCTTTAATGGTGAGCTTATTGGATTCTCATAATCCCACACATTCGCCATGATCCATCCTTCTTGTGTACCCTTTATCACTAGAGCTGCAGAAAGAACTTCGACTAGGTTGAATTATACCGCCTCTAACATTTCTCGCAATCATGCGTTCAATTTCGCTCTTTGAAGTAAGGATATCTATAAGCATGGATGTTCGATAGCCTACTCTGAATCAAATGAAGAAAGTGCATGACTGGGTGACTGTCAATAGGTGGAGTCCTTTGGGAGTTTCAAACACCTTGAAATGATTTTGTCCAAGGTCTGTCGAGATCTCGTTAAATAGATGATTTTGATGTTGGAACTTCTGCAGCATAATTGTGCAATTACGCCTGCTGCTCTTTTCAGAAGTTTGTCATGCCATTAGAGCTTAATATCCTTCCTGCTTCCTTTCAATACCCTCTCGACCATCTTCTTCGAAAAAATTTCAACAGTGCTCCTTGAAAATTTGAAAGCTACCCAAAGATTGTAACCATTGTACTTCCTAGTACAACATCGCACTCCTCCCATAGGAATGGAAAGCATTGGACTAGTCAACAATGTCATTCCCCATGGTTAGCTTGATGTTATTGCATTTCGCAGTGTAATTTATAGTTCCTCCATTTGCAACCATCACTTGACATCTGGTGTCAAGATAGGGAACAATTTAATTCCTTGGCTACCTTACAATGAATAAAAATTATGGGTGCTACTCAATCAATCAACACGATGTAGTCTTTCTTCTGATTCTGTCCTTTTATCTTTAGAGTTTATATGTTGTACCTCGCCACATACTACACGATATGGTTGGATTCCATTTCTTCCTCTTCAAATGTCTCCGGTGTATATCCTCTTCTTGTTCATTTTCTCCTCTTCACAATCTATGTAAAATAATTTTCCCGCACACTTATGACCTTTAGTATTTGCTACTAAACTGTATAAAGTCTTTTGGGTCTTTTTTTCCTAATTGTTGTGGTGTCAACCTTGTAGGTTGTGGAAATCTAGATGTAGCCACACTTCCTCTTTATAGAATGATAGTAGACTTCCTTGTTATAATTTTACATTCAACTTTTTCTCACAACTCGAATGCCTTCTAATGAATCCAGTTCCAGAACACGAACTTCATGTTGAATGTTATCCTTTAAACCGCCATGTGAGATCAATCGTGGTCCTCCGAAATACTTCGGGCATACCCTTATACCCAATTTTTGGAAGTCCTCACTGTAAGCCGCCCCACTAAACCCTTTTGTTTGAGATTTATCAATTGGGCAAGAAGGTGTTGCTCTTTGTATCCCTCATATGTTATCATTTCCTCCCAAAACGACCAAGGACAATTTTTTTACTGAACAAAGCCATCGATACCATACAAATTAATTTTGTTCTAAATGTAAAGCTGCAACACACTTTTGTGTGTTTTGCACATTATGAAGATCAAAATATTGCTCCAACCGTAGTATCCAGTGTTACAAGATCCTTTCCATCAAACTTTCTCATATCCATTTTTAAATACGTGTTCTTCCATTGTTTATTGTTTTCTATAAAATCCATGATTAACACTTATTTTGTTCTCATCATGAGGTTCTTCTACTATCTTTTCAGCCTGGTCAGTGAAACATTTCTCGTATCAACTTTGGTCAACCGATGTCCGCTTTTAGATCATTCTTCTTCATGCTTTTTCATGTTGTTTTCCATGTTGTCTTCATGTCATCCATCTGGCCGATGCCTACCCATGTCATCCATCTTAGCTTCCAGCCTTTCTTCAAACCGTCCATCTTCACTTCCACGCCATCCATCTTAGTTTGCATGCCTTTCTTCAAACCATCCATCTTCAATGCACGCCTTTCAAAACTTCCTCATTTCATTTTTGTTGTTTCATAGAGGAAATTTGTTGCACTTGCTCTTGTATCTTTACAGATCATGTTGCAATTCTTCATCTTCATGAGTTTAGGAAGAGGCCCAAGGCTGATTGGTGTTGAATCTTTTAGGTGCCATTTTAGAACCCAATATGGATACCTTTACTGGCTTTTATAGTCAAATATTGAAAATTGTATTATCTCTGGACGTACCCTAAATATCTGAAATTCAGCACTGAAGTAGCCTCTTTAAACTTTCTTTGAATGCCACAGGTCTGACCTGATTTGGATTCCCCCAAGACAAATTTAACCAATCTTCCACAATGACCTAATTTCCGGACTCGGTTCAGAGAGCTTAAACTTACACGACTTTCCACGTGTCACTGTTTTGTCCTTTGTCTCTGAAATTTATTGTTTCAGAAACTTCTTGGGTTCAGTACTTATGACCACTTTTTACGGCACTTCAACCTGAGATGCCCAGAGAGAGAAAGTTATTGAAGTTTTCCTGATTTGCTCCCTGAGATGCAATTCAGAGTCTGAAAGCACTACCTTCCACAATTTGCTATATCTCCAAAAATATTGCGAATAAAGATTCGAAATTTTTTTGAAGAATTTCACATTTCAGCTTCTGGCACCATATGAATTCTGACTTGAAACTTTGTAAAACAAATTGAGGCACAAATGCTAATGGATGACCTGCTTAGAGCTCAAAAGATACCAAACTCTCCACAGACATACATTCCTCAAATATTGCGAACCAAGATCTGGAAATTTTTAATAAATCTTCTTAAGATTTCAGCTTCTGACCAAAAAATTTTAGTCTGAAGCTTCTGTAGAAAAGTGTTATAAAGAAAATGCCACGATGACCTGTTTGGAGCAGCGAAACCCTAGAACCTCAAAGTTTCCATACCAAATGTTGTGTAACCAGCTCCAAACATAGAAGAAAAGATATATAGAATCACTAAAATACTGAGGGGGCAAACTCAACACACATTACATAAATGCACACCAGATGATACAAACAACAAAACCTCTTTATATAAAAACCAGAAGCACATAATCCAGGTAAATAACAATCCTAGCCGACCTAACAATAGCCATACCAAGGCAATACCAATAACAATACAAGTACAGTGGGCATAACAATACTATATGGGGCTAAGTACTGGGCTAATAAGAAGGCTACACTATTAATATAGGGACTTAACACTTTTATATTGGGACTTGGTTTGAAAGGAGAAAATTGGATCATTTTGTGTATTTTAAATTATTTTTCAATCATGTTATTTATTTTGTTTTGCATGTGGATGATATGTTGTTGATTGTGAATGATAGGGAAATCATATAGGAACTGAAAACTCATTTTTCCCCTCTAAATTTTTTCATGAAAGGATCTCGGTTTGCAAATTTAATTTTAGGCATGGAATTAAAAGAGATCGACCAAACAAGAAACTTTGGTTTAGTCAAAGGAGGTATGTAAGGAAAATATTTGATCTAGATCTTGCGGGTTAAGATCGAGGAGCCAAGAATCTTTGAGGGAGGATGAGAGAAAACATACATATATAGACATGAAAAATAATCACAAGAGTATTGATAAAAATACAAGAACTGAAATATTTCACAAAAATATGGAGAGAGAGATATAGAATTGGATATGAAGAATAATTCCATTAAGAAGAAACACTACATGCATCGAGGCCAATTTGGGGACCTCACCTTCTCATCCTTCACTTTCTTCTTATTGCATTCTTATAAAAATCTCATATTGGCGAATTCAACTTTGTTCGTGGTTAAACCCATCAATTACATGTCGATTAAGATCCATTTTACATAAAAATATGTTTTTATGACTAATTTAGGTTATAAGCCCCCTTGTGATCGTGTGCTCGGTGTTAAGTTCAAAAATGGAAGTGCTCGAAATTGATTGGAAATTGAACAATAGCGAAAAATCTTGTTTCTAGGAATCGACGCAATTCGCTTTCATCGAAATGACTGACGGATGAGGAAGATATAGCCTTTTTTTCGTTTTCCTAAACAACTAATTTTTTTTGTGATGATAGAATGGTGACATAGTGCACTAGAATGCAGTAAAATGGTGATATTCAGGGAATATTCTATCATTTTCACCCAATGACACTATGACAAGT
The DNA here is from genome assembly GCA_034641835.2 of Pinus albicaulis. Lineage (NCBI taxonomy): Eukaryota > Viridiplantae > Streptophyta > Pinopsida > Pinales > Pinaceae > Pinus > Pinus albicaulis. The sequence continues at coordinate 965,633,335 of CM076575.1, forward strand.
GTCACTACGAGATTTCTTTCGGAAAGTTTGGAAGGTGAATTGTTTTTTACCACCAAGGTCGAATTTTTAATTTCATATATATTATGGTGGGGATGAAATATTATTATATGGTCGGAATAGTCCAACTAGAGGTGTACACGTGGTGCGCCTGTGGGCCGCCACGTGCCCCCTCTCGGTGGACCAAGGTATGGGATCGAAATATCAACATGTATATCAAAGGTTGGGTATACATATATTATGGTTCAAAAACTTATTACAGAGGCGAAAGGGCGGAGGTTAGGGTTGACCCTCGAGGCCTCCCCCACACCAACACTAAATACACACCAATACGCCGCACTATGAGACTTATTAAACTATGTATGCATATTTTATTTGTATTCAAACCATTTGACATTGGGTGGAGGAGGGGGTTAGTCCCCTCACTAATAGAACCTCACCATATAACCGTACGCAAAGACCACGGAGAAAATATTATTGCAATGGCGTAGATTAACGTTTAATGTGACTTTATTAGCCACTAATCATGGGTTTAAATCACACTAATATTCATCATTAATTCGGATTATGGTAAGAGCGCATTTTACGCTAACACCCACTTATCAACTAATTAACTCAAACATATCGCTAATTAATCCTAGTTAATCTGGCGGCCGTTTGGTTGTGTCCCGCAATTTCGGCGGATCTCAAAATTAGTTGCCCTAGCTCGAGTTATCTCCCATATTTAGTGGATTTTCCTAGGCTAGAATTAGGGAAGGCCATAACTTTTGAAATTTTTTACCAAATTCGGCTCAAGAAGAGTCTGTCCGAATGATTTGGACATTTTGAATACATTGAAGAAGGTTTCAAGAGTATTGTTTGATTGTAAACAATACTCCGTTTTGAGCTAATACAAAGGCCCAAGCCATGTAAGCTAGACCTAGGACAAGTAGCCCAGGAGGGGTGAAATCCTTCATAAAAAAAATGTGTTAACAGATCATTTTGATGATTTCTGTCGTGACATTTTATTGATGCTATTCAATACTTTGTTTTTAAGTTAAAATGCTCATGAATTTAGCATAAAAGACTTGATACATTTACCTATTTAACACTCACAAAGACCTCAAGAAACCTATGCACATGAAGCTAAAAATATAAAAAAATTATTTATAATTCTGAAAGATAAAATTAGCATAACAAAACTAACATTAAGATTCAGATCACCTTAAGATTCATATCAATCCTCCTCAGCGTAGAGAATGATGGTCCCCAACATTCAAAATGCTAAAGAAAAAAACAAGGACCCTATTATGATTACAATATGCTATGAGCCAATGAAGAAAATGGTTTTCTGTGGTTAATCTATAACCATGAGTGTATGGATGACCCACAACCATCATGATTACAATGTGCTAAGTTGAAATGAAGAGAAGGGTTTTGTGTGGTTTACCCCAAAACCATGGTTTTTTAGCAATAGAACCTATTGTTGTAACTGCCGATAAATTTTGTTACGGTGATGAAATAAAATTCGTTAAAGATCTCATTTGAGTTATTTGAGGAGGTATTTCCATTGGAATAAGACATTTCAATTTGAGTGACTCTAGAGCTCTAAAAATTATTCTAAAAAATCATGGTACGTGCGCTGTGCAATTCTACTGCATGTGTAACTTCATTCACTCATATCTCTCAAAACAAAAACCAAAATCAAATTCCGTAAAAAACCCATTTGAGTTTGTCACAAAATAATTTCAAATCAACTATTTTGTAATTCAGAAATTTTCGTGGAGGTCGTACCACTTGCATTAAGTTGTGTTGAAGATTGTCGAAACTCATACGTTTCAACCATCATTGCAGCTTCTATGGAAACCATACCACCATGGGTATGATGAAAATTCTTGAAATGAGTTTTTCAAAGCTTCTATGTGCTACATTCAAAATTTTAAGCTATGGCATGGATTTGTATAAATCTAAAATAACAAAGAATGTGAGAATAACAAGTGTAGAGGGCCAAAAATGATGCCAGGGTTTGTAGAGCAACATTGGTTTTAACCTGAGAGGTCATGGAACCTCCATTTTGTAGACCGAGTGGATGTAGTGAATCCATGTTTAAATTCTCTGCTGATGGTGAGTGAAGATATGAGGTTGGAAAACCACAGAATGCTTGTGAGCCAACCAAGATACATATAGTGTATGGCTAGGAAAATGGACTCCAAAAAGTTCCAAAAAGGAGGATGGAGATTGCTACAAAATTTTTAAACTAAAGTATGCTTCAAACCCTCATTCATGGAGTCATAAACTTCTTTGAACCAACTGATCGAGATCTTGAAGTGTAGATCCAGGAGCAAGGATGTTCGGGAGGAGGAGAGAAAACGACATAAATATGACATGAAACTAATCACAAGAATATTGATAAAAATGCAAGAACGAAATACATCACAAAAGTATGAAGAGAGAGAGCCATAATTGGAGAAGAATAAGATTTCCATTAAGAAGAACCATTACATGCAATGAGCTCAGCTGGTACCTCTCCTTCTCATTCTTCACTCTTCTTGTTGCCTTATTATAATATGTCATATTGCCAGTATTAAACTTTGGTTAGGGTTGAAGCCACTCGTGTACATGACAATTAAGTTCCTTTTTACATAAAAATATGAAATCATGACTAATACATCCAAACTTAGGTTGTAAGCCCCCTAAGATTCAAATCAATATCACGAGAGGTTTAATAGTGCATGAATGCAAACCAATAGAGAATGCCTTTATTCTCGTAGGTGTAAATAACTTCTACGTAGTAGTGTCCCGAGACATAATGAGAGGAAGAGGACATGTCTTGTGTTCCATATGCCGCAGTGTAGATGGGAACCTTGATGTATGCAATGGTACTATAATATACCAAACATTGCACACATAGTGGGAGTATTGAGCGAGTATATGTCAAAACCTAGGAAGGAACATTGAATAGTGGTAAATAGGGTTTTTAAGTATTTGCATGGCGCTAATGGCTATGGATTGTGCTAGAAAGGAAGAACATGATTCGACAAAGTCTTGAAACACATGGATTCCTGATGTAGAAAATTGAAATTGTAGCTTGGGAGGTACTCCCATAACCCTTGAGTGTACTATGTTGTATGGAGAAAACCCACGAAAAATGAGGCTTCGTGTGCAATGTACACAAGCGATAGGATTTAGATCCAATGTTTTGGGCTAAAGACCCAAATTAAATTATTGTTTTATTCTAATTGATGTAAGAGGACACCTTGAATTGAGTTAAGGGATCCTATGTCAATATATTAGAGAGATATAAATACAAGATACCTAATAGAGGTCTCAACAAATCATAACAATTGATCTCGAGAAGCATATCGAGCCTAGAAAGAAAGCGTGAACCTTAAAGAAGTAGCGAGGAAGAAAATAAGTAATTTTATAGTATGTCTTGTGCTTGTACAAATGCCAATTTTTTCCGGGAAGAAGGATGAATATTTGTGGAATTTTTGTGCCCTAGTTGGAACTCTATCTAGCTCAGTTTAAAAGGAAGAAGCCACAAAAATTTTTGTCGTGTCATTTGAGCTCTCTTTTGTGCAAGAAGAGAAAGAGGTTGAGACCCTAAAATAGGCGTAACTGAAAGCCTCGATTCTATTTATTGTAAAGGACTAAAGTTCCTTAGGAAAATGTAGTGGGGGTTCTATTGTTTAGTCAAACCCTAGAAGAGGTTGAATTAGCCCTCAAACTTGGACAAAGGAAACAAACATCCACAAGTAAAAATATATGGTCAATGCAATGGACAATGGTTGGGTTTTTTATGTTGATGGAGATTAATTGTTGAGGTGTATTGTTAAATTATTCTCAACTAAGGAGTCTTTGGACAACTATTTAATGGCTAAATATACAATGAATTGTAGGGGTAATTCACTACTAGTATCGGAACTACTTGGAAGTCGACTAGCATGAAATTATTTGGAGCAACAAATACCAGTGAGAAAATAGGCATGCATAGGAATTAAAACAACAATTACTCCATGAGAAAGGAGGCAAAGGACACCGCTAGGTGCACTAAGGACAAGATGACCAAGGGGTGTAACTCGAAGGTCATCTACGGGTGTAGTCGAAGGTCATCTACAACAAGTAAGTCGAGGATTTTTTTCTTGTTGTTTGGGAAGAAATAAGATCGAGGGAATTTGATCTCAAGCCCTAGTGTATACTAGTTTTCTTCTATCGGGGTTGTGTAAGGGTCATGATCCTTGATATGGTAGCCCTATGTTTGTTTTATTAAAGAAGTAATAAAAACAAGTTTTGGGTATACAAAATATTTGTGTACTTAATTGATTCATTGATGTTACATTTCCATTGTGCAAAGAGATGGAAGTTATGTGTATTTCAATGTGTTACGATATACCTCATATGAAGTACTATGAAAAATATAACATTATTAGGCTACACTTAAGACATGGATCGTGAGAATATATACAAGAATATATGTGTTTTATTTTATTTGGAGGAGAAATCAGTTAGATGAGAAAAAATACGACTCTGTAGTATCACTCTCAACTAGAGAAGTTAAATACATGGAAACCACTCATGCAAACAAAGGAAGTAGTATGGTTACAAAGATTTTGTTCGACTATTGGGTTGGTACAATGAGTTGTAAGGATAGATTATGACAATTGGAGTGAAATATTCTTGGTGAAGAACCCATATTATCATTTGAAGGAAAATCATATTGATGTTTAGTATCACTTACGTGAGAGATAGTGATTGAAGACAAGAATTTATACTAGAAAAAAAGGTGGAAACTTTGAATAATTTTTATAGATTCATTAACAAAATATGACCGGTGAAGTTCTCTTATGTAGAGAAACAATGATAATTATTGAATTGATTATTGATCATGTACTCTGCGTCCTATTTGCAAAGAAAAAAAACAAGCGAGATGATGTTAGGTATGTGTTATATTATTTTCAAAACTATCCCCAGCACGTATGTTTCAATGGGCATAACAACAGGGGGGGTGGTATCCCTCCTATATTTGAGGAGGTTGCAAGGGACAAAAAAATTTGGGCAATTTTTTGCAACTATTTTTTGTGGTTTTGTTTTTTTCTAAAAGCGATTTTGTGGTGCATGATGGTTTTGTACTTTAGATTAAGCAACTATTGTTGTATTCTAATCTAGGGTAAATATATTATTAATTCATGGATGTGGTGGGATATATATTTTATTATAATATTGTAGATATGAATATACATTAGAAAAAAAATCTTGTTGGTTTTCACAATTTTGAGTATCTTGAGTTTGCAAGATAAAATATCTGTGTTAATGTGTGTGTTTTCCATTGCATATTTTCTAATTTATTAAGGATTTGTTTGAAACAATTAATTATATAGGGTTAAAACCTACAATAAGCATCCATCATATGTCCAAGCTATAGTTGAGGCAATTTACATCTAGAAACTACTAGTGCTCCAAAGTCAAGTGAAAATTTTCCATGTGATAGATTGAAATGTAAACCAACCAAACTTATAAAATTCTCAATTACATTATTATACACCAAGGATAATTTTGTTATAAAATAAGAAGCTATATATTGGACCTAAAATATATTAGTTATCTAGAATTACGAGCTATATGTAATCTTACCTATATTCCTTTTAAAGTAAGTTGAATTACATTGTAATTGAGTGCATTTTTAGTAGAAGCCAACATATTTAATTAACTAATATTTCATTGTTAAGAAAATAGCTCAAATTGATGAACTAATAGAGTTATTGAATATTCTAATGCTCTCTACTATTAAAAAATACTATCACAATTATAAAATAAACTTTCATTAATTTTCTAAACTACTTTCAAGATTCACCTGGGAAAAAATCAAATTTCTCGAGCTTGAACCACAAATTTTGTAAGATGTACTACAAGAGATTCAACATTTCTGAACTAGTTCTTGTCCAAAACAATTCCATTTTTGAGTTTGAGAAAGTATCTTGCCAACATCCAAGACATGATCATTGAATGCCGCTACTTCAAAAGCAAAGCAGAAATGAAGATGAAGTTCCTCTTACTCTTTTCCCATTATTAGACCTTAGGAAAAATCATCAATAATAAGCATCAAATTGGTCTTGGATATGAAAAAAGAATCAACCTTTCACTTTCATACTATTCCAAACCAATCCATTTCTATATTGATGAATTCCTAGAAAAAAAATAATCTTCACCGCTCTAGTTAAAAAATCATATTCCTAACTCCAACATAGTCAATGAATTAGCCTCACATATGATCAATGTTTCGATCTTCATCCTTGTGAGAATAGTGGAAAGTATAATCATCATTTAGACAAATGTTCTAGACATAAGAACCTAGAAATATTAAATATTCACTATGGGTGGAGTGCTTCCTTGCAATGGTCATTACGACCAAGAAGATAAAGTTGGTCATATTGTAGAATTCATTCTTGAGTATTGACACATCTTGCAGTGGAGATACTTTTATCTTATCACCTCTATATCTAATGAGGGGGGAATAAAATTAGTGATTGATAATAAAGCTTCAAGTTTTGAAGCCCTATTAATCAAGTATAAAAAGAAATCTTGAGTCTAGCAAGTAACTATGGCCTCAAGCAAGCATTAAACAGAGCTAGATTTATATCCATGAGCATGATTTGGTTTGTGGTCTTCCCTAAACCAACATTTGGTGGAAGTATAGCATATTCTACTATTGGTCATATTTAAAACCACCATCTCCACAATTTCATCGCTTTTTGGTCACTTTAAACCACCATTTGAGAGCACTTTTTTTCGCATGAGATAAACACTCAACTTATAGCTAGATTAAGAAATGTTTTTGGAATTGATGACCTTCAAGTTGAGTTCCATGGTTTTTTTTCATATTTAAGCCACCATCTTTGCCATATCGAATTTGTATTAATCCTTAAACCACCATTTAGTATAATAATTTGGCTTCTATTATCCATTTGGTTTTTGGACATCAAAACCAACATATTTTCAAAGGGCACATTTAGCCACTAGCGAGTTTGTCCACTTCTAGATTTCATATTTTTTCTTGGGCTCACATCTTCCCTTTGGATTAAGGGTAGGATGTTAGAAACCCTAATTCTTAGGGATTATGGTAAATTGTATCATTTACTTAGAAAGAATGTAAAATGTCTTAAAGGAATATGAAAAGTCATCAAAATTCCAATCCGAAATCTTGGAAAATGAATGTGTAGAAATTTGATAAATCGATATGTTATACACCCGCATTCTCCCCGATAACACACTATTTTAACTTCATGCACAATACGGAATCTCTTCTACCATTGATCATTAATTGCGGAAATAAAAAACAATCGCATGCACACATTAAAACCATAAACAATCACACATATGAACACAGTATTTATGGAAAGATTAAAGCTGAAAAACCCTCAACTATATGTATATTATATGTCATAGAGATCATGTAAAAATCATCATACAAAGCTCCTCACAAGCTCTCAAAGTACAATCTCCAATTGCTACACACTAATCGAGCCCGATCTAGAAAAAACACATGCTCCAATCTACTCGCCACCTGATAGCTCGTCTCTATGCGCAATCATCTGTCGAAGAATGGCTCATAATTAACATCGAACCACACTGGCTTTGTACTCGTGAAATCCTCATTGGCCTTTCCATCAATGTGTGGTGCAAAATCATGCACCAAGTATAGTCACAACCGATAGTCACACTCGCTCTTTCACCTACCTCTTCACTGGTCTCCACCTGAAACTATCCATGCATCGAGTTAAATGATGTATTCTTTAGTTGATTAATGAGTTTATAATTAGTGAATTAATTAATAATTAATTCACACCACTGCGTCACTAGTGTATCAATCTGTTAGACTAGATACAACTAGCTCAACTATGTTTAACTCGAGTTAAACCCGAACACAACTCCATTAACTTCCTCAATCAACTCCACCAAACTCTTTCACATGAGTTCTAACTCGAAGTCTCCATGCAATAGCTCCACTTGACCCTTAGGAATAGCATAATTCCTTCCGTCAACTCTCTGTGCTACATCCGTGCACTTAACCGAAGTGCTCCAAGAGAATACGAGAATGTTTATAGTCCAAATATTATTAAGAGTTAATAATATTCGACATATCTATTTTTAGTCCGGAAATCTAAAAAATAGATTCCACCCAATATGTCTAAAAATAGAATTTCATCTATTTTTTCCAACTTGACCAACCATCCAAAAATAACATCCCGCAACTCATAGAATATGATCGACATGTCTAAAAATAGACTTTGCGCCAAAAATAGCCTGCAGGCCCACTTAGTGAAGGCGAATTCTTTCCACTAAGCTCATCATCTTGTTGCAATCTCAACTGTAATGTAAAGCAATCATTAAATGATGTATTTATATATATATATATTATTAATGAAAAGAGAATTACATATTTATCTAATTTTGAGTGTCTAATACTAACAATTTGCATTTGCATTTAAAGAAAAAAGTGAAAGTGATACCATATAGCCCTACATCTCGACTAACTTACTTCTTTGTTAACTTGCTTTCCTAAATATTTTAATATCATTCAACTAGGATTCTATGATTTAACAACATTATTAATTTTGTGTTCACACCTCCAACCTCATCATGATCATTTATGTTAACCTAAGAAAACAACATAAGTTAACTTATGTCCCCTATTACTACAAAAATACGAGGGCATGAACTTTGTTGCTTGTGTATGCTATATAATTTTCTAACATTTAGAATAATATTTTAATTTTATTCGTAAGAAAAAATTATTTGCATCTTAAATTATTGTTTTCTTTTTTGGTCTAAATGAATGGTAAATTTAATAAAATTTTATTTAATTTATTTTTAGTTATTATTTCAATTTGGAAAAATCTATCAACATCGTCGATGGAAATTTTTCTTAAAAATTTAGTGTTTTTTTTAGGTAAAATAATTATGAAATTTTAGCTTTGAGGGTTAGTTCAATGGGTCGACTCTTGTTGTTAAGGAATTTTTTTCTATTAAGAGGTCATGGGATCAATTCTCTCAAGACTATCTGGCTCTGGGATCCGTGGTTGAGCTAATCAAAAGCGATCCTTTGGATGGATCTCGCTTGGTACTATGTGGGACGCAGCGGTCATGGTTATTAGGCTCTATGGCTGAGCCAACCATAAGTGATCCCTTTAGATGGATATGCTTGGTACAAATACTTTGTGGACATAGCAAGTCATGGTCATTGATCTCCGGGATCCGTGAACCACATAGAAAAAAATAATAATAATTATACACTTTGTGATATTTTTAATCATTTATTAAATGAATTGTTAATTTATGTGTTAAAGCATGCATATCTTTGATTGCTAATTTGGATCATTTCCACCAAATATCAAATACAATAAATTTATGTTTATAAAAAGAAATGGTTATTTGAAAAAGGGAGCATTAAGGAATTTAAAAAATGACAACTTCACTACACATTTTTTACTTGTAGAAATATTTATTACTCTTTGAGTCATGTGTGAGGCATTTCAATTATTTGTGTTGCATTCATATCCACTAGTATCAAATTCTCACCTGTCAAAGTCTCAAGATTAAGGTTTTTCAAGAGTTTCACTATTTTGGTTTCCCTTTTGGATAAATATTTTTCAAGATCTTTTCAAATGGTTCAAGGGAATAAGAAGTTATTCATTTTTTGTTAGTTTCACATTTTTTGAAATTTATTTTTACACTTTATTTTCACAATTTTTGTCACAAACAACGATCATAATCCAAAAATTCCTCTCCACTAATTTAAATCACCTAACCGTTGATTGAAATAACCTTTATTTTAATTCAATTAACCTTTTTTATTGATTTCACATCACCTCCATTTTTATTCAAACCACCTTATTTCTAATTCAACTATCTACCGCATCATATTGATATGTTTATTCAAATTGTAATAAAGTATAATATTTTGTGTTTTATTTCCTAAAACACCTATCTACACCCGTATTTTATGGTTCACTATTATTTGTTATTAGACCTCCTAAACTATATGGATCTTAGTAAAAAGTTAATTGGATCAAAAGAATACCAAGTATCCCTCCTTTGCCAAGTCTTTGTTGAATAAATGAAACACCATCAACATCTATTGTTGGAAAGTTGGCATTAACAATAGCTCCAAGCTAAAATGATGCATGATATGATGAGTATGTCCCAATGACTCACCACCACTTAGTAAAAATCCCAACCAAAAGCTCAATCCATCATTCACTAGGGAATTCCCTCATATATTCAAGCTAGACACTACAACATTGTTTCCCTAATTTGATGGGGCTCCAAATAATGACAAACTTAATTCTTTGATATTTAACATGGATGCTAACTTGAAAATTTAGTTGAGTGGTAGAGATTCACATGGGGGTTAACCCACACATAGAATTTGACAACCAACCCATTTATTAATTCCCAATGTGACTTCAAAGATGTTTTCCACAGGATGTTCTACCCATTTGAGTCCAAGGATGATTTCTTGACAAAGTGGGCATAAATTCAATATGTCCCAACACAATGCATCCAACAATTTATTGATGTTTGTTACAACATTATTTGATAAAATTATGTGTTTGATGTCCATATGGAAGTTATAATGATCACTTAAAGTCATTTCTCATCATAATTCATATTCACAAATATTGTTTTTCCACTTACATGTTTTTTTCCCATGAGAAAGGTGCATCTAACTTGAAAAATATGAAAATAATAATAATAAATGATTGAAAATCACACACTTTAAGTGGGTCTTATGGGACCCATGCAATTATTCTTCTCTAAAACTCATTACCAACTATGTCAACCAATTCAAAAGACTATAAAATGAGGGCCTATTACCACCAAATCTAACGGGCCTTGGAGAGGGAAACCCTAGAAGACAAGATCTAGACTAAGTGCTAACAATAAGACAATGGCCAACTATCACCAGTAACCAAGGTCCTCTACTATTTATGGAATTTAATCGATGGGAGGAGTCTCGGTAAGATACTAATCACCTTCAATAGATATTCATGGTTCAAGGTATAAATGATGAACTAGTACCTCTTAAGGGAAGCTCAAGGTTATGAGATAATACTTCAAAAGGTTCTTTGCTCTCTAGAAGATACCTAGAAATGAATTGCACAAGACCTAAGGGTTTTTGAATAATCATGGGTGGAGGTACTCCCAAGATCAAGGCAAGGAGGAGAAAGGGCTTCTTATGATATACTTCACCAAGTACTAAGCTCATTGTTGAAGTCTCGAATTTGTTTCCTTTTTTACTATCCTTTACCATCTCCTTTCAGACCTTTTTCCACCATTTTATAGCAATATCAACATGCTTAAGGTTAAATTAAACTTATAAAAGGTATCTATCATCCATGTTTATAATCTTTGTTTCTTTATAAATTATAGTGAAAACATTATTACGATGACAAAATCATAAAAATTTCAGTAGCTAATGTTGAATTCCGTAGTGATATTCATGGTTAGACAGAGTTTCATACCTCAACAAGAGGATTAAGAGTATATGGAGATGAAAAATGTACAACATATGGATGAACACATATCAACATGACTTAGGCAGCTATAAGGATTGAGAAATATAAAAATCAAACTAAAAGTCAAACTTTGATAACGACGTGCAACGATTAAGTAAAGGCAATAGAAGAATAGAATGACATCAAGAGAGTGTGTTGAAGACCTAATCAATTGTTAAGATATCGATCGAGATGAATATCATATGAATTTCTCTTTCAGTATCAAGTCATAAAGAGATCGAGTTCTAAACTGAATATATTTCATAGATGTCGAACTATCTCATTTCGTGTTGGCATAGGAATGTTAAAATTGTTTTATGGAATTTGTATAAAGGTTGTAAGCCGAGACTTGAAACACAATTCTTTAATATTAATTTCATAATAGTTTTATTGTTAAGATCGGTGATACTCTTTTCCAAATTAATATAATTATTTTGTTCTCAATGCGTGCATAGAGATCTTTTAATTGGTAGTTGATCTGCGCTCACGGGAGGACCCCCCGTAGAGTTGTGAGGTTTTGTTTTTCAATTCTAACTTGATTATAACATTATAATTTATTTTTGAGATTTTTTTTAATTAGTTTTCATCATAGTTACATTTTGATATTTGTCATTTTGATTGCAGAGTACTCATAAAAAGGAAAACATCAAAAAGTTTTTTATCCTTGAATGAATTTTCTTTCCGAGTAGTTAAAGATTTCATAGATTAATTCGATTTCTTAGGTGATGATAGAAATATCCTTTATAGGTTAAATGCGCACACAAGTAATCATTCTAAAGTTATAAGCTTTCAATTTGATCTTTATTCTCGCAAATAGAAATTATATCCTTTTTTATTGCCATTTATTTTTATACAACTAGTATAGGATTTCCTTATTTCAATTTAGTGTAGAAAGTTTATTCTTGCAAAATGGTATAGAATGCCTTCAATTTCGTAAAATATAATTAGATTATTTTCCTTGAAATTAGGTTTTTAGTATTTCCTTTCATGCAATTAGAAGTGAGTTTGAATTCTTCAATTTAGATAGGTTTTCAAATTTCGCAAAGTAATGAATTTCAATTTATTTAATTAGGATTTGATATAACTTTAAATTGAAAGAACATGTGTGTAATTATTATCTAAAACTCATTTAAACATTTATCCATACTTAGGATTAATTTTCATTTTTAGAATCAATCAATTTGTAGAAGGAATCCTCACATATATAGTGCACATACACTTCATGATTACACGAATCTTGGTTGACATTTAATAAAGTAATTTAAGAGCAATTAAATGACCCAACATTTTGACGTTATTTCGAGGAAGTGTGTATAGGATTCCATTCTTGATTTGCATATCATTTTAGGTGCATTCAATCTTGATAATTGAAAAGTGATAAAAAATATTTATGCATAAAGAAATGGATTCTAGGGGTAGATTTGTAAGTATAGGCGAAGTTCAATTCCAACATCACCACTCACTCCATCTATACCTCTTAGTGCCACACCATCCACCGAAACTCACATTCCATCATTTTGTAGGCATACATAGACTCCTTGAGGTGCATATATCTTAAATCCAACCTAGAGACTCACCAAATTCTCTCATCGAAGTTGTAGTTGAAGAACCTACAACCCCAACGAGAAGGATTCATATTTCTCTCCTATCATTTGGAGAACAAATTCTAGGACAAGAACTAGAAGTTCCTAGTGAGCAACAAGAATACACTTGTTCTAATATTCCATTAGTAGAAGAACCGAGAAGAAGAGCTAGATAATCTAATCATAGAACCTTATATTAGCTCCGAGGACTCTACAATGGCAGGGGAAGGAGAAGGATACATACATAATGTAAATTATGAACTTAGGATTGGAGGTGGAAGAGGCAGGGAGGAGGAAATAGATAATGAGGTGGAGGTATAGGTTGAAAGGTGGCAGAGGAGAACCAAATCCTTTTTGGATTTCTAATATTTGATGAAGATGCCACAACCAAAATGAAAAAAATATCAGCCTCCATCCTCCATAATTTCCATGTTTAAGACATGAGGACCTTGAAACATTTCTTTTTGAGTTTGAATTTTTATGTATATATTATGATTACTTACTTGATCCTCAAAAATTAAAATTGTTTCCACTACTCTTAAATATGAAGCACTTAAATGGTTCATGGGATTAGGAACACATACAATTAGAACATGGGAAGAAATGAAAATTGTGTTCTTAGAAAAATATAAGGATTATTGTATGCCCCATAAACTTAAGGATGAAGTCTTTAAAATGATGAAGAAAAGACGATGAAAGTCTTGAAGAATTAGTTGAAATATTTTCTTATAACAATAAAAGGGTTAAGATGTATAATTTAGATGATGAAAATCTAAAATATAATTTTCTAAAATCTATTAGAGATGATTGGATTGATATCCTCAACTCAATGGGAAAAGTATATGTTTCTCACTTTCATTTGGAGAAGTATGTGATTTGTGTAAACATATTTCAAAGGGAAAGGCTAGAACTAAGAGAAATCCAAGAGATCATGTTATGTCTAGAATTAATAAATCTACAACCGGAACTCGTAAGTAGAGATGAAATATGAAATTTGATTGATAATTTAAAAACATATATTATTGGGAGTCTTAGTGAACAACAAGATACTCTTAAGATACAAAACAAGAAAAAAGTCGAGAATGTTTCACTATCTTTTTTTTGTCCCGGATGTAGGAAGAAAGATGCGTTGAGAGAATGTCCCCTTGATAGTATACAAATTTGTGTCATATGTTTTGAAAGTCATAATACAAAGGAATTCCCTTCGTTACACCGTCTTAAAGTTGTCTTTCACGATGAACTTGGAATACGCTGAATGAATCTCTTTGTTTTGTTGCTAAAATACCATGGAAAAAAATCAGCAACCCAATATGTCCCAATGTTTCAATAATCTATCATATGCACAACTACTAAAAAATTGGATCGCACCCTTGCTTTAGCAACCTTGGCCTCCACAATCTCGAATCCATCTTGGGCACATGGTTGGAAAAAATACCGATGGAAAATATCCTAAATATCCTCAATTCCAACAACCATTTCCTTCTTTTTACACCACAATATTATCCTCAACCAACTCAACCTCCTCAATTTCAAAATACAAATCAACAACTTTCATTACCATTTCCTCAAAAATAAAAATCAACCGCCTTCTCAACCACTCCCCAATCCAAATAATAAAAATCAAAAAGTTGTTTATAATGTTGTGTTAGGTTAACATGACTCTGGGGTAGAGTCAATGTTGACTAGGGTAAATAGTAGTGGTTTTGGGGCACATGGTGTTGAACTCTTAGTTAAAGCGGAGAGGGGGGGGAATCAGTTTAACACATTCATAATCTTTTAAAATTTTATTAAACCTTATTTGCACCTTCATTTCATGTCTAACTTAATATGTGAGTAATCTTAGAATGTGAGCAACAAGTATTAATATAATATGAAAGACTTAATATGAGAGCAACGAGTATTAAGCGGGATGATATAAATCAGATCAAAACATAAACATCATGCACTGAGAGACACTAGATATAAGTGGAAACCCATAAAGGGAGAAAACCACATCTCATTATTGTTGTGATGCAAAGGGAAGCTCCAACTCCCTCTCACCCATTGTTTTTCTGCAGGCACCAACCTACAGGGAGGCTCCTACCTCAACTCTGCAAGCTACAACTTGAAAGGAAGCACCAACTCCTTCAATTTTCTCGCGAGCACCAACCCATGCGGGAGGCTCCAACCTCGATCGCCTACAACCGACAGCTATCAAGCTACAACTTGATAGGGAAGCTCCAACTTCCTCGCTTTATCAAATTGAATGTTTGTTGATTTACCTCGTATATCAGCTCTGTTTCTATAGCTTCTCTTCTCGCTCTTCTTTTCTTAATCTTCTTTGCCTTACACTTCTATACTCGCCTTCTCTATATTTGCTCTCTCTTTTTTTTTGTGCATATCAAATTGATATTATATATAGAGATTCTCACATGAATGTTTGTATTTCACAAGGAATTTGGAATGAACAATCATGACTCTTTGGCTTTCGTCTTCTTATTCCTTTATCCAACTCAATTTTAAAATTATAACAATATGTACAAATTTCCATGCTATAGTGGGATTTTTATTTTCCTTAGGATGCTTGCCTTTGCATCACAAACAATATAAACAACAAAAAAATATTTACATTTTCGATTTACACATTTCAATATCACTCGCTCTTCTTCTCGAACTTTGGCTTTACCTGGATTTTTGTCTTTTTCTACCGCTTGTTAAGAAACCTGTTCGTATTCTCTTTGTTTACTCGTCATTTGTATATTTCTCCCGTTCACCTGCACTTTTGAATCACTTTGTTGTACATCTCTTCAACTCTACAAATTTCATTTACCTCTGCCATGCCTCATACTTCCTCTTTCTGTGTGCATATAAAATGAATACAACAAATTTGTACTCAATCCAACTATTGATCCGGGCAATTTCAATACTCCATTTTCAGGGCCGGCAATTTGAATAATTAAAACTTACTTGCAAATAAAATCACCCGCACTCAAATTAGTACTTAACCCAATTTTTTCTTTCTATGCATATAACCATGCATCTCCAACTTTTCGGGCCTTTGCACTTATATGCTTTGGATTTAGAACAACCGTAATATTAGCTCACGGCATAATATACCAATATATTGTAAATTTTTCACCCGAGGTTTCGAAATGTCGCATAGTATCCTTGACTTTGTCTTAAACCCCCAACGCATCAACATTCGATATATATTAACATAAATAAATTCTTATATGCTCATGGTTTCCTCATAATATATATATATATATATATATATATATATATATATCTCCGAACCTTAGGACTAAAGTTATAACCCTTCGCAATTTATATTAAATCCAACGCTCCGTTTTAAACACATAACCATATAATAAATCTTGGTTCCGGACCCCCACTCGCGATGAATCTACACCATCGATCGTTGTCGATATGATCCGAGCTCTTTTATTAAACTTCGGGCAAGTCCAGCGTGCGATCACCATTCTATGGCCCCCTTCCCAAATCAACGGCTCATCACAATATCGCTCGCCATCTTCGTACGAACTATAACGTGCGATGGCGCACTTTGAACGGTGGTTTTCCTATTTTGCTCTGGGGACACGCGTCAAGCTTTCTATGGAATCTCTCGCAACTCCCTCTAATACCGCTCTCCATATAAGGGTGGTGCGATGAATACCCGAAACCACCAGTTATCGTTCACTGTTCCTCCTCGTGGTTCCATTGTTTACTCTGTGTTCTGTGTTATTCCCCTTCTTCTACGCTCCACCTCTTCCCTTCCAGGTTCCGTTCATCAATGCTCTATTCCCGTTACGCTCAAGTTCCTCTCGCCTTTCATGTGCAATTACTCAACATAGTCTCTTGGTTCATACTAAAATTACCAAAGATTCATTTCTATTCATAGTTCCTTAACACAAGGTATCATACACTTTCAATAGAGAACATGAACGCAATTAATTTAATTCTACACGTGCGCTTATAACAATCCTTGCTCGTATTATAACCATCAACTATAAGTCGACCTTCCTCGTATTCTCATACTGAGAATAAACACCTTCGAATTATACGTAGAGAGCGTAGGTTCACACACATTCATCTATCAAGTCCTTAACACGGATTTAACCATATAGGTTCTTCATGCGCTCACTTCAAAACTTCTAGCTGGCGGATCTTCAATCCGATGGTCTTCTGCTACATTACTCGTCCCTAACTCTTCCCAGGTTTATACGCCTCTGTAGTCTGCACTCACCGATTCACTCGCTTGTTTCTCGCTTCAATACATTTCTTCCTCTCGCTCCTTGACTCGTCGTTGATCCTTACTTCTCTTTTTCTTGCCTCTGCTACCTCTTCTTGCCTTCATTTCTCTGTCTTTTTACTTTTGCCTTATTGCTGGTTCGTGTGTTGCTCCTTTGTGCTCCCCTGAGGCTTCTCTAAAACCGCCTCTTCTTCATGTCTCATGCATTATGAATAGTTTAGGTGTCTGCTCCTATCTTTACCTTTGCCATCAATGTCAACTTTTCCCAATAGTCTCCCCCTTTGGCATTGATGGCAATACACTTTTTCTGTTTGCATACACTTTGCCTGCTCTTCCTCCCGCTTTGACATCAATGGAAAGGGGTTGCAAATCTCATAGTTTAGATTCTATCCTTTAATCCTATGTTTTTATCCTTTTTCAACATTTTGTGCATTTCCTCTCTCTGAGATCTTCTGACTTTATACCCTGCTGCTCCACACTGTGGATTAAATATAAAATGCTGACACTTTAGCCTTTTCATCGACTCCTTTATGCTGGATGTATTATTTCCATAATCCTTTGATCTTGAGGACCTGATTCATGCTTCCCTTATTGGCTGATCTCCCCCTGGAATGATATTTTCATTTCTGTTCTCCCCCTGAAACTGTGCTTTCTCTTTATATCAGAGAGTAGCATCTACATATACTACCCCTAGTTTATCTCTCAAATATTCGAATGGTTCTCTAGCAAGAGGTTTGGTAAATATATCTGTTGTTTGTTCTTTTGTTGGCACATACTCCAGCTTCACTATCTTCTAAGCCACTTGTTCTCGGAGAAAATGATACTTGATTGGGATATGCTAAGTTTTTGAGTGAAGCACAGGATTTTTAGATATACTTATAGCACTTGTATTATCACATTTAATTGAGATAGGTTCATTAATGCTTACCTTCATGTCTTGAAGAGTCTGCTTCATCCACATGACTTGTGTACAACATGCTGCTGCTGCTATATATTCTTCTTCTGCTGTAGACAGAGAGATAGATGTTTGCTTGCTGCTTAACCATGCCACCAGACTTTCTCCTAGATAGAAAGCACCTCCACTTGTGCTTTTCCTGTCATTCACATGTACCGGGGCCCGTAATCTCGTATCCTGTAGAAATAACAAGGTGAAGCTTTTCCTTTAGGATACTGTGTCCATACTCTGTTGTTCTTTGTAGATATCTAAATATTCTTTTACTCGCCGTAAGATGGTTTTGTTTAAAGTTTATATTCAGCTACTCAGTCCCATCGTTTAGCATGATGTTCGTCTTGATGCAATGATACAATGTATCTTATCATGATCATCATGGATCTGTAGAGTTTTTTATCTATATCAGCAGATCCATCATCAGCACACAGCTTGCATCCCGTGATCATGGGAGTTGACACAGGTTTGCAGTCCTCCATTTTGAACTTTTTCAACATTTCTTTCAAGTATTTTTCCTGTGAGATGAATGTACCTGTGTTCTTTTGTTGAATTTGAAGTCCTAAGTAGAAACTGAGCTCTCCAATCATAGACATCTCAAACTCTATTGTCATCTCATCAACAAACCCTTTTGCTAGTTCTTCTCTGTTGCTTCCAAACATAATGTCATCAACATATACTACAACAATCAGGAGTTCATTTTCATGGGCTTTTATGTACATATTTCTGTCTACTCCACCTCTCTTAAAGCCTTGTTTTTGCAAATATTTATCCAGTCTTGAGTACCAAGCACGAGGAGCCTGTTTCAATCCATATAGAGCGTTCTTCAGTTTGCACACATAGTCTTCTTTGTCTGTCAATGAGAAGCCTTCTGGTTATTCCATGTAAACTTCTTCTTCTAGATCTCCATTAAGAAAAGTAGATTTTACATCCATTTGATATACTTTGAAGTCTTGGTAGCATGCAAATGCTAGGAACATTCTGATAGCTTCCATTTTGGCTAAAGGGGAAAATGTTTCATCATAATCAAGTCCTTCGACTTGTGAATATCCTTTGCACCAGTCTGGCTTTATTCCTGATTACTTGTCCTTGCTCATTCATTTTGTTTTTGAATACCCATTTTGAACCAATGATATTTTTCTCAATTGGTCTAGGAACTAGTTCCCAGGTATTGTTCTTTTCAATTTGGTCCAATTCTTCATTCATTGCCTTTACCCAAGACTTGTCCTTGCTGGCTTCTTCGAATTTCTTTGGCTCTATTTGTGACAAAATGGCTATGTATACCTCTTCAGTTTGTTATGTTAGTTGCCTTCTTATTTGGACCCCTACTCTCTTGTCTCCAATGATCTGATCTTTAGGATGGTTCTTCTGAGTATATCTTGAGGGATCTTTAGAACTTAGCTCTGTATCTTCTGTTGTCTTGCTTGTTTCCTCATCATCTTGGTTTTCTTCTTCACGGTTGTCTGATGGACTGCAATAGTCTGTATCCCTTGTGTTGTTTGGAAGTTCTTCATCAAATCTTACATCAATGCTTTCCACTATTTTTCGAAGAGTCTTGTTGTAGCACCTATACCCCTTGCTTTTGGATGCATATCCTAGAAATATTCCTTCATCTGCTCTTGCATCAAATTTTCCAAGATTTTAATCATTATTCTTTATGTAACACTTGCTACCAAAGATTCTGAAATGTTTGATTGAAGCTGGCTTTCCATGCCATAGTTCGTAGGGAGTCTTGTCACTGCTTGGCCTTAAGTGAGCTTTATTAAGGATATGTACTACTGTGTGCACTGCTTCTGCCTAGAAGGTTTGAGCAATATTATTCTCTTGCATCATGGCTCTGGAAATTTGTTGAACATATCTGTTTTTTCTTTCTTCTACTCCATTCTGCTGAGGTGTCCCTGCAATAGTAAATTGTTGTTTTATGCCATGTTCATTGCATAGGTCAGCAAAGTCATAATCTATGAATTCACCTCTGTCTGATCTGATGCATTTCAGCTTGCATCCTGTTTTATTTTCTGCTAATGCCTTAAATATTTTGAATTTGTCCAGAGCTTCTGATTTATTCTTGAGAAAAGCAACCCATGTCATTCTGGAGAAATCATCTATTATCAGCATGAAGTAGGATTCTCCACTTGGTGTTTTAGTTCTTGCAGGTCCACATAGATCCATGTGCACAAGCTGGAGTGGTCTTCTTGTTGACAACTCCTCTTTGGCCTTAAAGGATGTGCGGGTCTGTTTACCCAATTGACAAGATTTGCACATGGTATTAGAAGGCCTCTTTATTTCTGGCATGTCTCTGACAGCTTTCTTCTTGCTTAGCCTGATGATGTGATCAAAGCTAAGATGTCCCAATCTTTTATGCCATAACCATGACTCCTCAAGTTTGCTAAGATGGCATGCTTCATATTCCTCTTTCACAATGTAAACATTGCTCTCTGTTCAAACACCTTTGAGTAGAATCTTACCTGTGGTGCTTGATCTGACTTCACAGTCCTGTGCTCTAAATAGAACTTCGCAACCTTTGTCACACATCTGACTGACACTCAGTAAATTTGCTTTCAGCCCATCTACAAATAGTACATCTTGGGCCTTTCCTCTGCCATTTTCTATTCTGACTGAGCCTTTTCCCTTGATCTTACTTGATTTGTCATTTCCAAAAGTGACATTGCTAGATTTCTTTTCATCATGAGTTATAAACTTGCTTCTGTCTCCAGTCATGTGTTTTGAGCAGCCACTGTCCAAATACCACTGGATTTTCAGGTCTTGAGCAGTTAGAGCCAAGTCACATTTATTCACCTTCTTTATCCACTGGAGGCATCCTTTTGTTTTGTATCTTTTGTGAGGTGATGAACTATATCTTCTTAGAGGACATTTGGAAGGTATATGTCCAACTTGATTGCATACACAACATTTGATCATAATTTTTGTAGAATTATGAGTATGAACATAATTTCTTTGATTCATAAACCTTCTTGAGGTGTTAAACATCAATCTTTGTCCATACTTTCTACACTCAATGATTTTATGGCGAAATTCCTTACTATAAAAACAGTAACCATAGAAACTATTTGCATACCTGATGTAAGGTTGTCTCTTCCATTTGTTTGCTTAGGGCAGTCTCTTCAATGTTTGCATCTTTTGCTGGTTTGAATTACTCCTCCTTGCATGACAATATGCAGCAATGTGTCCCAGCTTGTGGCAGACATAACAGGTGGCATTCTTCATTGGAGGGAAGAATCTCCTTTGATGGTTTCCAAATTTTACATATTCAGGGGTCTTAGTATTTATTACATTCTTTGCTACTAGTGGTTTCTTCTGATCTCTGTCTTCCTTATTGCAGATTTCTTCTTTTTTAGGAATTGTTTGAGCTGCTTCATCATTCTTCTTTGCTTTTACAAAAATAATCTCTCTGTCAACCTTTTCTTTTCCTTTACTTGATTCTCCTTCATAGCCTATTCCAGTATTTATCATAGGGGATCTTTGAGCAACCAGAATTTCATTCAACTTACTAGAGCTTGCTGTTTGAGAAGAGTTTATAACCACTTTCCTTTGAGCATTTTCTAATTTCTTCCTGAGACATACTACTTCTTCTTCCAACTTTTCTTGTTCTTGAGTTCTTTCTTTGATTTGCTTAAGTAACATGTCCTCTATCTTCTTGGCTTCTTCAAGCTCTATCTTTAGCTGCTTAAGGACATCTGAATTCTGTTCTTCTCGTACAAACTTGAGGAGAATTTCCTTTTGTTTTCTGCATTTCAGTTTGAGTCTATCAATCTCTTCTAGAGCACTTCTTAGCTCCCCCTCAAGGTCGACTTCACCTTCTTCTTCTTCATCTTCTAGCAGGAGACCTTCAAGTTCTTCTATGGCCATCAATAAGAATTCAGAGGTTCCTTCTTCACTTGAGGATTCATCTGAATCTTCAGATGTACTGTTGTCTTGTTGAGCATAGAAGGATTTTCTGTTGAACTTCTTTCCTTTCTGCCAGTTCTTTGATTTATTTTTCTCTGACTCTTGAGCCTGATTCCTTACTTTCTTGTGAGGGCACTTAGCAGCATAGTGTCCCACTCTTCCACAGTTAAAGAATTTGAAGGGGAGTTTACCTTTGTATTTACCTGAGCCTCTATCCAATTTCTTGACAAACTTTGCCTCTTCTTCATCCGAGCAAGAGCATATGTCTCCCTCTTCTTATTTCATCTTTTCTGTTTTAAAGGCTACTTCCCTCGTACTTGGCTTCTTCTGTGGGAGCCTCATTTCATAGGCTGTTAGATTTCCAAGTAGATGGTTCATGGTCAAGGTCTCCCAATCAGCTGTTTCTTCTATTGAAGACACCTTTGGATTAAACCTGGATGGAAGTGATCTTAGAATATTTTTCACAATTATACTTTCTGGCATTTTTTTTCCAAGAGCTTTCATATTGTTAATAACTTCTGCAGTTTTTAGGAAGAAACTAGCAATGTCTTCATCATCATGCATTTTTAAGTTCTCAAACTGGGATCTATAGACTTGAATTTTGGTAGTCTTTACTTTCTTGTCTCCCTCATGTATGTTCTCAAGAGTATCCCATATTTCTTTGGCAGTGTCTTTGTGCATTACTTTAATAAACTCTGCTTCACACAATCCATTCAGGATGGCATTCATGGCTTTTGCGTTAGCCACAAAATCTTGTTTTGTTTCTTTCTCTGTGTCAGTTGCCTTTGGGGCATATCCTAATTCCACAGCAGCCAAGACTTCTATTCCTAGAGACATTATGTATGTCCTCATTCTGATTTTCCAGAAAGCATAATTTTCACCAGTGAAGAAAGGGGCTTTATTGGTTGAGCATCCTTCTTTAGTAGCCATCTTGGGAACCTAGGATCTCCTTTCAGTTGTTAGACTTGTACAAAGGAACCTGCTCTGATAACAATTGTTGAACTCTTAGTTAAACTGAGAGGGGGGGGTGAATTAGTTTAACACATTCATAATCTTTTAAAATTTTATTAAACCTTATTTTCATAATCTTTTAAAATTTTATTAAACCTTATTTACACCTTCATTTCATGTCCAACTTAATATGTGAGTAATCTTAGAATGTGAGCAAAAAGTATTAATATAATATGACAGACTTAATTTGAGAGCAACAGGTATTAAGCAGATGATATAAATCAGATCAACACATAAACATCATGCACAGAGACACCAGATATAAGTGGAAACCCATAAAGGGAGAAAACCACATCTCATTATTGTTGTGATGCAAAGGCAAGCTCCAACTCCCTCTCACCATTGTTTTTCTGCAGGCACCAACCTACAGGAGGCTCCTATCTCAATTCTGCAAGCTACAACTTTCAAGGAAGCACCAACTCCCTTCAATTTTCTGTAGGCACCAACCTACAGGAGGCTCCAACCTCAGTCAGCTACAACTGACAGCTATCAAGCTGCAACTTGATAGGGAAGCTCCAACTTCCTTAGTTTATCAAACTGAATTTTTGTTGATTTACCTCAGATATCAGCTATGTTCTGTAGCTTCTCTTTCTGCTCTTCTTTTCTTAATCTTCTCTGCCTTACACTTCTATACTTTGCCTTCTCTATATTTTCTCTCTCTCTTTTTTTTTGTGCATATCAAATTGATATTATATATATAGATTCTCACATGACTGTTTGTATTTCACAAGGAATTTGGAGTGAACAGTCATGACTCTTTGGCTTCTGTCTTCTTATTCCTTTATCCAACTCAATTTTAAAATTATAACAATATGTACAAATTTCCATGCTACAGTGGGATTTTTATTTTCCTTAGGATACTTGCCTTTGCATCACAAACAATATAAACAACAAAAAATATTCACATTTTCAATTACACATTTCAATATCACTCAGCTCTTCTTCTGAACTTTGGCTTTACTGGATTTTGTCTTTTTCTACTGCTGTTAAGAAACTGTTCTGCATTCTCTTTGTTTACTATCATCTGTATATTTCTCCTGTTCACTACACTTTTGAATCCCTTTGTTGTACATCTCTTCAACTCTACAAATTTCGTTTACCTCTGTCAGGCCTCATACTTCCTCTTTCTGTGTGCATATAAAATGAATACAGCAAATTTGTACTCAATCCAACTTTTGATCTGGGAAATTTCAATACTCCATTTTCTGGGCTGCCAATTTGAATAATTAAAACTTACTTGCACATAAAATCACCTGCACTCAATTTAGTACTTAACCCAAATTTTCTTTCTATGCATATAACCATGCATCTCCAACTTTTCGGGCCTTTGCACTTATATGCTTGATTTAGAACAACTGTAATATTAGCTCACAGCATAATATACCAATATATTGTAAATTTTTCACCCAGTGTTTCGAAATGCTGCATAGTATCCTTGACTTTGTCTTAAACCCCAACGCATCAACATTCGATATATATTAACATAAATAAATTCTTATATGCTCATGGTTTCCTCATAATATATATATATATCTCTGAACCTTAGGACTAAAGTTATAACCCTTCGCACTTTATATTAAATCCAACACTTTGTTTTAAACACATAACCGTATAATAAATCTTGGTTCCGGACCCCACCTGCGATGAATCTACACCGTCGATTGTTGTTGATATGATCTGGGCTCTTTTATTAAACTTTGGGCAAGTCCAGCGTGCGATCACCGTTCGATGGCCCCTTCCCAAATCAACGGCTCATCACAATATCACTCGCCATCTTGGTACGAACTATAATGTGCGATGGCGCACTTTAGACGGTGGTTTTCCTATTTCGCTCGGGGACACGCGTCGAGCTTTCTATGGAATCGCTCGCAACTCCTCTAATACCGCTCTCCGTATAAGGGTGGTGCGATGAATACCAGAAACCACTGTTACTGTTCACTGTTCCTCCTCGTGGTTCCGTTGTTTACTCTAGGTTCCGTGTTATTCCATTCTTCTACGCTCCACCTCTTCCCTTCCAGGTTCCATTCATCAATGCTCTATTCCGTTACGCTAAGGTTCCTCCACCTTTCATGTGCAATTCCTCAACACAGTCTCTTGGTTCATACTGCAATTACCAATGATTCATTTCTATTCATAGTTCCTTAACACAAGGTATCATACACTTTCAATAGAGAACATGAACGCAATTAATTTAATTCTACACAGGCGCTTATAACAATCCTTGCCTGTATTATAACCATCAACTATAAGTCGAACTTCCTCAGATTCTCATACAGACTAAACACCTTCAAATTATACGTAGAGAGCGTAGGTTCACACACATTCATCTATCAAGTCCTTAACACGGATTTAACCATATAGGTTCTTCATGCGCTCACTTCAAAACTTCTAGCTGGCCAGATCTTCAATCTGATGGCCTTCTGCTACATTACTCTGTCCCTAACTCTTTTCCCAGGTTTATGCAGCTCTCTACAGGTCTGCGCCCACTAATTCACTGCTTGTTTCTGCTTCAATACATTGCTTCCTCTGCTCCTTGACTGTTGCTGCTCCTTACTTCTCTTTTTGCTGCCTCTGCTACCTCTTTGCTGCCTCTGTTCCCTATCTTCTACTTTGCCTTATTGCTGGTTCAGGTGTTTCTCATTTGTGCTCCTTTGCCATCAATGACAACATTTCCAACATAAAAATGGGAGATATCAATCGAAAATAATTAACTTTAATCATCAAGTATAAAAGCAATAAAGAATGACAATTTCAATTTTAATGAAAGATGAGCAAGTAAACTAGATAAACAATATCATAATCACTTGAACTAGTTAAATCCTGAAATCTTGGTGGTCCAGAATACTATTAAAGAAAAGATAAACTTTAAAACAGTGAAAATTATATTTCCTTGGAAAAATAAAAACCCCTTGTTTAGGCTCACTCTACCCTTTAAATACTATCACGAAATAAAGGATAATTATCTCTAATTTTTTTGACTAACAACTTTGAAATAAAAATAGAAAAGTATAAATTTGTTATGATGTTATGTTAAAATAAGTCTTCAAATTATTGAGGTAATTCCCTTGAAGCTTTTATGGATGATTTCCATTATGAATGGACTTATAGAAGATGTGTAATTGTGAAGGAGTATCAATCTAAATATTGACATGCCATTCTGACACATGCACTTCAAATTTTGGCAATACCTATGTTACATGTCAGTAACCAATTTTGTCAACAAAGAATGACTTTGAGGTTTGAACAAATCTCTCCAAGTAGAATCAAAGTCAATCCTTTGCATTTGATCAATTTGAATTCGATGCTTCAATTTGTACTCTTGCACCTTCTTTCTCAGTAATTCAACTTCAAGTGGCTTTTTTTTAATTCCATAGGAACTCATCAATCTGCCTAAAAAGTAACTACTAGTAAATCTCTAGGGGTCTACGACTTATCCTCCTCTTCGTAAACTGGGTCACAATTGGGGATTTTGAACGTTAGATTTCTCAATTTTCACATATTCACATTTTCTTCGATCCCAATTGAGTTCCCCATGAACAACAAAGAAACAAGCCTAAACATCATAGCCTATGCCAGAATATGAAAAAATTAGTCTACCTGCACATTGAATTCAAAAAAATCTACTCCATTCTCTTTTGCTAGGGCCAAATATTTTATGGTATTTTCCATAATAGAAGGTCTCACATTAGGAGTGTCTCCAACACTAAATACTATGTTCTTGCCAGAACCACGATGGCCCAAAACAATCAATGATTGTTGTTCGCATTCTATTTTATTGTATGTTATTGAGAAATATACAAAGTTCATAAATCGTACAAACACACAAACATCACAAATCCCATTTTAATCTTTAAATTGAAAATGTCAATCCACACCATAAAATACCAAATCAAAGGCATCAGAAAACATTCAAATATTTTTAGGGCTAATGGTACGTAATACCAGAAATTCAATTGTTAACTGTCAAGCGAAGGACTAGGAATAATTCAAAGTGAAGAAAATACCACACAAAAATCGGCGTGTGTATGGAAGCCTCGGTGGACCGATCATACACCTCCACATTTTCAACACGTTCAACAAAGTCCCTGCCTACCAGAATCTTGCTTGCCAGAAGATGCTCTACCGCGTATTCAAGTAAAGCATCAACACAACAACTGTGTTGAAAAATCTAGTATGCTCTGATACCAGGTTGGAATTTTAAAATAAATAACAGAGAACCTCAAAAGAACAGGGGAAATTATTTTCCCCAACAACACAAATATTTTACACAGTTTATGCAGAAATTACTTTAAAATAAATGACAACATAGTTAGGAAAAAATACATAGAGCCACGTAGAGAAAAAACAAGAGAAAATTTTCTATTATCTTCTTATGCTTTAGTAGGTTTCACCATACATTCCAATATATTACATTATATGAAAAACATCTTTCAAATAAAAAATGGCGGAGCTTGAAAATTGAATGCTAATTCAATGCGCGAGCGGACAGATAACCACTAAAATGAAATTTTACCATGAAAGCCCATTTCTACATATAAACAATGCACATAACCTTAAGGGCCGGACTTGAAATTATTTAGGTTTCAGTTGTGAGTGATATTGCATCCATGCGGATATCTCAAATCATACTTTGGGGGTGATAGAATTTAACTTGGTGCTATCCTCCTGAGCTTTGCGATGTCTGATATGCGATTGCATCCCAACTTAAAAATTTTAACCCGTGACAAATTTAACGGAAAAATTCAATGCTTGCGATTGCGATGTGCAATGGCGATAGCACATCACACCATTGCAAGGTTTGTAGCAAAGCGCAAAAGGTAAGGGCTAAGATGTGCGATGCATGAAAATGCGACGTGCTAAACAGCGAGAAGTGCAAAAAGGAGAAATTTAATGAATAAAGGAAATACAAATGTTTGTCTGTGGAATTTGGATAATGCGTATAGGTTGAGGATCCCACCAATATAGCATCGGAAAAGATATAAGATTGTAGTAATGGGTTATGCAGAGAGGCGTAAACTTTAAGAGATGCGTAGTGCGGGTAAGAGGTAGGTGAATATGACAGGAAGGGAATTTAATGCAGAGTGATGGATGGGTACAATTTTTGAACATTACGAAGATTTTCGTGAAGTGAATAAGCTTGCATGCTTGTCCTTCTCTGCAAAAAAAATTAACTGCAAGTATGGCTGCTGCTAGTTTATTCATGGCGGTGGTTGGGAGTAAATTCCAACACTCCCCCTTAATCACAACTATGGCTATTGACCATTCCCAAACATTCTTTGTGCCAATGGCTTAGGTGAAGATGTCTACAAATTTTTCCTTTGACCTGCAATGCTGTAACACAATTTAACCATTGTTAACTAATTCTCTTATGAAATAATATTTAGCATGAATGTGCTTTTTCCTCTTGTAGAAAACATAATTCTTTGACAGTGCAATTGATGAACTGTTATCACAGAAAATAGTGGTTCCTTTTTCTTGTTCATGACATAAATCTCGCAATATCCTTCTCATCCAAACTGCTTGACATGCTGCTGCTGTTGCTACGACATACTCAACTTTTGCTGTTGATAATGAAACTATTGGCTGCTTCTTGGAAGCCCATGAAATGGCTCCTGAACCCAAATGAAAACATATCCTGATGTGCTCTTTCTGTCATCAAAACTTCCATCCCAATAACTGTCAGTGTAACCAATCAGCCTAAAATCATCATTTGTGGAGTATAGAACACCATACTCCTTCATTCCATTGAAATACTTTAAAATCCTTTTGGATTCTTGCCAATATGTCTCCTTGGGTGTCTCCATGAACCTTGACACAAAATTAACTGCATACATTATATCAGACCTAGTTGTAGTCAAATACATTAGGCTGCCAACCATGATTTTGTATAATGTCGGATTTAAATTGTTGCTGCAATCTTCCTTGCTCAACTTCAACCCCATGACAGTTGGAGTTGGAGATGACTTGTTGTTCTGCATATTGAACCTCTTTAAAATATTTGCAACATACTTTGCTTGAGAGATAAAATTTTCATTTTCTATTTGTTTCACTTCTATGCCCAAGAAATATCTTAACAACCCCAAGTCAGTAATTTAAAACTCAATTTTTATGATTGCTTTAAAATCAGTGATGAGAGAATCATCACTGCTTGTAAAAATCAAATCATCTACATACAAAAAAACAATAAGAATCTTACCGTCATTTTCTTTGATGTAGAGAGTAGGTTCACTATCACATTTTTCGAACCCATTTTCCATCAAGTAAGCATCTATCATGCTGTACCATGCACGTGGTGATTGCTTCAGCCCATAAAGAGCTTTCCGCAACTTACACACCTTGTGTTCTTGGCCTTCTACCTCATAGACATGAGGTTGTTCAATTTACACCTCCTCCTTCAACACTCCATTCAAGAATGTTGACTTCATGTCCTTTTGATACACTTTCCATTTTTGTTGTGCTGCTATTGACAACACTGTCTGCACTGTCTCTGTCCTTGCAAATGGTGCAAAGGTTTCCTCATAGTCTCTTCCATGCTGCTGCTTGTAGCCTTTGAAAAATAGCCTTGCCTTGTGCCTTTATATTTTTCCTTCAATGTTGCTCTTGGTCTTATATACCCATTTCACTCCAATGACTTATTTTACTTTTGGAAGGTCCACTAACTCCCATGTGTCATTCCCTTCTATTGCTCCTATTTATTCATTCATTGCTTCAAACCAATTCTCTTCTTTGACTACATCTTCAAAATGTATTGGATCATCTACATGACAAAATAATGAAAATAAAGAATTCAGACCAACACTATTATCAACTTCTTATTGCTCATAAATTTCACTTAAATTTCTGAATTTTGGTCTTCTTATACTTGCTGAAGATGACCTTGGTGTTGAGCTTGAAGTAGAGGGAGTTGTGGAGCTTTATGGTGTGCTTGAAGAAGCACTTACTTGATTTTGCAATGCTATCCTATTACTATCTTGCGGTGTGCTATGTTGAGATTGTGTGGGTGGAGGAGGAGCCATCGTTGAGGAATTATTTTCTGCAGTCAATTCCTCTTTGTCGTCATGTGACACACATGTCTTCACATTGAATGTCTTCTCTAAAATTCCATCCCATGCTTCCTCTTCTATGAACTAAACATCTCTGCTGATTATTACCTTCTTCGTTAATGGATTGTAGAGCTTGTATGCCTTGGATTCATCCATGTATCCAAGAAATATACATTCCCCCCCTTGCTATCCAACTTCTTCCTCAATTGATCCGGGACATGTGCATATGCCACACATCTGAACAATCTCATGTGAGTGACAAATTTCTTGCTTCCACTCCATGCTTCTTCAAGAACTATATTCATGACACTTTTGGTTGGACATTTATTAATAATATATACTGCACAAGAGACAACTTCAGCCCAATAATCATTTTGAAAATGATTTGCCTTCAACATACTCCTTGCCATGTCCATGATGGTCCTATTCTTTCTTTCAGTAACACCATTTTGCTGAGGTGTATACCTTGCTGTAAATTCCTTGTGAATTCCATGCTCCCTGAAAAAACATAGGAATTATTTTGAGATATATTTGCCACCTCTATTAGTCCTCAACACTTTTATGTAGTGTCCACTTTGCTTCTCAAAAAGAACTTTGTAGTGGTGGAAGTGGTCAAACACTTCACTTTTCTATTTTAGGAAATAGACCCATATCTTCCTTGTGTAGTCATCTATGAATGTCAGAATATAGTGGCTTCCACCTAATGATGGTGTTTGCATTGGTCCACATAAATTTGAGTGGACAATCTTCAAAGGTGCTTTTTCTATTATTGAATTTCCTGCTGGAAATGATTCTCTATGTTGTTTTCCCAAGATGCAACCTTCACACAGGATGTATGATTTTTCTATGAGTGGCAATCCCTTCACCATGCATTTTCTATGCAACAGATTCAAGCCGCCGAAGTTGAGATGACCAAATCTCAAATGCCATAGCCAATTCGCATCTTTGACTTCTTGTTGGAAGTTTTCTTGTGTGACTTCTTATTGGAAGTCATCTTGAGAGGAAATATTCTGTTGTTCGTCATATGGAATTTTGCAATGAGCTGCCAACTTGGAAGCTTATCCATGATTGTGCACACATTATATTTAAAAAATACATTGTAGCCATTTTGTATGAGCTATCTAATGCTTAGGAGGTTATGTTTCAAGCCAGGGACATAATACACATCTGGCATGAACTTCTTCTCTCCCTTCTTTGTTAGTATGTCTACCCTTCCTTTTCCCATGACAGAGACCTTGCTATCAGTCCCTAATTTCACTTCTAATTTCACATTTTCATCTAGATTGGAAAACAATACTATGTTTCTAGTCATGTGGTTGCTACAAGATGAATCTAAGAATCATATCTCCTTGTTTTTCTTGTGCTACATTACAAGCTAAAAACACACTAGCATGGTTTTGATTTTCCTTTGTGAAATTTACACTAGGCTTTCTACCCATGTCATATTTCTTATTTCTACATTCATTTGCATAATGAACATACTTCTTACAATAATGACATTGAACTTGAGATTTATCATACCTTTGACCTTGTGCTTGATTCTAGCTTGAGCCTTGACTTGGATTTTGATTTCTACCTCTTCCACTTGTGCTTGGAGGGCTGTTTCTTTCACTTGTATGTGAGCTTCTTCCTCTTCCTTGGTAGTTTGATCTTCCTTGACCTCTACCTTGAAAAAAATACACTTGTGTCTTGAATGCATGCTCCAAAGAGGAGTTTGTTTCTTTGCTTAGTCTGTGCTCATGAGACATCAGTGATGCATGAAGCTCATCCACTTAAAACTGTGAGAGATCCTTTGTCTCTTCTATGGAAATAACATTGGAATCAAAACTTAATGGCAGACTTCTTAAAAATTTCTCAACTATTCTTCTTTTCTTAAGTGTCTCATCATCAGACCTGATTTGGGTAACCAACCCATTCACATGTGTAAAGAATGAGTCTATATTCTCAGACTCTTTCATACATAATGTTTCAAAATCTCTTCTCAACATTTGTAGTTTTGCTATCTTCACCTTTTCCATGCATTGGTAGGTTATCTAGAGGGTATCCCATGCTTCCTTGGACTTCGTTGCTGCTACAACCCTTGGGAAAATACTTTCATGAACTGCCTGGAAAATATAGAAGAGGACTTTGGAGTCCTTCTTCTTATTTTCCCTCAACAAATCTCTTTCTGCTTTTGTCAAAGCATTGTATGCTGCTGCATCTACTGGTTCTTGGAATCCATTCTCCACTAGCTCCCAAATATCTTGTGAGGAGAACAGGGCCTTCATTGTAATACCCCAATATTCGTAATTCTTCCCATTAAACTATGGTAGTTGTGGATTATTCAAGCTTTTGCTTGTTGCTGCCATTTTCACTGTGTAAGAAAAAACCTTCTCACTACTGGAGAATCTGCTTCTCAAAACAACCTTTCAGCTCTTCAGTATAGACACTTTCTTTCACTGAGAGTCTAAACCCGCTCCGATACCATGTTGAAAAATCTGGTATACTCTGATACCATGTTGAAAAATATGGTATGCTCTAATACCATGTTGGAAATTTAAAAGAAATAACAGAGAAGCTCAAAAGAACAAGGGAAATTATTTTCCCAACAACACAAATAGTTTACACAGTTTATGCGGAAATTACTTTAAAAAAATGATAGCACAATTTGGAAAAAATACATAGAGCCATGTAGAGACAAAACGAGAGAAAATTTTCTATTATCTTCTTCTGCTTTAGCAGGTTTCACCATACATTCCAATATATTACATTATATGAAAAAAACCTTTTAAATACAAAATGGCGGAGCCTGAAAATTGAATGCTAATTCAATGTACGAGTGGATGGATAACCACTAAAATTTACTTCTGCCATGAAAGCCCATTTCTACATAAAAACAACGCACATAAACTTAAAGGCCAGAATTGAAATTCTTTAGGTTTCATTTATGAGTGATATTGCATCTATGCAGATATCGCAAATCATACTTCGACGGTGATAGCATTTAACTTGGCGCTATCCTTCTGAGCTTTGCGACATCTGATATGCAATCACATCGCAACATAAATTTTTTAACCCGCAGCAACTTTAATGGAAAACTTAAACGCTTGCGATTGTGATCACATCACACCATCACAAGGTTTGTAGTAGAGCGCAAAAGGTAAGGGCTGAGATGTGTGATGCGTGAAAATGCGACACGCTAAACAGCAGGAAGTGAAAAATGGAAAAAGGTAAGGTATAAAGGAAATACAAAGGCTTGTTTGCGGAATTTGGATAATGCGTATAGGTTGAGGGTCCCACCAATATCGTATCAGTGGAGATATAAGATTGCGGTAATGGGTTATGCGGAGAGGCTTGAACTTTGCGAGATGTGCAATGCGGGCAAGAGGTAGGTGAATACGATAGGAAGGGAATTTAACTTAGAGTGATGCCCGGGTACAATTTCTGAACATTACGGAGATTTGCGTGAAGTGAATAATATTGTAGACTTGTGCTTGTCCTTCTCTACAAAAAAATTTAATGGCAAGTATGGCTGCTACCAATTTATTCATGGCAGTGGTTGGGAGTAAATTCTAACAAACTGGTGCATGGAAGCTTGGATGGACCAATCAAACACCTCTGCATTTTTGAGAGACGTTCAACAACCCTACCTAGCAGCACTAGCTCTCACTCCAACTGGTTGTTACTTATTTAGGAGAGAATAAGTAGAACCACTAGTGGAGAACCCTGCATGGTGTGACCGCTGTGGCACTACTCGAAGAAAGGAACAATCGTGGTAGTTGAAGGCAACTGCCAGATGTTAGCACCGACCTCTCCCTCAATTATATTCATAAGCCACATAGAACCATCTCTGCCAAGATTGCATTGTCTTAACATCGTGGAGCTAAAAGTTATTACAAAAGGATAAACACAACGAATTTAAGCATTGAACTCTACAAATATGAAAACACACTCTTGGCCGATGTGTACCACACTTGATATGTCGTTGAACAATGGCCTCGCGCCATAGAATCAATCATCTAACCCGCAATCCATTATCTTTAGTGGAGTCAAGCCGATGGATGATGTTCTTTTCCATTCCATTAAAATATCATCATTTCTCCTATTTCTTATGCATATTGCATACTCAAACATAAACTATTAAAAATCCAATTTGACGTCTTTATCAAACAGTAAAATGCATTTGATGATCTTTCTATGCATGTCATTTTGATACTATATTAAAGTAAATATTAAAACACATCCCTCCCATAAATTCCTATTATTATAGATGTTATATATTTCTTGAAATGAGTCATCATTAGAGATGGAAAAAATCATTATCATGCCCACACTCATTATTCTTTCAAAAAAATAGTTTAAGGAGAAATGTATTTTGACTTCAAAACATTATGGCGATGGTACTTTTAGATCAAATATTTATGGCACCTTATATTAATATGGTTAGGAAACTTTGTGTCCATAAATACCTCTCCTCCCCTCGTTGAGTGTTATTAAATATGATTAAATATATTGTTTTAGTATATTGAAACATCTTCGTAGATAAGGTAGATAAGTGTCATTTTTAGGTTCACCAAAATAATTATTCATGTAAAATATTAGATCAAAGGAGGGAGTTTACCAAGATGATGAGGTGTCCCAGATGATTGTTAGATGCCTATCTCTTCCCGAATAAAGTACTACAATATGAACTTCGAGATCAAACTTGAATCATGCAGAGGACGAGGATGAGATATTTTCAGCGATTCAGTGTTCATAGAATTTGTCTCTCATCACAAAGAAATAAATCCTTTTTGGGTGCCCCAAATCAGATTAGTATTAAGTATGGTGGATGGATACCCCCCTCTGTAGGCGCTTTCTTAAGGAAACTTCGGAAGTTGCAAGAGGTATCTCCAAAAGGGGAGTTTGCCAGAATTGGGGTAAAGATGGTGTCAAAGTTCGATAATTTGGTGGTGGTGATGGTTTTTCACTGGTGGCAAAGGAAAAGAGGTGGTTGTTCATGGGATTGGATTGGACTGGACTGAAATCACTGGACAACACTATAGAGGTTTTTGTTGACTTTTATGGGCTTACCCACCTAGGAGGATGTGGGATTGTTGGCAAGGAAGGGAATCTATGCCAACGCTGCTAGGCTCACCCCACCCATAATAGGCTGGGATCGCTTGCATGGGATGTAAGGATATAGAAAGACATCACTGTATCCCACATTCCTGCTATGTTAGCTTATTTTTGTTTACCATGAGCTGGTCACTACTTCAGAATACGCTTAACCCCCGACTCTTAGCTAAATAGGGGTTAGCTCGGCTTCGTGTGACCTTTTATTGCTTTTATCCTCTCTAACATTTTACTTCTTGCAACCCAGATAAGCCATATGACTCAGATATAAACCCATAAGTTGTCTAATATTGCTCTACCTATTATCGCGCCTGATTCTTTGCTCTACCCTTCTCACGTTACTAAAGACCTGCCCAAAATTGCCATTCTAGTCATTCTATTTCACCCAAGATGGAGGGATCGAGGGAAGAAGGAGATAGATTAATGGAGTAAGATTGAGTTTTTAATTAATGGTGTACCAGTATATATATATATATATATATATATATATATATATATATATATATATATATATATATATAATTTGGTTTAATTAGAAATAATTAAACAACCATAAGCCATCTAATTTTCAGAATTCTAAATATTCCCCGCAATAAATAATCTAGTCTGCCAAATTTAAGATGATCCAACTCCTCACAGATCCATCCTTACACCTTTGCTTGTTTTTTGCATAATATTTTTGAGTTTCCTTTTGACTTCTTCTCCGCCCTTTTTTGCATTATATCTTTGAGTTTACCCTTGAGTTCTTCTTCTCCTTCCACAGAGAAATACATGCAGCAAAGTTGAGACGAAATGAGTTAGAGCCACAAGGGAGGAGAGAAAGAAACAAAGAATTTAAGCGAAATGGAAAACAACCGCAAATACAAATAGTAGAAAGCAAAATGCTGTAATTTTTTAACTTTCAGCGTTCTTAACATTAAGTGTAATTGCTAGTATATATGCCGAGATTTGTCTTCTCATCCATACATATATATATAGATATAATGTTCGAAAACTAAATAAATAAACGAAAATTTGAATCTCTCCTTAGAAATTCTACTTAGGTTCATACTCCCATCTACAGTCAGAAAAGTTACAAACAATGGGTAAAATATTGATTCAAAACTGTAAAATTATTAGAGCACAAATATGGATCTAGTTGAAGAATAATTGCACAAACTTGCCAAGTTGAAAAAGAAAAGAAATTAGAATTGAGAATGAAATTAACTCATCAATATTAGTTTTAGAATCAATACATAAAAGAAACTGAGTAAAGCTTAGTTGTACATGCAATAACTATGGATAATTAAAGCTATCTGAAGCTAAGTGCGCTTTATGTTCTACTAATGTGCACATGCACTACATGCCAGCACAAGAGTTAACTAACTAAGCCAAGTGCACATCACATGTAAGCACTCAAGTTAACTAGCTAAAAATAAGTGCACATCACATGCAATATCTAGAGTTGAAATAAAGCTAATTAAGGCTAACTATGTGCATGTAAAGCACTCGAGTTAACTAGCTAAATACAACTGTACATCGCATGCAGTATCTACAGTTGAACTAAATCTAATCTATGTGCATGTACACCAAAACTCCCCCTTAAGCATAACTTAGGTGAGTGTGATGAAAAATGAATGAGTCCCAGCAACATGACCATTTTAGGTACCCATATACAATGCATGAAAAGAGGAAATAGGGAAAACCCAGTGGGAAGAAACCCCCCCTCAAAATATAATGCAAAAATAGAGAAAAGACAACTGCTAGGTAGTTGTGTCCTTCACCTTGAGACGATCTCACATGAATAAAAACTTCTACTCAGTGAAATTCTTGGTGATCAACAGCCTGCTCGGAACTTGGACAGTATTGAAGATCAATGATCCCATCGTGGATCTTGACGAATAAGCTTCATTTTTGGAAGTAGAGGTATCAACTCCCATTTTTGGATCAAGGAATGAATTTCCTTATACATGGTTGCATGCCAATATGGATTCCCTCCAACTTTTTCATGCATTTGACGATGATATTCATGTACCTTATATGCATGCATGAGAATGGTTGTCTCTAGGGATGCATGCATGTGAAAGTGTGGCTTTAGAGATGCCTTTGTGGATGCATGCATACACATACATGGTGTTATAAATTCCTCCCTAGATGCATACATGGGAATGCATGTTCTTCCACTGAGAGTGCATGTGGGGCATCATTAAATTGAGACCTCGTCAGATCTACATCATCAACATCAACAATAGTAGAGGAATCAAACTCCTCTTCTATGTTTTTTTAAAGTAGTGTCTTCATCGCTAGCGAAGGAAGATATTTCCTCATGTGCAATGTCTTTGTTATTGGACAAGATTCTCATCTGCAACGGGTTCATTAAAAATAGAAGAAACAACTGCTCTTCTTGTTCAACACTTTCTTGAGAATATTTCTCCACATTATTGGAGTCTTCACCACTTTTATTATTGCTATAACAACTCGATATCTTTGCCTCCAAATGGTGTTCTTCTAGATCATTTTCATCACCATATAATCCTTTCAATGTAGTCCATATTTCATGTGGCGATTAAATATTTTTGATCTCGTAAAGAATATCACGAGACACAAATAAACACAATCTTCCATAATCCATGTTAGATCTGTTAAGCCAATTTGACTTCTCATCCTCTGACAATGGTTCTGTCTCAATTCCCATGACTATTTGGTACAAGCATTTGCTCCTAAGATGAAGAAAAATCATTGGCTTCCATTCATAGTAATTATATGGAGTCATAATAGTGGAAGTTGGGAATTCCATTCTTTCACCTTGTGGTTGTAGCAACAATTGTAACATATTTTTAATATTCTGATCCATAAATAAAATCTCTCAATAATTTCCAATTCTTTGATCTTCAAACCTGCAAAATATTGTTCATGCACCTTCTCCAAACCCTTGTAGCTCTGATACCATGTAAAATTATTGGAGCACAAATATGGATCTAGTTGAAGAATAATTGAAAAAACTTGCCAAGTTGAAGAAGAAAAACAATTAGAATTGAGAATGAAATTAATTCATCAATATTAGTTTTAGAATCAATACATAAAAGCAACTGAGTTAAGCTTAGTTTTACATGCAATAACTATGGATAGTTAAAGCTAACTAAAGCTAAGTGTGCTATATGTCCTGCTAATGTGCACATGCACCACATGCCAACACTAGAGTTAACTAACTAACCCAAGTGCACATCGCATGTAAGAAATCAAGTTAAATAGCTAAAAACAAGTGCACATCGCATGCAATATATAGAGTTGAACTAAAGCTAATTAAGGCTAACTATGTGCATGCAAAGCACTCGAGTTAACTAGCTAAAGAAAAGTGCACATTGCATGTAGTATCTAGAGTTGAAATAAATCTAATCTATGTGCATGTACACCAAAAAAACACAAATACTTGAATGAGAGACCCCCTCCCATTAAATTGAAATGGGGCAGGTTTCTATTGAACATTTGGATATATGCTTGAGACACTTATTTTGATCACCCTCCTAACATGCACACCATTTAGTTTTAAAATTTGATTTTTTCCTTTGCTGGCACCACTTTGCTATAGTTTGCGGACGTGAAGATTTTTGAAGAATGGACAAGTTAAATGGTAAAATTACACAATTTAACCAAAGTGAGATAATTTGAGCCTACAAAAAATGTTTTGTGTCATCAATGTGATCCTTATATGAGAGGGTCGTCTAAACAATAATTAAATTATTTGAAATTGGTGTAAATTATCAGGTTGCAGTAGTAATACATTGTTTGATCGATCATTTAAATATGTTAAGAGACTTTTAAAATATCAAAAGAGTAATTATCAATTCTTAAAATTTCAAAAATTACACATTAAAATCAAATTTTCGAGTGATTGAATCTTAGTTATAAACGCGGCCTCCAAAATGAAAGTAAAATCAATTCAATTCAATTCAAGGTTTCTGTGACTAGGGCTTCAGAAACTCCACTTCCTATAGGAATATGAATGAGAGCATGAAAAAGAACTTCAAATCCTTTTCTTAGCTCCCTTGACTTTTGGTTTCAGACAATAGCTTCAGAGTCTTGAAATTTGTAGAATCAAAAGCTCTATGGGATGGTACCTTCACTTCAGGGAATCATGGGTAGGGAAGAAAAATAAGTCTGTCAGCAGACACCTATTAGACTCAATATTCTCCACATTAATGCTCATTGTCTGCTTTCTAATGGTTACAGACTGGCCTGTCCCATTGCGATATGGAAAATCCTGACAAAGCATGTGTTTCATAGACCATGTCTGCATGTTCCACTGTTGTCAACCCTAGTGAAAAACAATTCTTCATCAAAACCCTCTAAACCATTTTCAAAAATATTTGTTATATATATATATATATAAGCTGAGATGTGTCTTCTCATCCATTTGGATGTAAATTTATGGATAAAATTATCATATTAAAAACCATTGGTTGATTTTCCTCAAGATACTTTGTTTTCACATACTTGTTATAGTTATCAGGGAGAAAACGAAAATGAAAGTAAAAGAAAAATAAAATTTATATATCTTCATAATGTAATACTACATACAAGACAATTACATTTTGTATATGGATCTGTCAGTGATTTTCTTGGAAATATTATCAAAACAACTGTATTTTTGCCATGATTCTATACTCACAAAAGTTGCCATATGATATCAATATGCCATACCATACACAACAATTTAAACAAACATATTAAGATAATTCAACACAATTTTATCCTTGCTAGCCCATCCCCCTATTAATCAACTGATAGGTTGATAGGTTGCTGCCTCTTCATGCTTAAAGGAGAGGCCTTTTCAATTCCAACAAGCTTATAACTTAACCAGTGGGTTAGCATAATAATGCTTCCCATTTTCCATTACTCATAAAAACCAACCGCGATTAGTCGTTTGATAACTAATGCCTTAACCAATTTTGGCCAATCTGAATCATGAGCTGAGCATTGGTCCTACTCGATAGAGTAGGCTTTATTGGAAGGTCTACCAGCATTTTGTCATTCTGAGTACACCACACTACTAATTGGCAGGGACTTGCTGCTTCTCATCTTCCTTGGTTAAGTTTATTATATCTTATTATAAAAATTTAATAAGAGTTTATTATATCACATCATAAGAAAATAACATCCTAGTTATTATTCACTATTACACTAGGGGAGTATAAAACAAAATCCTATCCTGTTATAAATGGGTTATTCATAAATGGGTTATCCAAACATACAAGTAATAATATATTTTTCAATAAACTCAATATACATATGGAGGGCATTTTTTAAATAATTTTTTGTAATTTAGTCATATGGTAAGTTCAAATCATTATCCGAATTTATATATTTTTAATTTTAAAATATTCTTAAAATCTACCATTTATATAAATTCAAGGTATAATACATCATATAGTGATTTCCCAATTACCCTTGGTTGTTAAATCCACCTTCTTACATGGGGACTTGCATGAGGAAATGTACATGGAACAACCCCCTAGCTTTATCCAAAATGACTCTATCCTTGTTTGACTCAAGAAGTTTCTCTATGGTCTCAAACAAGCCCCTTGGGCTTGGTATGAAAAAATGGATAACTTTCTCTTAGATAATGGCTTTTCTAGATGTCATTCCGGCAACACTGTCTACACCAAGAAAGTGGGTAAGTCATTAATCATCCTTTTTCTTTATGTTGATTATCTTATCCTTACTGGTAGTGATCCCAACCATATAAACCATGAGAAGTCTAACCTCAAAAATAAGTTTGAAATGACAGACTTAGGAAACTTTCATTATTTCCTTGGTCTTCAAGTCTTGAAATCCAAAGAAGGTATACCCTTTCTCAGTCCAAGTATGCTTGGGATATTCTATGCCACTTTCATATGGAATAATATAAGCCAACCCCTTCTCCCTTTCATTCTGGAGTCAAGATTTCAGTCACTTGTACTTCCCCTCAAGTTGATGCTTCCTTATATCATCAAATTGCTGGTAAACTTCTGTATTTAATCCATGCCCATCCTAACCTTTGCTTTGCCATTGGTATTGTTTCTAGGCTTATGCACAAACCTCATGAAAGTCACTAGAAAAAAAATAAAAGAATACTTCAATATATTCGAGGTACAGTTTAGTTT
Source organism: Pinus albicaulis (assembly GCA_034641835.2). Classification (NCBI taxonomy): domain Eukaryota; kingdom Viridiplantae; phylum Streptophyta; class Pinopsida; order Pinales; family Pinaceae; genus Pinus; species Pinus albicaulis. The sequence goes on from CM076575.1 coordinate 965,674,802, forward strand.
GGGATTCATTACGGTGCAACAACATCTCCATTGTTGATTGGTTTCACTGATTTTGATTAGGCTGGTGACCCTGATGATCAAAAGTCTACTATAGGTTATGTATTCACTCTTCGTTTAGGACCTATTGCATGGTCTTGTAAGAAACAAAGTGCCATCTATATTTATTTGGAAGAAGCAACGTATTGTGGTGCTATTGAAGTTAGCAAGGAAGCCCCGTGGCTTCGTCAGATACTGTCTGAATTTGGTCTTCATCAGCAACATCCAACTACACTTTGGTATAATAATTAGAGTGCCATTTAGCTATGAAAATATTTAGTTCAGAATCAGTTCATGAAACACATTGAGCTACACATACACTTCATCAGAAAGCTCATTCATGATTGTGTTCTTGAAGTGCACTATTGTTCAACCAATGATCAAGTTGCTGATATATTTACAAAGGATCTCATAGAAGCAAAGTTTACCAAACTTTGATCTATGCTTGGAGTTCAGGAAAGTTATCATTAAGGAGAGACAAGTTCTAATGCCTCCTTCCTTCTCATATTGTGTCACCTTTTTAAATCCTTCAACCAAATCCCAAGTTGTTCTTAAGGGGGGATGTTAGGATATTCCAACACATAGGAAATATTTAAGTATAACTTAGTCTAGCGCAGAGTTAGGTAAAGTGTGTTCATTTAGTATGTAATTTTGTAACTTATAATATGACGGTCATGATATGTAGTGATCCGAAGATTCATTCTCTCCTCGGTATTACCGACACTTGATCCATGGCTTAACACTCGATTGGTCCATGATATCTATTTAAAGAGCATGGAGGGTCATTTTTCCGACGACTGTTTATGAGAGAAGCTTATGTAAATTTTATTTCTTTATATTAGTACATTTCTTGAAGTGGATGTGTTGGCTTAGGCCATGGACTATTTCCAACTTTGAGGGTTTTTACCACCTCAAATATTGGTGTACTGATCTGTGATCTGTTTGTGAGTGGTGACCTTTGGTGTTTGATCTAAGGAACTTACCCTGTAGATTCCTACAATTTTTTTTGCATCTTTGTATTTGTGGTTATATCTGTATTTTTTTGCATTCCTGTTTAAGTTCGGATCATGCACATTGTTGTTCTTGAAGTCTCCCTAATATTCTCAATTTTCCCACAAAGTTTCCTTTTGAACTTTATTCATTGTGGTTTCTAGAGGGGATTTGTTTTCCACAAGGGTTTGTTGTTTTTTCACTTTCGATGAGTCAAAAGAATCTTCACTGGCATGCAAATTTTCTTAATTAAATTTTATTTCATCCGATGCATTTTATTTGGTAGTAAGAGTTTCTAGTTTATCTTCTGGTTCTTTCTTATCTTGAGACTCTTCCTCTTTGTATATCGTATAGTGATCTCCCTGAGCTCCTTGCCACTATTTAGACCTCTGGTATTTTTTATGATCTTTGTTTCTCTAATGCTTGGGTATTTTTTTCATAGCGTTCTCCACACTATAATGAAACATTTTGTTAGTCGACCTTTTGGACCCAAACATAATCCGGGGCCATCAAATCAGTCTTAGAGAGAAGGGTTATTGAAGTCAATTTCCACAAAAATTCAAGCATAAGTAATTTTATAATAATTTCTTGTATTTGGGCCGTGACGATAAAAATTTCCAAGGTCATTCCTAGTAGAGGAAAACAATTAGAGATTCTAAATATGCAAGGGTAGATTTAAAATCCTTACCCAAAGTCAAGCTACGGAGATTTATTTTCCATTATCGGATTAAAGTTGGGAGACCCTGGGGCTACATGAAGAGAATAACGCTACCCCAGAACCATGGCCCAGATTCAAAAATTTCATTCTTGTCCTTGATATTGTAAAAAAGAACAAGGAAAAAACCCCGAGCCTTGGAATAAGTATTCAGATCACCTGTTAAACAAAGTTTCCATGTCTCAGAGATCCATTTATGCATATTTTTTAGCCGTGACCAAAATCCATTAAGCTTGCAAACCAAACCTTGCTTCGAAACGAAATTGTCACAACTGAAAGCTTCCTCACCCAAAGGAAAATTGAGGGAAGGGACTTCTTGAACTACTATGAGGCCATATCCAGGTTTCAAAATTAATCGAACTATATGAAACTGAGGAAGAGCTTACTTTTCTAGCAACCATTCCTAAAAAAGAAATTGTCTTCATCGCTGAATCACTAAGATTCACCATTGATCAGATTGCACAAATATCTACAAATAAATCCATTCAATCTAAGTCATAGATTAGCTAGTTATGGTAGAACCCTAACCACTGCAAGGGATTTTTGCTGATCTATAATTTTCATCACATAATTTGGCTTATTGATAAATTTGCATGTATAGAATTTTTTTGCAACAATGTGAATCTACAACATTTTTTATATAGCAACCAACAATTACAATATTTTTTACAACAACACCTACAAGTTTGATAAATAGCCTATATATTTCAAATACAAATTGGCTATTTATGAATTTTTGTGGGCGTGGCCTTTTCAACTTAGATTGTGTGTACACCAAAAATCGTCCCAACCCAAATTATAGTTTTTGACTTATACGCAATTCTTTAGCTATAACTATTTCTACAACAACAACCTAGTTGTTTCATAAAAAAAACTATTATTTCATCATGCCCATTTAAATAACGAACACCAGTTTGACAAGTTAATTCAATCTAAAGAAAACTTGTCTTTAACATCAAAATCTTACATTTAGTTTCAAAACTAATTTTCTTACGGTAAGCACATAACCCTCACACAACTACCCGATAGTATAATTCAAATGCCATATCTGGTTTATGAACTTAATACAGAAGCCCACAAAAGTGTGCATATAGGGTAACATTTATATGAATATGGGGTCATAATATAAACATGCAACACCAATTATTATGAAAACTGTTATTAACTCTCCACCCTTATTTCAACTAAGTTTCTAGCTTTCAAAGAATAAGCATTGCACAAATTACTAAAAAAACATTAAACATTTGTCTACAATTGTACTCCTTCAAAACATTCACATGAAATTCTTATAATAAATTCTAGAACTGCATATAGAGAGGCCAATGCAATTTTCCATTCAAAATTTCATTTCCATATGACTTATATATACGCCATTTTACTTACATAGTTCTTTTAAATTTAAAAACATAAATAGAACACAAAATGATTTATTTTTAAAGGGATAAGAGTAACTACATAAATTTCCTATAACACTATTAGCATATCAAATAACTCATATTTAAAATCTCATCCAACTAATAACAAATATATTTAGTAAAAGCATCTATAAATGAAATAACCATTGTGCTGTAATACTTGAAATATTCATGGCTAATACTTTCGAGCCTCTAGGAATCAGAAGAATGTTCACACAAAATCATTATCAAAAAATTATTTTCCTACGTAGAATTTGATTTCTATTGAAAACATTCATAGATAAATCTCATGTAGATTCCTGTATAATAAAGTCAAGAGATCCTAAAAAAATTATGCTTTCAAAATATTTCTTTCTCTACAAAAGATTACCTTTATTTTTCAGTTACATCAATTAAACAAGGATGGCTGCTGAAACGCAGCAAGTCCCTGCCTCAAGCGTAAGAGATGTCTTTACTGGTCCAGTAGAACAAAAGCAAGATAAAGAATTTCTTTTTACCAACCAACCAGTAGAACAAAAACAAGATAAACACGCAGATTATATTATAAAGTATATGCTAATTGTAGTTGTTAGATTTATAATGACAATTCAACCTCGCGAAAACTTATTGAAATGACCATGTCTAGATATCCATTTCCTCTCCAGATTTTAGCATATCCAACAGTGCAAAAAAAGGCATCAGAAAATTTTATATAGATCTGCAATTATTTTCGTGAGTTGGGTAGATTCCTTACAATTAGTTAGCAGAGTTTGGTAAATGTGTGAATCTTAATTGAATCCTCTAGAAATGAAATTAAACAAAATGGGTGATTTCTGTCAACTGATTTCCACTTGTGTGCTGCTGTCAGTAGTATTCAGCGTGCAAATAAAATGGTTTATTTCTGGAAATTGATCTCCATACAAGTATCCAACCTCTGCTACAGAAAAATTTCACCCGCCCAGTGAAACAAACGCTGTCACTAGTATTCAGCGTCCAAATAAAATGGTTGATTTCTGGAAATTGATTTCCATACAAGTATCCAACCTCTACTACAGAAACATTTCACCCGCCCAGTGGAACAAAAGCAAGGTAAGAAAATTTTATAAAGACCAGATACATGTAAGGTATTTTTATAAAAAATAATAAAAAAATTAGTATAAATAATGAATAAAATTAAATATGGACATGGATTGACACCCTAAGGTTGGTTTGCATGCAGGACACGTGGTTGTAAAACACTATTTTAAATTATTCGCAGAGATTGTTTCGAGGAGAACGCAAAGTAGGACTTGAGCTCCTGTCCAGAACGCAAAACTATTTTAAATTGTTTCCAGAAATTGTTTGGAGGAGAACGCAAGGTTTTGAAGTAGGGCTTGAGCTCTTGTCCAGAACGCATAGTTTTGGAACAATGCCGAAATAAACAGGTACAATCCTGTAACAACGCAGATAATAAACAGTACAATTTTGTAAGAATGCAGATATTAGACAGTACAATCCTGTAAGAATGCAGATATTCTGAAATAAAATTTGGTTAAAAATTTGGCCATCCACAGTTATGAATAGTTATGGAACAATGTCAAAATCAGAGGATTTAGTTACATGTTTTTCCTTTGTTTAAAAAATGCAGATTTTTAATTCATTTTCTTTTATGGTAACCATAGTCAGTGGCATGTACTGTTCATACAAAGAGGATAATGGAAATGTTTTAGCTATTATGTAATAGCTCTGTTTTGTCTTACATGAGCCCCCATAAGCGAGAGGTCCCGAGTTCGATTTTCGGAAGCTTTGATTCAAGTTCCAGTTTCTAGTTTTCTGTTGGAATTAGAAAATATTTTCTTCTATGAGATAATCATAGCACTCGACACGCCGTGGAACGAGTTGATCCTCTAGATTATGATACGTATTCTCGCATCTTACGGAAATGCATTGACAAAAAAATCCCTCGGGAAAGCGACTTCATCAACACATTATCAAAATTTGGTTCAACCAGATATATATTTGGAAAATAAAATTATCAACATGTATGCGAAATGTGGAAGCTTAAAGATGCATGCGATATAGGACAGACCTGGTAAGCCGCTTCTGCAGTAATAACCGACCTGGTAAGCTGCTTCTGCGGTAATAACCTGGGCGAATATTTACCTCAAGCGAAGCAGGTTTTGGTATGGTTTACTTTAATTGAATTGTAGCAGGCAACAAATAAGATTGGTAATTTTAATCTCATAAATTATTTATTTATTTATTCTGGAGTTCGATTTTCCAAAAGTTCTGAAGGATTTTTAGCAAGTTTAGCTCTATATATTAAGTAATAAATTGATAAAAAAAGTACTGGTTTTAGGTTTAACTAAAGAAATTAGATACACTAAAAATTACCTGAATAATGGTTCCCTATTTCTTGTGATGAATGACAATCTCACAAAAAACAGAACCTTCCAACAGTAGGCTTCGGCCCCCCAGCAGGTAGTCAAGCTCTCCCCAATTCTGATTTGATTGGCTCATCATATGCTTGCGCGACGCCTCTTTGCTCGCTTTCCTTGTGAGACGAAGCAAGGCTCAAGTCATGGTTCAACGCTTCTCAGGGCCACCCACAGGCATGGAGGTACTCGAGCGGAGTTTCAGTGTCAAGAGGACCGAACAAGGGTTTGGAATACGCCAACTGTAACCTTCTTCCCTCTTCCCTGTGTTCAAAATTTGTGTTGCCCATGGATTGCTGCCAGAATTTGTGTTGTGTCTAGAATTGCTGCGAGAATTTGTGTTGTGTCTAGAATTTGTATGCAGCGGTTGTTTCAGTGGGTTATGTTGGTCCAGCTGAAACACCAGTCCCAGCCACAGAGCCAGTAGAAGACCTAATAGCAGAAAGCAAAGCGCTGTCGATAATTTGAGTCCGCAGATACATGCAGAAAGCTGTCGATACTCGGAGCCCAGATGTCACAAAACTCACAGGCGGTGGAAAAACATGTGCCTGCAAATCTTAATGGTAGAAACTGTAGTTTAATTAACATTAAAACATTAACATTAAAACATAAAACATTTGTTGTTAGAGAATTAATGTTAACATTAGTTCGGTTAGTTCGATTTCTGAAACTAAAAATTTGTATCAATAGACATTTAGCCTAGGTTTCAATAGGTCTTGCCTCGATATGAGGCCAAATAAGACCTCCAACTTGCTTATTGGTCAAAAAAAATAATTTGGTAAAGTTTTATTGATAAACTAATAAATTATGAATGCAAACTTTAGGTTATATTAACTTGGTTTTTGTGCAGGGACTAATGCACATCCTCAAATCGATTACAATA